>OZ023336.1:1967248-2337248 GCA_964007535.1 Brachyptera risi
GGAAAGCAGACACTGCCTGGAAAGCAGACACTGTCTGGAAAGCAGACACTGTCTGGAAAGCAGACACTGCCTGGAAAGCAGACACTGTCTGGAAAGCAGACACTGTCTGGAAAGCAGACACTGTCTGGAAAGCAGACAAGTTCGTCTTGTCCACTACTCACTGGTTTCTCTAGCCTGGTTCTTCTCGTCAAGTAATGTTTATATACAAACCTGCAACAATGTTGCAATCTAATACATATCGCCACAGGTCAGTGACCCTGTACCTGTGCTGGGCCTGCATGAGCGAGTCAAGGTCACTCCATAGCATTAGCATTATTATTGTCGTTATTATTGTTGTATCGCCATCTTTATTATATTTGATTGTTTTTTGGAAACATTCTTTATTTTAGCAAAAAAAAAAAATGCCAAATGTGTGATGATTGTCCAGCTCCAAGACATGTCTGTGGGCAGGCTGTGACGTCATTAACCTGGTCTTTGATTGTTAATGTTCATATTGACACATTCTCTCCGCTCTATGACATAGTTCTGCTATCATTTCCATTGTTGTTATCATTCTGGCGTGACTTTGTGTGTGTGTGTGTGTGCGTGTGTGTGTGTGTGTGCGTGTGTGTGTGTGTGTGTGCGTGTGTGCGTGACACGCTTGAACAGAAGATAGTCTAGCTCAAAGATGTGCACACAGATTCATGGAACAGGGGATGTTTCCGTTCCGTGAATCGTGTCATAATATAATTATAAATGTTACTAGAATATAATTGTAAAGCTGTTGTCTCAAGGGATGAATTGCGATGAGCTGAATGTCCCATTGAGACAAGAATGTATCCACACGGAATCAAATGGTCGACCCAACATGAATATCTCGGATGCTGTCTAAACTTTCAGGCCTACCTAAACATTGGTGACACTCCTAAGCTGGCCTTACATGAACATTTGTGATGCGATATCGCAACCGCATGCGCAGTGCGACGAGATTGAACAGAAGTGCTGCTGCCTAGTAGCAATTCAAGCAAGTTTGTCAAAAAGATGGGCGTGTCTATAGTCTCCCGCGCTTTTCGTGGCATGACTCAAGTTCGTTTACTGTTTGTTGTAATTTTCTTGACATCGCTGGTGTCTTCCTAATGATAATAATAACTATATAAAACAAAATCTCATAAAAGAAGTCGTATGCTTGTGGGCACATTGATCAATTATGGAATTATTTCAAAACAATTCACGCTAAAATCGACACAGCTGTTCTGGGGGAAGCAGTACGACGGCAACCTCAAGCGGATTTTACCTGAACCCAAGCTACATCCGGCCATTCCTCATGCGATTTGCTGCGGTGCGAGCCAAAAGTTGAGTAGAGCACTGTTCCGCAGTCGGCGCTGATTGGCCAATACTCCAAGATGGCCGTCAACCTGCGTTATCTCTCCGGCATGCGGCTGCGATATCGCGTCATGTGAGGCCACATGTTTGTTTCGTATCGGTCTGAGCTGGCTGGTAACGTCTCGCTCTAGTTAGGCCTACACGCACAGAGTACAGTCTGCGATCTCTATACTCACATATCTCAAACCTATAACTAAACATATCGAATGGTTGTAAGCAATCGTCTCCTATATTAAAAAAGAGTTTTTTTCTTCAGCTTGAAATAGCTACTTATTTCCTAATCTTTTAACTAGAAACTAAATGGTTAAGTGTTATATGGAAAGTGTTTCTTATACCGAATGATAAGAATAGCTTTATTGTTCCATGCTAGTGACAGCGAGTTGGCTGTTTGTTGTCATGACACGACTACACTTGTCGGTCAGAAGCTTTAACGGTGGTTAAAACTCACGCATGCCAATCATTCAATGCTGAATAGTTGTTATACAAGATAATATTATACTATATTCTTAGTATATCTATTTGTGTATTAAAATCAATCTAATTTATTGATATGTATATATATATATATATATATATATATATATATATATATATATATATATATATATATATATATATATATATATATATATATATATATATATATATATGTATATATATATATATATATATATATATATATATATATATATATATATATATATATATATATATATATATGTATATATATATATATATATATATATATATATATATATATATATATATATATATATATGTATATATATATATATATATATATATATATATATATATATATATATATATATATATATATATATATATATATATATATATAGATCTTATTTACGGAAAATGTTGTTGATGTTGCTTTTGTACACGACACACGATCACGAGTAGTTCCAAATGAGTGTTGTGTCGTCAACGTAAAGAAGCTTATATTGCAATTCTTGTAGAAAGTGAAGGCCTATTGATTGAATGTTATTACCGATAGTTTCCGTGTCTTTGTTGGTTGTCAACGTATTCACTCAGTCACAGTAGAGACTGATCTCACATACCGATAGTCGACAACAAAACGAGGCAAGACAAAAAATATTCAAATTTCGAGTAATTATAATATGAAGGTTGAAATGATAAATCAGAGTTCAATATTTTTCATTGAATTCAAATACTTTTCATATTTTAAGAATCACGGTGTCAACGGGTCAAACGATTGTCTGTTTTGTTGAAAAGTAAGGATAACGTCATTAATTCCCTTTCCCCCCTCGCCCTCTAAATCAAAAACATATTCATTACAAATAATTATAGGCTAATGTAATGATTTTTTAACCTTATTCTAGATAGGCTTGTCTAGGAATACTACTCTAATCTGAAAGATTCAATACGCCATCTTGTAATTAAAACATATGATCACATGACGGCTTCCATTTTTTTTTTTCAGTCGTTCAACGACATACAACTTGTCCCCAAATAGCCCAACTGTTGGCGGGGTAAGCAACTTGCCCCCCAAATAGCCGAAAGGTTGGTGGGCTCATTGAGCAACTTGCCTCCAAATTATGTAGCTGATGGTGAGGTTGTTCACCAAACATTTAACAGGAGAGGAAACGTGCATAACTGGTCAATACTAGCAACCGAAACCAACGACAATATTCCCACGGTCTTAACTTCCAAGGACTGGTTCTTCAGAAACAGTCGCTCTGTTTGAGTTGATCTGATACTCTTGCTTGCTTCACTAACGATTGAAGAATACGATCAAGCGGTTCCATGTCCACGGTAGACAGTTGAGAGCTAGTCACTGTCTTGTTTCCACGTCCACTCTTCTGTTCATATACCACTAGTATTGACTTCAAAATGCATTGTTGTCGCTGATAAATTCATTGATTTATTTTTACTAATCAATAATATCAAAGTTTATGAAATTGTCAACATTTATTTCATATTCGTAAACTATCTGAAAAAAAAAGATTCGATTTTTCCATTTAATAATATTCTAATAATGTTGTGGGAGTAAAGAATTGTAAGTAGGGCCTAGATAGCCGCACGCTCTTCAGTCCAAGTAGGCCTGCCGATAGACACTCGGACCGCAGCCTAATTCATCTCGTGCTATATCTGATGCCTTGTAACATTTTATACACTTTTGCATATTTCAAACTTTCATTTCACTAGTTGCTGTTCGTTGTCAAACCTATTGTTGGAAACACATTGTTGTCTATTTAGGAGATAAAGTATAGATTGTATAGACAAATGTAGGCCTCTTCACAAAATTAAAAAAGAGTCATAATTGGGTAAATCCATCGAAATGTTTTTGTATAATAATATTATGATTCTATTATAACGTAGATTAAATGTGGCTTAATGCAATGATAATCCCTCTCTATCTCTCCTTACCCCTCGCCCACAAACAAGACTCGATGTGTGCTAGCTAACAGTAGCAGTAGTGGCCTATAATAGCCTGCATTATAATAATAATATTAGACTTGTTGTCTCTGATGAAACACACATTTTAGTACTGTTGTAGGAATAAACGCTTGTAAAGAACATCGTCGTTTCATTGCATCACCTCCTCTCTCCCTCTCTCCCTCTCTCCCTCTCTCTCTCTCCCTCTCTCTCTCTCTCTCTCTCTCTCTCTCTCTCTCTCTCTCTCTCTATCTCTCTCTCTCTCTCTCTCTCTCTCTCTCTCTCTCTACAGCGGACGAGTACTGGAGACCACACGACCACCAGGTAGGTCTGACTGTTACAACATGTGCATTTCAACAAGATACTTTAGGTAGGCTATATTATGTGTAAGCCGCAGAGATAGATAATTACTACAAGGATTTCCGGAAGGATCCATTTTGAGATCACTCCTTTTTATTTAAACCGTCAGTTCCACCTAACCTTAACAATAACAGTAAGTAATTAAAATTAAAACATAATTAATATTGATTCTTGAGAATAGTTGTAACAATACCCTATATTGAACATTTTGGTTGACATTTTAGTATTTCAGATAGTGGAGATATCAAATACAGGCTTATTTATATCATAATATAACAATAAATTAACATGTAGTTGGGGTATAAACAATTGACACAGCCTAGTGAGTATTATAGTAGTAGCATAACGCAGCATTCAAATAGATCAGATGTGACCAATAGACTACTATTGCAAATATTAGATATATTACCTACCGGTACCAGTATTAATAATCATTTAGATTATATGGGAATATTCCCTGAGACGTAATAATACCCAGGCCTAGAATCTAAGAAACATGACAAAATATCGTCCGCAATTTCCACACTGTGCTTTGCAGGGACAATGAGCTACCGCTACCATGGAGGGACATTTAAATGTACATGTGAGATGAAAGGGAAACTTTTGTCACTGTTTAGAATACCCAAAACAATTGGGTCGGAAGCAATCTGGCTGTCTGGCTCACATGTAAAGCTGGATTCACAATGCGAACTAATGATTAGTGACTAATACTGAATACTGAGATTAGGAAACTGAGCATTCACACAGGCTCGAAATAAGATTTGATTTTCATGAGTCGTAACTGTCTTGAGATGGCGGATTTCAATTGAGATCTACATGTTAGAAGGTTCATCAGAACCGTATTCATCGAGCGGGATAGCTTCCTCTCGCATTGACTTCGTGTCGTTTCGAATTGACGACTTCTGATTGGTCGGACTAATGATTAAAACTGATGATTAATACTAATGAATAATACTAAAGTTGAAAGTTGGTCAACTTTCAAGGTCAGTCACTAATATTAAACACAATGTGAACGTCAGCACTGATTCCGTATCTGCCAACTGTGGTTAATCATTAATCACTAATCATTAGTTCGCATTGTGAATCCAGCTCTACTGTAACTCGGCCTGAAGAATAACATTTGTTGGAGGTAAGTTTGTTTTTTGGTCTTTAAAAAGAAGAATGACTCATAGGCCTACAATAACCTTGTTGAACAAACAAACACTCGACTCAACCTGACCAGCTCTGTTGTCACAAGTCAAACAGTAGGGAAGAGCCTCCATCCGAATATTTGGTTGGGAATAATTATCAACTTTATATTGTTAGTTCAAACGTTCGACGATGAATGAAAATGACTCGACCCTTAATCTATAGCCAAGAGCTCCTACATAATTTTTACAAATCCAAAAAGAATTCGACCCACCACTGAGAATATTCGAACCAAGTCTGGCTAGCAATCGCAGCAAACGCCTTATATCCAATGTGCTTCGAGGGGATACTACAATCTTACGAGTTGAGTTTACACTTCTTTTAATACAGTTGTTTAGGATAGAGTGGAGGCCTACATTCTGGAGCCCGAGTAGTGACTCGACTTCAGGTCTGTTTTAGTACTATTTGACTTGTGACAACAGTTTGACCCGTGCAACGTGGTTTCTGGCAACACGGGTTCGCTCGAGTGGCTCAAGGACGTGCACATCTCGCACCCTGCACTCGGCACCTGAACCCCAGTGTCTAGTGTCTACGAGACGAGTCGTGGAAACAGTCGGCATGTCGGCTAAAGGGAAACGCAGCCGAGTTGTCAAGATCCGACAGAAGCCGCCATCTTGGCGGACGTTTGCACGAGAAATTACTCCACCGGCTACAATGACTTTGCAAGATATTTACGTGAGTATATAGAACAATATGACGGTAGTTTGACCAAGTGGCTTATGAAGAGCAAGTCATATCAAGAAGGGTCTGTTCTAGGCCTATGTGTGTTATCCACCAAATAAGGTGCTTACCAGTAGGCCTATAACAAACGCAAATTATATCGTTATGTTTGCATAGCTGTGATATTTTAAGCGGAGTGTATTCTTATGGTCCTTACTTCTTAGGTAAAGAAAAACTATGGATTGGTTAGGTTAGGTTGATTGTGTCAGTTAGATTGATGTGCGTCAAGCTACCACCTCAAGGCCACCACCCACACTCAAGGTCAATCAAATGGCGCGAAGCTAGATACATGTACCGAACCATCGTACCAACTACAAAAAAAGCGCTATTTAATAACTATAAGAAAAGGTCAGCTGTGAGGTGGTGGTGAACAACTCTTGACCCATAATCCACCCCTAACCTTTTTGTATGACGCTCGTTTGGGAGAAAATCATCCCTTAACGCACGAATGAAAATGGATGGAAGTAGAACCTCTGTGTAAGGGTTGTTTGGACTTGTGCCCAAAATTTTGTACGGTATGAGGCTTCTCGTATCCCTCACGAACATGCATCCACCCCAAACTTTTTTGTATGACGCTCGTTTGAGAGAGAATCATCCCTTATCGGACAAGTGAGTTCCGGATGTTGGTTGCTGAAAGTAGAATCTCAGTGCAAGGGTTGTTTAAATTTGTGCCGGTATCTGACTATATGAGGGTGGCTCCTGAACACCTCTTTGAATTGATTACACCCACAACTTTCTCTGTTCGATCCTCGTTTGGGAGAAAATCAACCCTTAACAGACGAGTGAAAGCCGACGGCTGAAAGCTGAATTTTGTCGAAAGAAAAAGCTTTGTAAAAACGCTGTTTGAATTTGTGCCGAGAACTGACTATATGGGGGTTGTTCCTGATCACCTCAGGAAACCATACCCACCCCTAAATTTCACTGTTCGATCCTCGTTTGGGAGAAAATCATCCCTCAACCGACGAGTGTGTTAAGGGTGCTAGACTGGGGGCTATTTACACTTGTGCCGAGAATCTTCCATATGAGAACGCTTCCTTAGAACCTATTGATCATATGTCCACCCTTAACTTTTTTGGATGCCGCTCGTTAGGGAGAAAATCATCCCTTAGCGGACGAATGAGAATTGCTGTTTCAAGTAGAACCTCTGTGTAAGGGTTGTTTGGACCTGCGTATAAGATGATCGTGACCCTCACGAAAATTCATCCACTCCTAACCTTTTTTCTTGTTTGAAAGAAGAACATCCCTTATCGGACAAGTGAGTTTCGGATGTTGGTTGCTGAAAGTAGAATCTCAGTGCAAGGGTTGTTTGAATGTGTGCCGGTATCTGACTATATGGGGGTGGCTCCTGAACACCTCTTTGAATTGATTACACCCACAACTTTCTCTGTTCGATCCTCGTTTGGGAGAAAATCAACCCTTAACAGACGGCTGAAAGCTGAGTTTTGCTGACAGAAAAACCCTTGTAAAAAATTTGTTTGAATTTGTGCCGAGAACTGACTATATGGGGGTTGTTCCTGAACACCTCAGGAAACCATAACCACCCCTAAATTTCACTGTTCGATCCTCCGGCACAAATTCGAACAACCCTTACACTGAGATTCTACTTTCAACAACCAACTTCTGAAAATCACTTGTCTGATAAGGGATGTTTTTCTCTCAAACGAGGATCGAACAGAGAAAGTTAGGGATGGATAAATGTTCGCGAGTCACGAGAAGCCTTATCTTATACGCAGGTCCAAACAACCCTTACACAGAGGTACTACTTACAGCAATTCTCATTCGTCCGTTAAGGGATGATTTTCTCCCTAACGAGCGGCATCCAAAAAAGTTAAGGGTGGACATATGATCAATAGGTTCTGAGGAAGCGTTCTCATATGGAAGATTCTCGGCACAAGTGTAAATAGCCCCCAGTCTAGCACCCTTAACACACTCGTCGGTTGAGGGATGATTTCCTCCCAAACGAGGATCGAACAGTGAAATTTAGGGGTGGTTATGGTTTCCTGAGGTGTTCAGGAACAACCCCCATATAGCCAGTTCTCGGCACAAATTCAAACAACTTTTTTACAAAGCTTTTTCTTTCGACAAAATTCAGCTTTCAGCCGTCGGCTTTCACTCGTCTGTTAAGGGTTAATTTTCTCCCAAACGAGGATCGAACAGAGAAATTTGTGGGTGTAATTAATTCAAAGAGGTGTTCAGGAGCCACCCCCATATAGTCAGATACCGGCACAAATCCAAACAACCCTTGCACTGAGATTCTACTTTCAGCAACCAACTTCCGAAACTCACTTGTCCGATAAGGTGTGTTCTTCTTTCAAACAAGAAAAAAGGTTAGGAGTGGATGAATTTTCGTGAGGGTCACGATCATCTTATACGCAGGTCCAAACAACCCTTACACAGAGGTTCTACTTGAAACAGCAATTCTCATTCGTCCTTTAAGGGATGATTTTCTCTCAAACGAGGATCGAACAGTGAAAGTTAGGGGTGGTTATGGTTTTCTGATGTGTTCACGAACCCCTCCCATATAATCAGATACCGGCACCAACTCAAACAACCCTTACACTGAGATTCTACTTTCAGCAACGAACTTCTGAAAATCGCTTGTCCGTTAAGGGATGATTTTCTCTCAAACGAGCGGCGTACAAAAAAATGTAAGGGTGGATATACGATCAACAGGGTTTTGAGGAGCGTTATCATATGGACAATTAGCGGCACAAGTCCAAACAACTAGACTAAATTTTAATTTACATGTTCTGGCTCTCTTCGTAGACTTCTCTAAAGCATTCGACACTCTAAATCACCAAAAACTAGTTTCTATATAAGAATTCATAGGGATCCGTGGTAATCTGCTTTGTTGGTTTCAAAATTATTTATTCAATCGTCATATCGTGGTGAAAGTCGGCAACAACCTCAGCACTTCTAAAAACGTTATTTCTGGTGTACCCCAAGGCTCAATTTTAGGGCCAATTTTGTATTTATTGTATACCAATTATTTATCAGATCACGTAAAAAATTGTCAAATGTACTTGTATGCGGACGACGCCCTTATTATGAGTACAAATAGAGACATAACAACTGCTGTGCATAACCTACAAATTGATTTCACAAATATTTTAAAAATAACACACGATTTAGATTTGGTTATTAATTCATCAGAAACAAAAATTATCCACTTTTGCACTGCCTTAAATGAAGATAGAAATACACCCTTTCAAATTTTATATCACACTTATGATTGCTTGCACATTACAAGTTGTGGTAATCCTTGTTTAGGTTGCAATTCTAATATTGAAATTGTACACGAGTATGTTTATCTTGGCCTTAAAATTGATAGATCATTTTCATGGCGACCACACATTGATAATATTTGTAATTGGTTAAGGTCCTGTGCATACAAAATTCACATGATTAAACATATAATTCCTTTCACTTTGCTCAGAACTGTGTATTTTGCTCTAGTTGAGTCAATAATTAATTATGGAATCTTAGCCTGGAGTAACGCATCAGATTCACATATGAAATTGATAGAATTCGTTCAAACTAGAATTGTTAAAAGTATTGTACCTCCTCATAAATTAGGATCTCTCCATCAAGATACAGTTGGAATTTTTCAGTGTTTAAATGTTTCACCAGTTATTTACTTGTTCAAGTATAGATTCATTCTTAAATATTATTTTTCTGACTTTTATAAAACACCAGTTGACACTCCATTTAATACCAGGCTCCAAAAACTTGAATTATTCCGATTACCTCTTTTCAATAACAAAAATGGTAAAATAAGATTGGAATATGCAATACCTTCAACATTCAATGACATACCTGTTGAGTTAAGAAAAATGAATAGATATGCCCAAATTAAAAAAGAAATTAAAGCTTTCATCATAAATTCAGTTAATTTCACATAATTTAATGTCTACGTTAATTACTTATGGTACCGCATATTTTTGTCATTAATTTTAATTCTTTGTTAGGGTCAATCACAGCATATGTTGATACAATATTGAAATTCTAGAATTAGTTTCCCATTGGTTGCCTTATTTTCATTTTCATGCTCATTATCATTTAACCTATTGAAGTGAATTATGTTTTAATATGAGTTTATTAAATATTAGCATAGTTAATCACAGTGTATTTTAGTGTTTTGTTTTTCATCGTTTGAACCACAGATAAGCCATTTATGGCTTAGTGGACGAGAGTTCAAACTGTATTACTTTATTGTATAATTCAATTTGTGACAATACAAAAAAAAAAAACCTATTCTGGGGTGGACCCGTCAAGCCAGCACCCGTAACACACTCGTCGGTTGAGGGATGATTTTCTCACAAACGAGCGGCACACAAGAAAAATCGGGTTGGAAAACGAATGTGGTTGGTCCACTCACCAGCCATGTAGTCCATTTCTTCGCAGAAATGTAAACAACCCCTCCAATAGGGGTCCGGTATTCGACGAATGCGAATCATAAATATCGAACAACTTTATTCTGTTGGGGGATATATATTGACTCCAGAGTGAGTTGGGGGTTGATAATTCAATGATGGTGGATCATTACCCACCCTATTTGTGTTCATTCACCCCTCAAAATCATCTTGAAGGCATCTTTTACTGACATTCAGCTTCTTTTTTTTCTGGATTCCCGACGCAAACTTGATACCGTCCGGGTGCTGGCTTGATTCCCGTGTTGGATTGGATGTATTTCTTCTTGTCTGGCACTAGCGCATGCGCTAACTGTCACCACTAGTCGAACTAGGCCACTGCAAGAAAGTCTCTCTGAGGTGAAAGCTGGAAGTGCTGTCCATTTTCAAGCCCTATTAGGACTTTCCTTGACGAGGATTACGATACGAATCCACTTGCATCATCCAAAAGTGAGAAACCTTCAAGTGGGATTGATATTTTCAAACTAGCGAAGTTCTTACAATTAGTCAGTTTGTGTAACCTTATAGTACCGGTAGGCTTATATTAGTTGGCCGATACCTCATCAACCAACGAGATATATTCCTGATTGGCTGAAGAGTGGCGAAGTATCCGAGTCTTGAAACGTTTCGTTTTCGGCGGCCATGACAGAAGAAACTTTCAAGCAAGGCCTTCTATACTAGGTAAACGCGTCAAGTGTTCCCGCGTTGATGGATGAGCTGGAACGATATATCAACATATCTCTGGATTGGTTATATATATATATATATATATATATATATATATATATATATATATATATATATATATATATATATATATATATATATATATATATATATATATATATATAATGTATTTCTTGAACACCTTAACAACTCACATGACAAAATATCATTCACCACGAGAGCTAAAAGTTTGTCAGATAAAAATCATATACAAGAAGAACTAGATAAAACAACTTTCCTTAAAAAATAACAATAGTGAAATAAATAGAGCCAACAGAAAAAGTAATTTGAAGCAACCTTCTGATGAGAAATTCGTTTCCACGGCATATTTACCCAACATAAGAGCACAACAGATCAAATAGGTCGACTTCTGAAAAAAACCGACATTAATACAGTATTTTGCCCTCATAAAAAGGTACAGTCACTGGTGAGAACAGTTAGGGACACTATCAATCTTGAAAATTGTGGCGTATATAACATCCCTTGTTCCTGTGGTTTGGTCTACATCGGGCAAACCAAGAAATCTATAAAAGATAGAATTAAACAACACCAATACCAAGAAAGGAGGAGGAACAGCTCATTATCAGGAGTGGCTAAACACGCTCTCAGCAGTGACAAGAATGAAGAACACCGAATACTATACGACGATACAACAATTTTAGTGAAATCGAATAAACGATGGCCAAGAGCGATATATGAGTCAATAGAGATTATCAAACACCCTCATCATTTCAATGCAGGAGATGGATACAAAATTTAAGGCAGCTGGTCGATAGCAACAGAAAATTTGAGAAAGTTCGCTCGATTGAAACCACAGAACAATAGCACAACAGCACATAATCATAGCCAAAATCAAACAGTCAGAACGTCACCTTATAAATTAATCAGATGCAATAATAGAACATTCAAAAATCTGGAGATATTTCAACCAATCAAGAAACAATGGACGGACCATAGAGTAGTAGAAACAGTGGCTTGCAAGTCAATTTTGTTCTTTCGATAGTTTTTGTTTTATAACCATAACAACGAGGTATATTGTTGTATGAATCATGTAGACATTCATTATATATCCTTTGAGAAAGGTTTAAACATTAAAACTGAAACGTTAGATAATCCAAGGTTTTTCATTCAACCTATAATATAATTCAATTCGTACACGACGAAAATAACCCTGAAATAATGCAATTTATAAATAATTCGGGTCGTGAAAGCATACGTTTCAAAAACCTCATACATATATATATATATATATATATATATATATATATATATATATATATATATATATATATATATATATATATATATATATATGTATGTATGTATGTATGTATGTATGTATGTATGTATATATATATATATATATATATATATATATATATATATATATATATATATATATATATATATATATATATATATATATATATATATATATATATTCATTATATATTCTTTGAGAAAGGTTTAAACATTAAAACTGAAACGTTAGATAATCCAAGGTTTTTCATTCAACCTATATTATAATTCAATTCGTACACGACGAAAATAACCATGAAATAATGCCATTTATAAATAATTCGGGTCGTGAAAACATAAGTTTCAAAAACCTCATACATACACATATATATATATATATATATATATATATATATATATATATATATATATATATATATATATATATATATATGCAATAAATTGAATATTTTTGGATGTAGTTGTGTAATGATGATAAAATAAAACAAACTCTTTTAATTTTATATTTAAAATAATTAGTTTTATTCTCGAAAGCTCAACGTTTCATGACCTTTATCGGTCACCTCTTCAGGAGCAATGACAAAAATTAAAAATATTAGAAAAACAACAATTACAAAACAATCAAGAAAAACATTCATATAAACACAAGTGGCTGTGGTTTACTGAACACGGCTTCTCAGATTGTATATTTTATTAAAACCAGAGTTCATGGATTGACCTTTCTTCTGATTCTCGGGTCCAGCTACCGGTTCATTTTGTTTCATTTCTTTCTTCTTAATCAATGCAATAGCTGTTGCCCAAGAATCAGAAAAGCTGTATCCGCAATCGAGACCGTTAATATTTAAAGGATGTTTGATAATTTCGAGACCCTCGCTGATTGCTCTCTTCCAACGATGGCTTTCGTGATTGATTATTTTGGCCTTGTCATATAAGATGTTATGGATTCTTCCACCTTCATCTACCAATGTTGCATGTGTGGCAACAGCTGATAGATTAGGTGAACTCCTTCTATGTTCTTTAAGGCGCTGTATCAGTGGTTTCTTGGTTTGACCTATATAACACAAACCGCAGTCACAAGGTATCCTGTATACACCACAATTCTCCTGCGGAATAACGTCTTTAACGGGTGTAAAAAAGGAATTTAGTTTTCTTGTTGTTGTGAAGAGAGTTTTTATATTATGCTTCTTTAGCATTCTTCCAATCTTATCCGTTGTTCCATTGATGTAAGGAAGAAGTATAGTTGTGGGACTTTGCTCTTCTGTCTCTTTTGGTCTCTTTGCGTTGATCTTAAACGCTTCATCAACTTCTTTTTTCGAGTAACCATTCTGAGAAAAAATTCTCCTCAGATAGTTCAATTCAGAAATTAAATGATCGTCTCTCTCTTTCTGATGACGATCATTTAATTTCTGAATTGAACTATCTGAGGAGAATTTTTTCTCAGAATGGTTACTCGAAAAAAGAAGTTGATGAAGCGTTTAAGATCAACGCAAAGAGACCAAAAGAGACAGAAGAGCAAAGTCCCACAACTATACTTCTTCCTTACATCAATGGAACAACGGATAAGATTGGAAGAATGCTAAAGAAGCATAATATAAAAACTCTCTTCACAACAACAAGAAAACTAAATTCCTTTTTTACACCCGTTAAAGACGTTATTCCGCAGGAGAATTGTGGTGTATACAGGATACCTTGTGACTGCGGTTTGTGTTATATAGGTCAAACCAAGAAACCACTGATACAGCGCCTTAAAGAACATAGAAGGAGTTCACCTAATCTATCAGCTGTTGCCACACATGCAACATTGGTAGATGAAGGTGGAAGAATCCATAACATCTTATATGACAGGGCCAAAATAATCAATCACGAAAGCCATCGTTGGAAGAGAGCAATCAGCGAGGGTCTCGAAATTATCAAACATCCTTTAAATATTAACGGTCTCGATTGCGGATACAGCTTTTCTGATTCTTGGGCAACAGCTATTGCATTGATTAAGAAGAAAGAAATGAAACAAAATGAACCGGTAGCTGGACCCGAGAATCAGAAGAAAGGTCAATCCATGAACTCTGGTTTTAATAAAATATACAATCTGAGAAGCCGTGTTCAGTAAACCACAGCCACTTGTGTTTATATGAATGTTTTTCTTGATTGTTTTGTAATTGTTGTTTTTCTAATATTTTTAATTTTTGTCATTGCTCCTGAAGAGGTGACCGATAAAGGTCATGAAACGTTGAGCTTTCGAGAATAAAACTAATTATTTTAAATATAAAATTAAAAGAGTTTGTTTTATTTTATCATCATTACACAACTACATCCAAAAATATTCAATTTATTGCACATAATGAGTTGTGAAAGCTTAAAGTCAAACATATATATATATATATATATATATATATATATATATATATATATATATATATATATATATATATATATATATATATATATGCTTACGTAGGTTCTCGTGGCCGATAGTAGTTGGTAGTAATATTTCTGCGGTAATGCCACTATGTTGAAACTCTTCGTGTCGACGTTTCGGCAGAATTTGCTCCGCCATCTTCAGGACTCGGTCGGTGGTCAGCACTCGAATGAAACCAGAACATTCTGTGCGTCGTCAAGTACTAAAATCGAGAGAATCAGCTATCCAATGATAGTCGTTAGTTTGTTAAAATCGGTGCTGATTCGATCGGGTGATGTTAAACCCCTTCTGATTGGATGAGGGATCTCAATCAGTCAGGAAAGCTCCTCATGAGCTCGTCGTGTTGTTGATGATGAGTTTAGTGAGGCTTCTGGTGATCGGCCGGCGCAACTCAGAGGTATTCCCGCGAGTTGATGAGCTTGCGACCGGACCATCCCAAGCGGTCACCCATCCAACTTGTGGCCCGAGAGACGATTGCTTAACCACGGAACATGCTTGTCTAGTCGAACTCCGAGTGACTGCTGGTGAGGTAGTGGAAATGGAGGTTTGGTGATCGACCCCCCGGCTGTAAGATTTAGATAATGTTGAAATAGAGTCGGGCCGTACGTGTTTGGCTGGGACAGAAGCAACGACGGGTTTCCAGGCTGGGGGTAAGCGACGACTATCATCCCTTTTGTTCATATTGTTGGGTCTTCTTTCTATTTCGAGAGCTTCCCGGATTATTCTCGTTGGCAAATGGGACACAGTAGCTAAAGATCTGGTGCCTTCAAAATTAATATTATGGCCTGTAGATGATGCGTGCTGGGCCAGGGCGGAAGTTTTTTCATTTTTCAATACATAGTTCCGATGTTCTTTAATTCTCGCTGATATTTTTCTTCCAGTCTGGCCAATGTACGAGTCACTACAATCTCCACACGGAACTTCATAAACTCCTTTATCTTCCCACTTTATTTTATCTTTGCTGCTCCGTAGTAGTTCTCCAATCTTTTTATCGGTGTTGAATATGGTTCTGATGTTTTCCTGGGCTAAGATTTTACTGATGATATCAGTGGTCCCTTTAATATAAGGAAGGTAAGCGATGGCTCGAGGCTCTTCTTTTTCCTCTCTTGCCTCAGGGTTGGGCATGTGGTTCCAAGCCTTGTGTATGACGCGATTCGGAAAACCATTTCTAATAAGTGCCTCACGCAAAGAGTTGAACTCTAAACTTATATGGTCCGCGACCGCTATTCTCCGCGATCTCACTGCTAGGGTATTCGCCACAGCTCTAATCTGTGTGGGGTGGTGGTGCGAAGAAGCGTGAAGGTACCGGTTAGTATGGGTGGGTTTTCTATAGACGGAGTGACCCAAACAACCATTGAATTTCTTGTGAACCAGCACGTCAAGAAAAGGTAACGTATTGTTCTGTTCTAGTTCCATTGTAAATTTGATATTTTGGTGTTGATTATTAAGAAAGTCTAGGAACTCTAGTAGTTTCTCGTGTCCATGCTGCCATACTACAAAAGTATCATCGATATAGCGGAACCAACATCGGGGTTTCAGCGGAGTGGATTCAAGGGCCCGAGTTTCAAAATCTTCCATGTACAAATTCCGCCCTGGCCCAGCACGCATCATCTACAGGCCATAATATTAATTTTGAAGGCACCAGATCTTTAGCTACTGTGTCCCATTTGCCAACGAGAATAATCCGGGAAGCTCTCGAAATAGAAAGAAGACCCAACAATATGAACAAAAGGGATGATAGTCGTCGCTTACCCCCAGCCTGGAAACCCGTCGTTGCTTCTGTCCCAGTCAAATACGTACGGCCCGACTCCATTTCAACATTATCTAAATCTTACAGCCGGGGGGTCGATCACCAAACCTCCATTTCCACTACCTCACCAGCAGTCACTCGGAGTTCGACTAGACAAGCATGTTCCGTGGTTAAGCAATCGTCTCTCGGGCCACAAGTTGGATGGGTGACCGCTTGGGATGGTCCGGTCGCAAGCTCATCAACTCGCGGGAATACCTCTGAGTTGCGCCGGCCGATCACCAGAAGCCTCACTAACCTAATCATCAACAACACGACGAGCTCATGAGGAGCTTTCCTGACTGACTGAGATCCCTCATCCAATCAGAAGGGGTTTAACATCACCCGATCGAATCAGCACCGATTTTAACAAACTAACGACTATCATTGGATAGCTGATTCTCTCGATTTTAGTACTTGACGACGCACAGAATGTTCTGGTTTCATTCGAGTGCTGACCACCGACCGAGTCCTGAAGATGGCGGAGCAAATTCTGCCGAAACGTCGACACGAAGAGTTTCAACATAGTGGCATTACCGCAGAAATATTACTAACAACTACTATCGGCCACGAGAACCTACGTAAGCACATAAATATATATATATCAGCGGCGTGCGGTGATTATTTTGCTGGGTATGCTACTCTTAAGAAGAACGATTAGCACAGACAGGGTAGTATGTGCGAAGCCGGTGACCCGCGGGGGGTTTGGGGGGCAAGGCCCCCCATTTTAGCCCCGCAGGGAATTTTTTTCAAACCATAATTCTTGGTGTATTTTGTTGACCTTTGATGGAACGTATGAATGGATTCAGATGGAAAAACAAAGGGAAAAAAAAATATTTTTTCCATGGTAGACTTTTGCTCAGAGTGTTTTAATTTTTTTAAATGCAATATCACTGACAACAGATCGATTTGCCCTGGAAGTAGGTGAAAAAAAGTACATATTTCTCCACTTTTCCTGAAATAATCGACATTCATTATTGCATGGTTGCTTTGCGCTTTGACATAATGTTAATTTCGCTACGAAACACATCTTTATTTAATTGCCGTCACAACACATGATAAAATTAAGAGTGACCAAGGGACTCACTCACTCACTCACTGTGAATGTGATTTTGTGCTTCTATTTCCAATCTCACCGGTAGCGTATAGTGGTAGGCCTAGCGAGCTAGCCTTTTGCGCGTGTTCGGTCTCGCATGTGTTACTGTTTTTGATACACTGTTTTGTTTTGATTTACACGTCATAACGTTGATTATTATTTTCATCAATGTAGTAGTGGCTAGCTAGAGATTAGCCACAGTGACTGGGGTCACCTCTATGTGGTCGACGGTTACTTCCATACTAATAGGAGAATTGAAAAACACTGCATTTAATGATGATTAATTTATTACAATCTGTTCAGTGTTCAATATGAACTTAGCTCACTTGTTCATAAATCACCAAACTTCATACGTTTACATTTATGATTACTCTCATTTATAACCTACAAATACAATACCTAAACACTTGCTCAAGTTCACACGTGACTATATGCCTGGCCTAAGACTGCTGTACGTGATGTGTCCTAGAGAAAAATCCACGGCATGCGATCATTTCATCGCATACCAAGCCTACCTTTTCGCGATGTCTCCCCCGCTTGATGAGTCTGGGCTAGAACGGTAAATCTGCGCGTGTAATCCACTCCTTCGCTACCCTGGCGATGCGATGTTTTCACGGCATACCCAACACGAGTTACTCTTATTCTTGCGCTTGCAGTTAGCAAAACTATACTCTTAACCGAAAATATTGACCCGCAATTTCGAAAACAATTCACTCGATAATCTCAGAGAACACAATTCAATTAGATGTGTAATGTGTAATTATGATTGGGTATGCGCCGCATACCCCGCATACCTGGAATGCACGGCCCTGAATTATATATATATATATATATATATATATATATATATATATATATATATATATATATATATATATATATATATATATATGTACATACATATATATATATATATATATATATATATATATATATATATATATATATATATATATATATATATATATATATATATATATATATATATATATATATATATATATATATATATATATATATATATATTTGCCATGTATATTTCGATAGTGATGACCCGACACGGTAACGTCAAGCATGTCTCATGTATCGGCTCACTCACAGCTCCGATCCTTCCATCCTCGATCCGGTCATCTACTTGTCAACCAAGTGTACAAGGCCTAAGATGAGAATAAGAAGATTCAATATTCCCAAAGTTTGAATTGTTCCACTTCCCCAAAATTATCCCCCCAAGATTCATCGTTCGTTGAATAAGTCTTCTAATAATAATTAATTTTTGAGTTGGTATGTTACTCATTTCACCCAAAATAGAATTATATTCAGTCACGCAGGGCAAAAATGAAATGATTGGTCTGAAATAGAGGTTAATTTCCATCCCAAAACTCTCAAAACACAAAGAGCAGAGTTGAGAGCGGGGTTCGACTTTTGGTGGTTTTTGGAATCACAATATAATTATATGGGCCCACACAATAGTTCAATGGCATTCTTCACTGCACAATGTTCTCACTCGTGGCGCTAGTGCGCCATAGCCCTGCACGGTCGACTTTTCAGCTGTTACAGTATTGTTATTGTGTTGTGTACAAATTTACATCTCGGTTTACATATCTCCGATCTTGGAAATTTCCACGGCATTCAATAAAGCTACGTTAGTGCCGTAAAATTTACCGTTAGTGCCGCTTTAGTTTCGCCGTCACGACGAATTCAATTTTCAGAACCAGCCACTCACATATCTCTGATCTTGAAAATTTCAACGGTAAACGTTGATGCTATGTTAGTGCTGTGAAAAAATCTTTAGTACCGCTTCGGTTTCACCCTTACGACGCGTTGTCAATGTGAGGGGTCAACTTCACGCCAGCCCCTCACATATCTCCGACCTTGAAAATTCCAACGGTATTTGTAAGTGGTGCGTTAGTGCCCGTTAGTGCCGTGGAAAAAATTGTTAATACCTCTTCGGTTTCGCTGCTACGACGCGATGTCAATGTGAGGGGCCAACTTCACGCCAGCCCCTCACATATCTCCGATCTTGAAAATTCCAACGGCATTCGTTGGTGTTGTGTTAGTGCTCGTTAGTGCCGTAAACATTTTTCGTTAGTGCCGCTCTGGTTTCGACGTTATAACGAGTTGTCCATGTTAGGGGCTGGTGTGAAGATTTGGCCCCTCACATGGACAACGCGTTATTTGGCGAAACCAAAGTGGCCGTGACGAAATTCTTCTAGCGAATGCTGTTGGAATTTTCATGATCAGAGATATGTGAGGGGCTGGCGAAACCAAAGCGGCACTAACGATAATGTTCTAACGAATGCCGTTGGAATTTTCAAGATCGGAGATAAAAGTGAGTGGCTGGCGTGAAGTTGGCCCCTCACATTGACAACGCGTCGTAGCGGCGAAACCGAAGCGGTACTAACGATTCTCTCTCGGCACTAACGTATACTGTTAGAATTGTCAAGATCAGAGATATGTGAGGCGCTGGTTCTGAAAATTGAATTCGTCATGACGGTGAAACTAAAGCGGCACTAACGAAAAATGTACGGCACTAACGAGCACTAATGAATGCCGTTGAAATTTCCAAGATCGGAGATAGGCCTATGTGAGGGGCTGGCGTGAAGTTGGCCCCTCACATGGACAACGCGCTATAACGGCAAAACCAAAGCGGCACCAACGAAAATGTTTACGGCACTAACGTTTACCATTGGAATTTCGGAGATATGTGAGGGGCTGGTTCTGAAAATTGAATTCGTCATGATGGCGAAACTAAAGCTGCACTAACAGAAAATTTTACGGCACTAAGGGGCACTAACCAATGGTGAAATAATATTTCCATATTCTGACATGTGACCGTACACGTGTGACAACTTCACGGACGTAGTCAACCATACATAAATCACTCGATAACATGGCTCATAAGCAGACAGTTACAAAACTAGGGCAGTCCGCTGCTAGCGCACTCTGTCCGGAGCTTTGCGTGAAGAAGCCAATTGGTAGGCCTCATAGTTGTCAATATTGGAAAAACTGTGAACACAGCTGTCGAGGCCTTCAAATATCTCAATTTTCACCGTGAAAGATTGCATGCTCACTTTCATCCCTTGCAGTGAGAAAAACCCAACAAAAAATACAATCAAAGTGGTAAGAAACATGCTTGAATAATAAAAGAGTAATTGCAAGTTTTCTTTGCCAAAACCCGTGTAAAGCCAGAAGAATGGCACCGGTCTGAGCTAGTCTACCTGATGAAAGCCGTGTTTTTCCCCCGCCGGTGTCACGTGCCCGGGTCTCAACAGCATTGCTGTCAAGGCTGTTTGTCTGCTGTTTGCAGGATCAGAGAATGCAGAGCTGTTACTTCGTCCGAGACGCTGCTCAGCTGTCAGCACTGCTGTTTCCTCTGGCTGGGGCGGTAAGCTATGTGGTGGCTCCAGGCGACATTTCAGCCCCACTTTTAATCTAGTCGAGCCAATTAGCCTGCTACACTGTTTACACGAAGTACTAGAATGGTGTTTTGAGCATACTGTATCTCCGAAACTACAAATCTTGGAATACTCTGGTTGTTTGCAATGCAATGGGGTAATGCACACAACACGGCGTATCAATTTTCAGTTCGTTCCGTCGAAACAGATAGAAGTTATAAGGCGTGAAAAGTGTTGTTTTTCAGTTCTTCTCCGTCTTCGTCTTCGTCTTCTTACGGCGTCTGTCTAAGATATTTGCTACAGCCCAAACGAAACAACCGATCGTTTGGAAATTTCCAGGGAATGTGTGCATCCATAAGGAGACGTGCCTTTTGTATGTTTCAACCGGAAATGATTCATGAAACCGGAAATAATGACATTTTAGGGCTAATTTTAATGATTTTTTTTATTTTAGAACGCACCAAACAACCGATTTGGTTAAAATTTTCAGTAATTGAATTGATCAATAGTTATGAATGTTTGGGTATGCTAGAATTGTAATTACTTGCTTTTATAGGAAGTAATGTCGTAACATTTGAAAATTCATTGAGACTCATAAGATTATTTCAGCTAAGCTTCTTTGACTTGAATTGAAAGAACCTACTACATTCAACAGACCTGTGATATAATTCATTCAATAGATTTATGACAATAGCTGATATCTAAGAGTCAATTGGCCATTGTAGATCGTCCGCCCTCGTGATGTCACAAAATATAAAAACCAATCAAGTGGACACTGAAGCAGGGGAAATAGGGAAATAACCAATCAAGGTATCTTAAATTTCCCCTGCTTCGTATAAGTCACGCCCATCTACTGTAGATGAGTGTGACTTATACGAAGCAGGGGAAATTTCAGATACCTTGATTGATTTGAAATTTCAGATACCTTGATTGAACTATTATATTTATATCTTGACTTATTTCAATACTCGTACTTTAATAATCAAATGTACATATGAGTGTGATTGTGATTATAATTAATATGGAATACAAATTAATTGAATTGAATTGGATTGAATGATTTCCCTTTTTCCCCTGCTTCACTGTCCACTTGATTGGTTTTTATATTTTGTGACATCACGAGGGCGGACAATCTACATCGGCTAATTGTACCTATGACTATCGATAACGTTATTGATAGTCATAGATTGTACTGACAGTGAAAGATTTTTTATTGCACAGTACTCTTTTGTTAACAAAATATGTCAGAATTAAGAAATTGCTTGAAATTTCGTAGTTGAAATAATAAGTATTGATTGAAATATCTTTGAAAATACGTCAACTATTTGGATTACACAATAATGAACGTTCACAGTCACAGCCAGCAAGACTGTTTCTAAACACTGATATTAGAGTGTCAAGAAGGGACTGAATGCATATGCAGTGACAATCCACGAGGCTGATATAAGAGTGTCAGAGAGCGACTGAATGCATATGCAGTGACGATCCACGAGGCTGATATAAGAGTGTCAGAGAGCGACTGAATGCATATGCAGTGACGATCCACGAGGCTGGTATAAGAGTGTCAGAGAGCGACTGAATGCATATGCAGTGACGATCCACGAGGCTGGTATAAGAGTGTCAGAGAGCGACTGAATGCATATGCAGTGACGATCCACGAGGCTGGTATAAGAGTGTCAGAGAGCGACTGAATGCATATGCAGTGACGATCCACGAGGCTGGTATAAGAGTGTCAGAGAGCGACTGAATGCATATGCAGTGACGATCCACGAGGCTGGTATAAGAGTGTCAGAGAGCGACTGAATGCATATGCAGTGACGATCCACGAGGCTGGTATAAGAGTGTCAGAGAGCGACTGAATGCATATGCAGTGACGATCCACGAGGCTGGTGTAAGAGTGTCAGAGAGCGACTGAATGCATATGCAGTGACGATCCACGAGGCTGGTGTAAGAGTGTCAGAGAGCGACTGAATGCATATGCAGTGACGATCCACGAGGCTGGTATAAGAGTGTCAGAGAGCGACTGAATGCATATGCAGTGACGATCCACGAGGCTGGTATAAGAGTGTCAGAGAGCGACTGAATGCATATGCAGTGACGATCCACGAGGCTGGTATAAGAGTGTCAGAGAGCGACTGAATGCATATGCAGTGACGATCCACGAGGCTGGTATAAGAGTGTCAGAGAGCGACTGAATGCATATGCAGTGACGATCCACGAGGCTGGTATAAGAGTGTCAGAGAGCGACTGAATGCATATGCAGTGACGATCCACGAGGCTGGTATAAGAGTGTCAGAGAGCGACTGAATGCATATGCAGTGACGATCCACGAGGCTGGTATAAGAGTGTCAGAGAGCGACTGAATGCATATGCAGTGACGATCCACGAGGCTGGTATAAGAGTGTCAGAGAGCGACTGAATGCATATGCAGTGACGAGCCACGAGGCTGGTGTAAGAGTGTCAGAGAGCGACTGAATGCATATGCAGTGACGATCCACGAGGCTGGTGTAAGAGTGTCAGAGAGCGACTGAATGCATATGCAGTGACGATCCACGAGGCTGGTATAAGAGTGTCAGAGAGCGACTGAATGCATATGCAGTGACGATCCACGAGGCTGGTGTAAGAGTGTCAGAGAGCGACTGAATGCATATGCAGTGACGATCCACGAGGCTGATATAAGAGTGTCAGAGAGCGACTGAATGCATATGCAGTGACGATCCACGAGGCTGGTATAAGAGTGTCAGAGAGCGACTGAATGCATATGCAGTGACGATCCACGAGGCTGGTGTAAGAGTGTCAGAGAGCGACTGAATGCATATGCAGTGACGATCCACGAGGCTGGTATAAGAGTGTCAGAGAGCGACTGAATGCATATGCAGTGACGATCCACGAGGCTGGTGTAAGAGTGTCAGAGAGCGACTGAATGCATATGCAGTGACGATCCACGAGGCTGGTGTAAGAGTGTCAGAGAGCGACTGAATGCATATGCAGTGACGATCCACGAGGCTGGTGTAAGAGTGTCAGAGAGCGACTGAATGCATATGCAGTGACGATCCACGAGGCTGGTATAAGAGTGTCAGAGAGCGACTGAATGCATATGCAGTGACGATCCACGAGGCTGGTATAAGAGTGTCAGAGAGCGACTGAATGCATATGCAGTGACGATCCACGAGGCTGGTGTAAGAGTGTCAGAGAGCGACTGAATGCATATGCAGTGACGATCCACGAGGCTGGTGTAAGAGTGTCAGAGAGCGACTGAATGCATATGCAGTGACGATCCACGAGGCTGGTATAAGAGTGTCAGAGAGCGACTGAATGCATATGCAGTGACGATCCACGAGGCTGGTGTAAGAGTGTCAGAGAGCGACTGAATGCATATGCAGTGACGATCCACGAGGCTGGTATAAGAGTGTCAGAGAGCGACTGAATGCATATGCAGTGCCGATCCACGAGGCTAATAAATATGCCAAAGACTTGTATGTACTTATTCTCAGAAAATCACATCATACCTATGACTATCAATAACGTAACGGCGTGAGGCCGTTTTCACCATGATGGAATCAGCGCTTTCGTGTACATTTCTGAGATTCGCAATTTCAAATCAAATCGTACGTATTAGGCTCGTATTTCAAAGTATAGTACATAGTTGTATACTTGCATTGTTTCTGACGTTTCTCGTAGATGATGAGTAATTATCCAGTTATCAAATGATAAATATAGCAGTAGGGCTCTCGACTAGGGGACTAAATGCTTTTACAGACGTATTTTAAATTTAGATTGGCCAATTCAAATGAAATTTATTCCAATATTGCTTAATGCAGTTGGAAAGAGCTGAATTCACAGATTGCATTACATCTATTACTTGTATAGATCAACATACAATAATACCAGCAAATCATCATAACATTTGTGAGGCGGCATCCCTTTGATATACGCATGGTGTGAGAGGAAAGCGCCATGTTGCTTATCCCGTTACGTTATTGATAGTCATAGATCATACCCGATAAATAAATATGCGAATATGTAAAAAAAACATATTTAGCATTAATGATATTGACTCGGACCAAAGTCATGATACAAATGGCTGCATAATAACTGATGAATGACTAATGTACGGATACCCAACTACGAAACTGAATAAATACTCTGAAGATTATGAGGAGAATATACACATATTGATGAACAATTATTAGCTTCGTAGCTGGTGTAGAACTACTTGAACTAGTGCAAGTGAACTGGGACAAACAAACAGGAAAGTGCAAGAACTGAAAAACTAGTTGAAGTAGTTCAGGTCAAATAAACAGACCTATTATTTGATTTATTCAAACATACATATTGAATGAAAAATATAATGTGTATATGTATATATATATCGAATTGTATGTCACAGTATTATTATTGAGAGTGTATTTTTCGGTAACTTCCTTGATTCATTTCGTAACATTGCCTCAATCAAAAATAAACTACAAAAAGTGGTGATATCCCACCAAAAACAAAAACTTGTAAGAAATAGGGAGCCAAACCCTCCCCATTCAATCACTTTGGCATATAAAAGTAGATCGTGTGTTTTATGTGGAAATATCTCAGGGCTGTATAGGATGTGACTGATGATTATTATAGCTAGGACCAATTCATTTCCACAAAATGAAATACAATATGTAGGCAAAACAAATTATATCAATATTGGTTGTATGCTACTTGAAACATAAACGTATGGAGTTTAATTTTTATTAGAAGCTGAAATTATTGACATTAATTAAAAGAAAAGAAATAACTTGGCTCATTGCCCAACTCAATCCTTACTCAGTATTGCTATATCCTAAAGTTGTAAATAAAATATGCATTCACTCATTCCATAGCAGATGAATGAATTTATCATAATTATACATTATAACATTATGCACTCTATAGATGGTAGAGTTGGGCAATGAGCGAAGTTATTTCTTTTCTTTGAATTAATGTCAATAATTTCAGCTTCTGAATAAAAATTAACTCAATTCGTTTATGTTTCAAGTAGCATACAATCAATATTGATATAATGTGTTTCGCCCACATATTTTATTTCATTTTGTGGAAATGAATTGGTCCTAGCTATAATAATCATCAGTCACATCCTAAATAGCCCCAGGATATTTCTACATAAAACACACTATTTACTTCAATAATAAGCCATAACTTGGCAAACCTTTTTATATCACTACTTTTATATGCCAAAGTGTTTGAACGGGGAGGGTTTGGCTCCCTATTTCTTACAAGTTTTTGTTTTTGGTGGGATTTATCCTTCAAACGTGTTATGTTTTTCCGCGTTGATGGATGAGCTGGAACATATCAACTTATCTTTGGATTGGTTGTATATTCCACTCGGAAATTCAGAGCCAAATTCAGAAGTCGAGTGAGAAATTCTCTCATGAAGATAGCAACTGGGGTATTGAACATATATTTACTATCTGGAACTAAAAATAGCCGAGTACCTACCCTTGGCTGCTATGTAGCTATATGGAACTTCCAATTCAGTTGAGACGCAATCAATCCATCATCAACATCAACAATAATGACCATAAATGTTTTATTTGGAGTGTATTAGCAAGCTTACACCCTCGGAAGATGCATGCCCAACGAGTGAAGTATTATAAACAATTCGAGAATGAACTAGACATGAGAAATATCTCGTTACCTGTGCCAATATCACAGTTGAAAGTTTTCGAAAAAAACAATGACATTTCAGTGAACGTATTCGGATAGGGTGAGAAAGCTGATATTTATCCGCTAAGAGTAACTGAGCTTCGCGAGTGACGTCATCATGTCAATTTATTATCAATTAGTGATGAAAACAATTCTCACTATTTCTACATTAAGAACTTGAATCGTCTTTTAAGTTTGTTAACGAAACATGACGGTAGGAAGTTTTACTGCCCTTACTGCTTGCATCGCTTCAGTTCGACTGCTCTACTGGAAAAACATCATACTCTTAGAAGTCAACATGATCCACAGAAGATAAAAATGCCTCAGGAATCTGAAAAAATCTTATCTGAAAAAATTACAGTTTCTCTCAGAGAGTGCCGTTTGTGATTTACGCAGACTTTGAGTGTTTTGCAACAAAGATTTCTGGTTGTGATCAAAATGAAAATGTATCCCACACTACACAGTTGACCCGCCATGAACCTTCTAGTTTTTCGTATGTTATTATTAATTCTGATGGAAAAGTGTTCAAACCGCCACGTGTTTATAGAGGACCCCATGCAGGAGACAAGTTTCTGGGAGTTTTATTGATGGACGAAAAAGAGCTTGCAGAGATTTATGTAATCTGAGAAACCACTTGTTATGTCTGAAGAAAATAATGTCGAGTTTGAGCAAGCGAGTGAGTGTATAATATGCAGTGGGGTATTAGGTTTAGATAGGGTAAGAGATCATTGTCATCTCAGCGGAAAATTTAGGGGGGCCGCTCATAACTCATGCAACTTGAGGCATAAAAAGGTGGAACACATCCCAGTTATTTTCCACAACCTCAGAAATTATGACAGCCACTTGATTATGCAGCATATCGGTAAGCTATACAAGGCAAACATCACATGTATTCCTAATAATATGCAAAAATACGTTTCTTTTTCGGTTGGTAGGCTACGATTCATTGATTCATACCAATTTTTAAATGCTTCTTTGGATACATTGGTGACAAATCTATTGGGGTATAGCTCTGATAAATTTCATATTTCAGCAGATAGCTTTGAGAGAGAAAGAGATACATCTCCTACTTCGGAAAGGTGTTTTTCCTTATGACTACATTGATTCAGAATCTAAGTTGTTGGAGACTAGCTTACCAACTCGTGATACATTCTATAATATAGGCCTACTCACAAGAGAAGACATCAGTGATATAAATTACAATCACGCAAAAAACGTTTGGAATACATTCAACATTCATAATGTAACATATCAAATGATACCGTATATACATTCCATATAAATTCCGAATTATGTCTGTAATATTTTTATACAACCCTTCAAATAATAGCCATATATATATAATTAATATATATAATTAATATCTATGAATCACAAGTCTTATTGATGTATATGTATTTCGTTTTGCTTCTACATTTTTCTGTTTTGTTCCACATGTTAACCCAGAAGGGACCTCCGTTTATTTCGTCGTTTGTATCCATTTGCTAATTATACTCCCTTGTATTGTATACAACGACACATTCTTTCATATTAACCCAAAAGGTACCCCTAATTTTGATCAGTAAAAGTGTCTGGTATGTACTTCCTGTCGACAAGAGACGAGACACGTAGTCGCTCGAAGATATAGTTAGGCCGATATAACAAGATCCAAGAGCTACGTATGAAGCGGGGAGAAACTGTCACTGAGCGGGTGGAATTCGCCAGGGTGGTCAGACTATACACACCCTTGACTTCTAACAGCGTCAGAGGGCGATTTCATCATGTGGTGAAATCCACGCAGAAAAACTTCGAGAAGCTTCCAATGTTCGACCATATATATAGGCTTAAATTCATCGCTCGGCATCAGAAGTCTCTGGCTGGTCGACAAACACAGACGTGTCCCCGGGAGGGTGTACCAGTACGGTCAAGATATAACTTTCATCCAGTTCAACAAAAATAACACATAACAATCAGAACCACTATCAAGACTCAAGAACGACGCCGAGGCGGTTTGAAGAAGATGTGATCGACGACAATTACGACAACGACGCAGTAGCGACGAGACGATGACGCACTAGCGACGACGAACCCAGTCGGCCGATAATAAGAGCATCCAGTGGCGAACACGCACCGACGTCATGGAGCAACATTAACTTTGTACACGGTACCGCCAATTCATTTTCTTTTAAAAGGCCTATTTTTTTTGTAACATTTTTTAAATGAAAGATTTTTAAAGTCAAAATTAATTTCTATTTTTTATATGCTTGCTTAGTTAATCGACGGGTTAACTATCCAAGCAAATAACAATTTGATTATTTTTTATGTTTTCGATTTTTTCAGTGTAAGCTTGTTTATTTTTTGGTTTCAAGTAAATCTTGAATTTTAATTTCATTTGAGTTACCACAAGTATTTTAAACCTTTTAATTTCCTAAAAACCTAATTTTTCAGTTCCTACCGACCTTCCTAGTCCACACAATTGTCCGCTAGGAAGTCGTTTTTTCAATTTAACTTGATAATTTTTTTGAGTCTCATCTCTCTGGGAGTTGGTGGCAGGGGCAACACATGCGGCGCCAGGTAAGCACCTGGGGTGTGTGATAATTTGGCGGCCCAACGTACAGGCTCGATTCAAAATTATCATTCAGTGATAATTTTGTGACGCGATTTCATTGTTTGAAGCCCATCGTACAAGATCGATTTTATTTCGAATTTCATGTAAATTTACGACTTCCTTGGCATTCCTCGAGATTTTTTCCTTGTGGTTAATTCACTGGTTACTTATCATTTGCATCACTTTATTGGTGCCTGACATTTTTGCTACTGTATAAAAGTTTTGTATTGTGTTTGTATACTGTTTTGTACAATATTTAAAATGGATGTGAATAATGTGCAGATGAAGGAGGAGGGAAATGGTTCTCGAGCATCTTTAGATTTGGGTGAGGCTATGACGTCACCATTGAAGGATCTTGATTCTACAGTCTTTGATAGACCCAGTCAGTCTTGGAGTGGTACAGCAGAGGAAAGTAAGGCAGGGGTGAGTCTTCATGATTTTATAACGGGGCTGTTTGTCCAGATGAGCAATCGCCTGGATCAGTTTCAAATGAACCAGTCCAAAGATATGCATGGTTTGAGCAATCGACTGGATCAGGTTGCTGGAAATGTAGCAGCTTTTGAGGTTAGGCTCAGTGATGGTCTGCATAAGATGGATCAGGGATTTAGTGAGGTGAATAAGAATTTTGATAGTAAACTCACACGTTTGGAGACCTATTTGAGGGATGATATGAGGTCTTTGGAGATTAGGGTTCGATCAGAATTGTCAGATGACATGTTAAAATTGAGTAATCTGGTTGACTGTTCCGATATTGTTGAGAAGGAAGATTGTGATTTGATCGATTTTAGTGATTGTAACGAAACAATGAAGGAACTAGAGGATTTTTTGGGTTCAGGAATTATTGAGACGAAAGATGTTAATTTGGTTGATTTTAGTGAGTGTCACGAAAAAGTGATAGAAATAGAGGATTTTTTTCCTGAGATTAATTTTGATGAGGAAAATTTCTGTTATATTGATTGTTTTTCTAGCATCGAGTTTGTTACTAGACCTAGTGAGGGTTTGCAGTGTGTTGAGAAGGAGGACTGTTATTTAGAGTGTAAGTTTGATCGAGTAATTTTCAATAAGCGTTTGTTTTCTAGTATGATGTTTGGTGTAGAAGCAGGTAGTGCATATTCTGCGTGTAGTTTAGTAGCATTGTTGTGTGAACAGCGGCGACGCGTGGACGGTCGGCCGAGCGAGGTGCCATGTGAAGAGACATGCGCAGAGCGTAGGGTAGGAGTGGGATAGAGATAGTTGGTTCCAGTTACGGTTGAGCAGGTAGTTTCTTCGCTCACAATTTATGATTCTGGGGATTTTATTTTTCTTGGATGATGCAGGAGAAACTTATCTGCGATGGCCGGTAATAATGCGTACGAGCTTGTCGACAATCGGGGTGTTACCAAGGGTGTGTTTAATGTAACTCTGCTCAAAGCTTATGAAGAAAGAAACCACATCTAGTGGATTGAAAGAAGTAATCATTGGTTTTCCGTCTTGTCACGGTACGATTCTCAGGAAAGATGTTCCAGCAGATTGAAGGGACTGTTCATCCAAATATCGTAACGCTTACGACTGTAGCGGTGAGCACCGCGACGTGTTGTTGTACTCGTCGAAGGGTTGTCCGTCCGCTTCCTCTGTCTGCTTCATCATGTATTCGTACTTCTTCTCGTCAGGAAGTGGCGAGTGCCACGTTAATTTGGTCAAATGTTTTCTTTATTTCCCGCATATCCTGGTATCGGACTTCAGACACTTGATCTTTCAATTTCGTCCTTGCGTCAATCCGACGCACTGTTCGTGACAGTTGCAGATGTTACAGCGGAAGCGATAGCTGCCTTTGGGTGGAGTGAAGGATATGGGTGACCATACCTTGAATTGTCCAAGTTGTGGGCTAGGTGTTAATCCTCATATATTATTAGTATTCTATAGACTATAGCAGACTTTGATGTTAGGCTTACTGTTGGCGGGTTGTCCTATCGGACTTTGCTACCATAATTGTTTTTTTTTTACATCGTCAGACTTGATCTAGCAATATCGTGCTAGCAAGTATATGTATATATATATTTTTTGTCCCTATCCAAAATGACAAGACCCCTTAGCTATTACCATCATCGATTTCTGTGTCGTTACACAGAAAACTACAATGCGTGGCTAGTCTTCGCCACCCTCCAGAAGCTCAGATAACCACAATGCGTGGCTGTTCTTCGCTGGCCCTCCGAGATTGTCACAACCAGTTGACACGGAAGGTTTTTTCTCTTACAATTGCAATGATTTACGAAGGATGATGGACTAAGGTTTCCCCCTTTTGGTCAGTGATCGATTTTCGGCGTGGGTCCTTCACTGTCAAATGCCCAACCACTGGAATATCTAAATTTTTCATTGTTATTTTTCCCCTTTTATTAAAATTAAATTAATCTTTAAGTGAAGTATAGTTGTCGCGTAAGACTGATTGCTCGGCGTAGCACAGCACCGACATGTGTGGAAATTGGACAGGAGTGCCAATCTTCCTACTTTGAAGTGAGAAGTTGTCGAAAGAGAGAGAGAAAGAGAAGGTGGTTTTGGTGGTTTCCTTGAGTATGTTAGCCATAGTGGTATTGGAGTTCGGGTAGCTGAACTTGTAAAACTCCTTCATCTTGCCATTATGTGTTATTATTTTAATTAAAGTATTCTCAGTACAACTTCGCCACTTTAATTGGTGAGGCAATTGTAACATATCAAATGATACCGTATATACATTCCATATAAATTCCGAATTATGTCTGTAATATTTTTATACAACCCTTCAAATAATAGCCATATATATATAATTAATATATATAATTAATATCTATGAATCACAAGTCTTATTGATGTATATGTATTTCGTTTTGCTTCTACATTTTTCTGTTTTGTTCCACATGTTAACCCAGAAGGGACCTCCGTTTATTTCGTCGTTTGTATCCATTTGCTAATTATACTCCCTTGTATTGTATACAACGACACATTCTTTCATATTAACCCAAAAGGTACCCCTAATTTTGATCAGTAAAAGTGTCTGGTATGTACTTCCTGTCGACAAGAGACGAGACACGTAGTCGCTCGAAGATATAGTTAGGCCGATATAACAAGATCCAAGAGCTACGTATGAAGCGGGGAGAAACTGTCACTGAGCGGGTGGAATTCGCCAGGGTGGTCAGACTATACACACCCTTGACTTCTAACAGCGTCAGAGGGCGATTTCATCATGTGGTGAAATCCACGCAGAAAAACTTCGAGAAGCTTCCAATGTTCGACCATATATATAGGCTTAAATTCATCGCTCGGCATCAGAAGTCTCTGGCTGGTCGACAAACACAGACGTGTCCCCGGGAGGGTGTACCAGTACGGTCAAGATATAACTTTCATCCAGTTCAACAAAAATAACACATAACAATCAGAACCACTATCAAGACTCAAGAACGACGCCGAGGCGGTTTGAAGAAGATGTGATCGACGACAATTACGACAACGACGCAGTAGCGACGAGACGATGACGCACTAGCGACGACGAACCCAGTCGGCCGATAATAAGAGCATCCAGTGGCGAACACGCACCGACGTCATGGAGCAACATTAACTTTGTACACGGTACCGCCAATTCATTTTCTTTTAAAAGGCCTATTTTTTTTGTAACATTTTTTAAATGAAAGATTTTTAAAGTCAAAATTAATTTCTATTTTTTATATGCTTGCTTAGTTAATCGACGGGTTAACTATCCAAGCAAATAACAATTTGATTATTTTTTATGTTTTCGATTTTTTCAGTGTAAGCTTGTTTATTTTTTGGTTTCAAGTAAATCTTGAATTTTAATTTCATTTGAGTTACCACAAGTATTTTAAACCTTTTAATTTCCTAAAAACCTAATTTTTCAGTTCCTACCGACCTTCCTAGTCCACACAATTGTCCGCTAGGAAGTCGTTTTTTCAATTTAACTTGATAATTTTTTTGAGTCTCATCTCTCTGGGAGTTGGTGGCAGGGGCAACACATGCGGCGCCAGGTAAGCACCTGGGGTGTGTGATAATAATTTGGGTCAATATCAAGATTTGTATGTCAAAACAGACGTTCTTCTTCTAGCTGATGTCTTCGAGAATTTTCGATCTCTTTGTTTGAAAAATTATCAACTCGATCCCGCCCACACCTATACCGCTCCCGGACTTGCGTGGGAGAGTTGCTTAGAAATGTCGGGAGTTAAATTAGAATTGTTTACAGATCGTGATATGTATTTGTTTATTGAAAGCGCGATAAGAGGAGATGTAGCCATGATTTGTAAACGTTTCTCGGAGGCGAATAATGAATATTTGGATGGATATGACCCCAATAAGCCGTCTAAATACATTGCCTATTGGGACTGTAATAATCTGTATGGGGTCGCAATGTCTGAACAGTTACCACTTAGTGATTTTAAATTGCTCAATTCGGACGAAATCAATCAAATTAATGTTCGAAAAGTAGAAGATAATGCTGAGATGGGGTATATTCTAGAAGTTGATATGGAATATCCCGAAGAACTACATGATTTACATAATGACTATCCTCTTGCTCCGGAAAAACTGGTGATTTCTGAAGACATAATCTCCAAATATAGTGCTGATCTGCTGAGGCAATTTGATCGAAAAATACCCGTAAATGTACAAAAATTGGTTCCAAATTTGAATAATAGGAGTAAATATACCTTACACTATAGAAACTTGAAACGGTACATATCTCTTGGCATGAAGGTTAGTAAAATTCACCTTGTGCTACAATTTAAGCAAAGTGCGTGGTTAGAACCTTACATTAACTTCAATACAAGACAGCGAGCGTTAGCTGTCAACAATTTCGAAAAAGATTTCTTTAAATTGATGAATAACGCGGTTTTTGGTAAGACTATGGAGAATATACGCAATAGGATCAATGTTGAACTCGTTATTGAGAAAAAGCGTGCACTAAAATTGGTTGCATCGCCAGCATTCCAAAGTTTTGAAATATTTTCAAATAACTTGGTGGCTATTCACTCAAAAAAGCCAGAACTATCACTCAATCGGCCCATCTATGCAGGGTTCACTATATTGGATAGGAGTAAAACTGTCATGTACAAATTTCATTACAACTAGGAAAACGCTATATATACACGTTGTTGGACGAGCGGAAAGTAATAGTATGTCGACTCTTTTGCCAAACTTTTGCCTAAATTCGCCAGTTGGTTGACATTTTAGTTATAAATTGGTGAAAACTGCTTCGAGTGGTACCAATTTAGCACATTCCATGTTTTTTTCTCCAAAATGGCTGACCCGATCAAGCTGAGAATGTCCAGAAATGTGTATCAAGATGTAATTCAACTTCACACAAAATTTCATCTTTTTTGGAAAATTAAATTTTTTAAATTTTTTTCCGCCGTGTTATTCTAATGGGTATTTTTGAAGTTTCTAAAATTCATAAAAAAGAAAGTTACCACCCGATAATGCCACAAAACCATACAGATCTGAGGTAGATGAGGAACCATGATGAGAAAAAGTTTGAAGTTAATAGCTGTAGCCGTTTGACCTGTGGAGAACCGACAAAAAAACATGAAAAAAAAAACATAAAAACGAACACCAATTTTTTTCAGTATGTCAAATTGAATCCTCGCTGAGGCTCGTCTAATTATGCCAAATCAAAATATGGAGATAATATAAAACTACTTTTTACTGACACTGATAGTTTATTTGATGAAATTCAAACTGAAGATTTGTACTTGGATATGAAAGCTGATGAGGATTTGTTTAATGCATCTAATTTCCCAAAGCAACATCAACTTTTCAGTGACGAAAATAAAAAAAATTGGGTAAAATGAAAGATGAAATGAATGGTACCCCTATTGAAGAATTTGTTGGGTTGCGCGCCAAAATGTATTCAATCTTGGAGAATACAGGAACCAATAAGAAAGTAGGTAAAGGTATAGTCAAATCTACCCTGAAGAAATATGTAAAACATAATGACTATAGGAATTGTCTTTTTAAAAAACAGATCCAGTCAGCTGATATGTACTCGATAAGGAGTTTTGACCACCAGCTGTTCACTATTAAACAAAGAAAAGCAACACTATCTAGTTTTGATGACAAACGTTATATTTTGAGAAACGGAAAACTTTACTTTAGCTCATGGGCATTTCAAAATTTCCAGAATGATAGAGTAAATGAATGGCTACTTTAAACGTATACAATCTATTTATTGTAAGAATAGAAATATATTAATTGTACACTGGAATCTTGGTCCTTTTGTATTGGTATTAAGATATATGTATTGAAATTGAGAATGTATATAATGGGAACTGAAAATATAACATGTAACAATAAATTGATATTGTTCAGAAAAACGTATTTTAATGAGGAACATGTTTTCGCTATCCTCTCTCAATGGATCCTCTGTTTTATTACATCATGAATAACAACTTCAGAAACTTATGTGTATCAACTCTATAAATACAATTCTGCTCTGTGAGAAATACCGAGCACATGATATATGATTATCATTTTCAGACAAATAATAGAAATCAAAACATATTGATAGATCTACGATTCGAAAATAACAAGCTAATAGTTAGCAATCACTGGCAAAATATAAATGTATTTGGATTCAAATCACTATCAAATTACTAAGAAGAAGAATGACAACTATACTTTTAGGAAGTAATATGTGAATGGTTCATTTGTATGAGTATAATGAGAGTTGTATTCGGATTGGAAGTTATTGAATTAAGAGTTTGAACTAGGGAAAAAAAAAACTATGAAAAAAATAAAACCTATGAAAAAAAATGTATTTAGGCCTATATCAGAAAAAAAAGAATGAACAAGAATGAAAAAGATGACATATTGCCATAAGCATCTTACATCTTCAGAATGAAATTGAATTGTCTGAGAATTACCGTGAGAAAATGATCATTTTCACACTACTCTTATTGATGAGCGTAGCGAAGTCTCCATCCCACTCTTATAGGGCTTTGTCTGTGTGTTTTTTTTTTTTTTTTTTCTTTTTGTAAGCACTCCACAGGTCGCAAGGGTTGACTGATCAACATGAAACTTTTTTTGTACACGCAAACTCATCCAACTTAGAACTGTATAGTTTTTGGGATGAATCGGTCGGACCGATTTTGAGAATCATCATCTCAAAGTTTCTAAAAACCCCATAAGATTTGGCTGGGCAGAAAATGTTGAAAAATAAAATCTCTCCAAATGAGATGAAATTCTCTCTAAATGTGTATACATGAATTTTACACATTATTACGATTTTTTAAGCAATTCTGATCAGTCGTTTTGAAGAAAAAAAATAAAATAACTGATAATATTCATAAAATATATCATAAAAATTGTGACAGAATTAGGTTGTCGAGATTCACTGCTTTCTAGATTCAAGAGTTGACCAACAATGAAGTATTTTGTATATGCGTCAAGGTGTGTAGAACACCAGAGTCAATGAAGTGGCAAGAGTAGAACTACTTTAACGACTTTAATAGCTTATTCAGATATCAAGGTGTGTAGAATACCAGAGTCGATAAAGTAGCAAGGGTAGAACTACTTCAAGGACTTTTATACCTTATTGAGATATCTCGCTCATCTTACAACGCATATTTCGCGTTTGAGTAGTCAATTTCTATGCGAATGAAGAAGGCTTTGTTTTAATCGTTTACAATTAAGTGGTGACACCTGTGGCTTGGATTCAATTGGTATAGCTTTGAGTGAATTACACAAATTACATTATATATTTTTTTACATCAAAACGGCCGATTCGATTTGAGTGAAAGTTTGTAATAATGTGTATCATTATTATATTAAAATTCCCTGAGAATTTGAATTCTCTCGGATGAAATTATTTCACGAATTTTTTCCTCTGGATCAGTCTTATGGGATTTTTGAAAACTTTGAAATGAGTTTTCTCAGAAGTGGTTCAACCGATTGCGCCTCAAAACTATACAGTATCGAATTAGATAAGGACACCTGTGTATGCCAAGTTTCAACTGATTTTGAATTTTTGTTCGAGCTGTGGAGCGCACACAAAAATAAAACAAGCACTTTTTTTCGGGTGTGGTTCAATTGAGTCTTTGCTTTGCTCATCTAAGAAAAAAATGTACCCACAAATAAACACACAATAGCATATTGTTCTAAATGACATTGATTATATCACTATAAACTTGACTTCTTCACACTTCCTTCAAAACATGATGAGCAAATAGCCTACACGGTTGGTTCGTACGGAAATGAATGTGGAGCCCGGTGATAGCAGATGTAATGTTCCTTGGAATGCGGCAGCACCGTTCGACATCGTTAGCTCGTCTTCAGATTGACAAGCACGACGTTGCGACATTGACGCAAACACAAAACACTTACGCCATCGTTAGCTCGTCTTCGGATTGACAAGCACGTCGTTGCGCCATTGACACCAACACAAAACACATACATCATCGCTATCTAGAACGCTCATTTTTATTTCATCCAAAATTGTAAATTTGTTCAATGATTCTATGTAAGAATATATATATATATATATATATATATATATATATATATATATATATATATATATATATATTTTTTTTTTTAATAACATCGAAACTTGATACAAAATCATTGTTCCCCAATTAAGGCCAAGGATGAAAGTTAGAATATTGTGGAGCAATAAAATACTGCTGATGATTTTTTGTCCAAAAGACTATATTCACAATAATTTTTGTCAATAATCGGAAAACTGGATCATAAATACAGAAAAAAAATTATATAAAAATAAAATAAATCCAGCAGAAAAAAATGTCTGATTGAGAAGCCACTACTACATGGAAGCAAACCAGGAATACTGATTGCTAACTGAAGGCAGCCATTTTGGTGGCAACTGCTAGAGGTAGAGGTAGGTGAGAGCTGCAGGTATGCCGCTAGTGGAGATCTGAACAATGTGAAACAAGCCTCAGTATATCAGACATCCTGTACATTGCCACCAAGATGTCAGCTTCCAGCTAGCAAGACGTACAGCAGCGCTGAGGGTTCCTCCCGACATTCCGATACATCTCAGTCTGTTTAATGGTTGTTCTTGTCGTAGGAGGAAGAACGCCAGGAATCGGAACACCGCCGAGTCCAATATGTCCGCAACAAACTGTGTGGCCTGTTTATCAAGCAGGAAGACTGTCTCCCGACTCCAGCGAGACTCGTGCCGCGGCTCAGAACTACGCCGCCGGTCCCGGAGCCGCGAGACGGAGCCCCGGGCTGCGGCCAGCCGTACATGTCAAACGCTCCGGGGGACGAGATCAATGGTCTCAGAGATACGGCGGCTGATCAGAGGAATGTGCCGAACGATTCAAGGACAGCATGGTTGTTACAAAGGCAGCTCAGGTAAGCTTGAATCTTGTTGAAATAATCAATTATTCCATGCCACTTATTGTTTCTATTTTTCAATTCATTTTTTCCTGATGGCGTTAAAAGCAATTTATTGATGAGATCGCATCTCACTTGACTGAACACCTGATACCAGTAGCAAACAGAGATTGACGATCACGATGCAAGTCCGAGCCCTCTTCTTTCTCCTCCGCAGCAGACTCATGGCATCACAATTCTACGCCAATACGTTGAGCTTGAAACCCAACTCGTCTGCTACACCTGTGGCGTCGCCGAGCTACCAGCTCAACGATGCTCAGCTACCGAGTCAGTTGTCAACCAGCTACCAGGCAAACGATGGGCAGCTCTCGATGAACAATGATGGTTTTAACGTTTCCGGCGACCACGGCTTCTTCGAGATGTCTCACGGCAGCGGAGCGCTTGCGGCGTCAAGCGATGACAGCTCTGGCCACGTCAACCAGCCGACGGCCTTCTTATAAACATTCTATATTCACTCTAGGGTTGCCGCCAGATGATTGAGCATTGTAAACAATATCAAATATAGATCAAATAAATATTGAAGTTTTCAATTATCAATTGATATCGAAAATATAGAATCGTAGCAAAAAACAAAGCAATCTCGATGGTCTAAAGTCTTGACTGTGTAATATGGGTGAAGGCTACAGACACTGTTAAGCTTCTATAGGCAGTAATCTTTTTTTTTTCAAGTATAATTTATTTGTTTTTGGTTTATGCTAGGCTAATTAGTTTGGCCCATCCCTTATTTGAGTTGTTTACAATTTTTCAATCTATATCAATCATTGTTTCAATATTGAATTCATCCAATATTAAATATCCCAATTCAATATCGAATCATACTCCTGAATTATTGAACGGCAACCCTAATTTTTACTCTCATTTTTCCACTTTCGTACATTTTTTTTACTCACCAGTACTTTATTTTCAATTTGATTACAGCAATTACAATCTTGATCAGGTACTAGCCTATTCTTAGATCTGTATAATGATCAATAAGCTTTTGTATCAGCCTTCTTGTTCATCAATAGCATTAGTACTAACAATGCTAACAGCAAGTACTGACGCGGGGCTGATTGTTGTCAGTCAAACGGTCACGCTCGCGCATCTTGCGTGACACCCACTTGTAGATCTACTAGCTAGTATCACGTTATTCAATCAGTACACCTATATTGATTGACTTTTAGGTGAGCACGGTCGTTTATATTTTGCGTTTTTGTTTTTATAAGTGTTTTCAAGGTTTTTCCCACATTTTTTATATTCAGTTTTGTACTGCTTCTTGCACATCGTGATATGATGTTGTAGGTTCAGTGGTCTGCCGTCAAATGAATGCAGAGTTACGTTGTGATTGTGAAATGTGTAATTTTCCTCGGTTTTGTATGTACGAGACATTTTAATAAAACTGTATCGTCTTTACTCTGAATGAGCGTGACTTTGTTACAACCTGATTTCATACAGTGATTACCAGAAGCGAAACATCTCTCACACTTGTATGCAGAGACCAAACAGTCGAGTGAAATAGTAATATGAGAGGCACCTGAAGAGCGTATACTGGAATAAAGTATACTTGGTTGTGTGACATGGGCTTGGGTGGCAAACTTAGCTCAACTAATCACATTTACAACCGATCATTCATAAGTACACCTAGCCCATATCACACAGTTGAGTATACTTTATTCTGGTATACGCTCTTCAGCGTCCCCCAATATGTCTAGCTGCCATCCTCCAACCACTCGACTTGGAAGCAGTCACACTTTTCAACCCAGTTTCAAGTTATCGATAAATACTCGTTTACTGGATAACGCAGCTTGATCAGGGGTCGATTGGTTGATAATCGCCCGCTCTATGTTTTATTGTGATTCGAATACATACCCTACAAATATGGGCATGATGAAGGCATGCCGAAAAGGTTACCAAATGAGCATGCCCTAGGCGTTGCCATATTTTGTGCCCTGGCATGCCCTGTGGGAAGCTGATGAAATGAGACCTCATGAATATGCCCAGGACCCGCCCTGGACATGCCCTGTGGGAAGCTGATGAAACGAGACCTCACGAATATGCCCAGGACCCGCCCACTGCCAACCTCACCTGAATGACCGTGTCTAGGGCGCGTGTGAGCCATGTCCAGGACACGCCCACAGAGCATGTGTAGGGCGTGTCCTGCCCTATGTTGAATTAAATGGGGTTGGGCACGCCTGGGATGCCCCAATATTCCCTTTGGGCATGTCTAGGGCGCGCATAGGGAATGTTTAGTGTTTGTAGGGTACTACCGTACTCGATGAGAATATCAACTAGTTTTCTCGAAACTGAAGACCATTGTTGATGTCTCATGAACTAATGTTTGTAGTTTTCACTCAAAGTTGATAGAAATTCACATTCATTTTCCAGCAAATTTCATATCCAGAATCACTGATTTCGATTTCACCAAACGACGTATTCAGATTCCATTTTATCAACAAAATAATTTTGATTTGATTGAACCATGTTCAATATAAACATTCATGGTCCATTTTTCAACTCGAGATGAAACCACAACTGGTAGCCATGCTTATCGATCCCCACCAACAGCTAGTTTCTATGGGGGTAGTTGAGAGAGTACCCTTGTGGTGCCCAATTCAAACAATCCTTAATTGACATGTGTATAATCACTGTTTGTCAATTGAGAAGTAGGACTTGGGAGGAAGTTCTCTATGATGATCTAGCTAGAGAGAGAGAGAGAGAGAGAGAGAGAGAGAGAGAGAGAGAGAGTGTAGTGTGTGTTGGCACACGTCAGGCACGGCAAGCAGACGTTCAAGTCGTCAACACGCCGAGAATGGCTCAGTGGTTAGGCCATCAGACTTGTACGCTGACGAGTGTGCGTCATACCGATGCGGAGTACTTGTTCATTGGGTCGAGTCTATAAAACTTCGGGTTGCCTTTCAATTCCAACATTTCTTATCGATTCAATATTTCAGAACTTCGCATTTGATATTGATGAGGAATACTTTTGAATTCATTCAAAATAATGATCAATTTGGATAAAAAAAGTTGTAAACAACTGAAATTTGAAAAACTTGCTACCAAAAGCCAGTTGCATTTCACAAATGAAATTTAATTGCAAAAAAAAGTAATTTCATTACCTCTAACTTGGTTGAATTGATTGAAAATTTAAAATGTCATAATTAGGGTTGGGATGTTTATGAGGGACAAGTCATATTTTCATTCCGATCTTCAATTCAAATTTTATTGACATTTAAATATGTCTTAGATGTTCCTGGTCTCAAAAATATCATTTTTACTCTGCATGAAAAATAAAAATGCATATTTGGCCATATTTTCTAGTTTAGGTCATGTTTTTTCTTCTTTATGGTCATACTGTCATATTTTACGATTATTTGCTGAAATTCGGATGAGCATCAGAAGAAAATACGTTTTATTTTTTTTAATTTCTAATTTTGGGTCCTAAAATATTCTTGCTTGGGTAAAACATGAAAAATATGTTGGTACTTAAATAATTTTCATTGGTACATCAGGATAGACAGTTATGATGGATGACGCAGGATTTTCACTCAATTTCCACTTAGCTAGCCAGTATCTAAGACAAGATCTAGTGGCAGGAAGTAGCAATTTACCCGTATTGATTGTATTTATGAAGATTCTGTCATTGGGTACCCTGTATTTGTTATGCATCTGTTGTCTCTAGCATCTTGCTGTCGTAAGACATTAAAATGAGATTAGACATTAAAAATTAAATTTTTTTATTAAAATGCCAAAGGCTGAATGACACTGTTTATTTGCGAGTTTGGGGAAGACATTTCTTCAAAGTGACGGTCAAATTTTACTTTGCAAGTGTTGTGAAGTTAGAGTTTTGTTAGAAAAGGGACAGTCAGTGAGTAACAATATGTAGGCCTACGTATCAAATAATTCCCTGCAGTGTATAAGAATTCAAAATACAATTTCAATAATAAGTATCGTTTGAAATATCGTCTTGCATCTCGTAACTTTGTTGACAAATGATTTGATAATGAACAATAATCATTATTACGTGAATTTCGTTCATTTTATGGGTCATATTTCCATTATTTTTAGGTCATATAAATGTAGGCCATAATATTTCTCAGTTTTTTAGGTCATAAACATCCTAGCTCTCGCCATAATATTTCTCAGTTTTTTAGGTCATAAACATCCTAGCCATCGTCATAATATTTCTCAGTTTTTTAGGTCATAAACATCCTAGCCATCGCCATAATATTTCAGTCCATATTCGATGATGAAGTTTCAATGTCGTTTGCAAATTCTTCATCGAACGGCAACTCTGGGGAAAAGGTGTTTGGTCCACACAGCTATTGGAATAGATTCCAGAGAAGCCAAACATCCAGCCAAGCTGCTCCTGACCCACATGCGTTTCAACCGCTTACAATCAATAAAACAAGGTTATTCTCATCACAAAACTAGTTTTATTTTGACATACGCTTACAGAATACTCTCCACTTGTAGGCTTTGTTCACAGTCTCAGGAGTCGTCTGATTGGCCAGCGACTGCAGCCAATCGCTTACAGAATACTCTCCACTTGTAGGCTTTGTTCACAGTCTCATGAGTCGTCTGATTGGCCAGCGACTGCAGCCAATCGCTTACAGAATACTCTCCACTTGTAGGCTTTGTTCACAGTCTCATGAGTCGTCTGATTGGCCAGCGACTGCAGCCAATCGCTTACAGAATACTCTCCACTTGTAGGCTTTGTTCACAGTCTCACGAGTCGTCTGATTGGCCAGCGACTGCAGCCAATCGCTTACAGAATACTCTCCACTTGTAGGCTTTGTTCACAGTCTCATGAGTCGTCTGATTGGCCAGCGACTGCAGCCAATCGCTTACAGAATACTCTCCACTTGTAGGCTTTGTTCACAGTCTCACGAGTCGTCTGATTGGCCAGCGACTGCAGCCAATCGCTTACAGAATACTCTCCACTTGTAGGCTTTGTTCACAGTCTCACGAGTCGTCTGATTGGCCAGCGACTGCAGCCAATCGCTTACAGAATACTCTCCACTTGTAGGCTTTGTTCACAGTCTCACGAGTCGTCTGATTGGCCAGCGACTGCAGCCAATCGCTCACAGAATACTCTCCACTTGTAGGCTTTGTTCACAGTCTCACGAGTCGTCTGATTGGCCAGCGACTGCAGCCAATCGCTTACAGAATACTCTCCACTTGTAGGCTTTGTTCACAGTCTCACGAGTCGTCTGATTGGCCAGCGACTGCAGCCAATCGCTTACAGAATACTCTCCACTTGTAGGCTTTGTTCACAGTCTCACGAGTCGTCTGATTGGCCAGCGACTGCAGCCAATCGCTTACAGAATACTCTCCACTTGTAGGCTTTGTTCACAGTCTCACGAGTCGTCTGATTGGCCAGCGACTGCAGCCAATCGCTTACAGAATACTCTCCACTTGTAGGCTTTGTTCACAGTCTCACGAGTCGTCTGATTGGCCAGCGACTGCAGCCAATCGCTCACAGAATACTCTCCACTTGTAGGCTTTGTTCACAGTCTCATGAGTCGTCTGATTGGCCAGCGACTGCAGCCAATCGCTCACAGAATACTCTCCACTTGTAGGCTTTGTTCACAGTCTCACGAGTCGTCTGATTGGCCAGCGACTGCAGCCAATCGCTTACAGAATACTCTCCACTTGTAGGCTTTGTTCACAGTCTCATGAGTCGTCTGATTGGCCAGCGACTGCAGCCAATCGCTTACAGAATACTCTCCACTTGTAGGCTTTGTTCACAGTCTCATGAGTCGTCTGATTGGCCAGCGACTGCAGCCAATCGCTTACAGAATACTCTCCACTTGTAGGCTTTGTTCACAGTCTCATGAGTCGTCTGATTGGCCAGCGACTGCAGCCAATCGCGTGGCTTCAACTACCACCGTTACAGACACGAACACGACTGCCAAGTCTGTGTAGCGAGACTAGTATTGTTGTCATTTCCCAGGGCGAAATTCACTACAAGGAATGCAACTGCATCTTTCAAAAGAGTTCCCAAGTAAATGTACAATATTTGTATCATCGAGAGATGTGGTCTTGCTTGGTCTCGGTTAGGAGACAATGATGGACCGTCTCGTCTCGAGGTACCAGTACCAACAGGCTCTTATCCGGCCTCACTCACGTTAGCCAACGGCTGTTTCCACAACTTGCTACAACACTGTTGAAGAATGACTCGCTTCAAGGTCAAGCTTGCGCTCTGCTCTCGTGGCGACCTTGGAGGGGGGGAGGGACGCTGACCGTCTCGCCCCCTCACTTCTCTCCACCAATCATCCGATGAACCAGTTCATTCAGAACATCTGTCCTCTACTAGTCCCGTATTTAGTACATTCCGTGAGTAGCAATTTAGGATACCTTTTGGTATTTCTTGTTCCAGATGGGTCTAAAATAGATTCATTCGTAACCAACGCTATCTATTTTCAGATGTTGTTGTTTCGATACAAAATGCTCACTAGGCCCACTTTGAAAGATACTAACTCAGCTGCTTTCAAGAAAATCAATGTATTATAATGGAATATTCAAAAATATTGTGATTAGAATGTAACCAGAACCGGATAACAACGGTAGTGAGTGCAGTGACTTCATAGTTCCAGAATCATGATGTGTAGAGCTTTTGATTTGATACAGATATCTGGCTCATCTGACCTCGCTGCGTTGGTCAACAGAGCGAACAAGGGTGACCGGAGCGTGAGACGAACGAAGCCAAACGTCAGACAAGATGCCTACCTGAACGCTGGCAGGGGCACCTGCTGGCGTCAACACAAATAACTACAAACACGTACAGTATTCTTGAACGTCACATTTGGCAGAGTTTGGGTGATATTGTCAGTTCCCCAAATATTACTTGAATTTAGGGCAAGAACCAACTGGAACTGTTTTCAAACTGGACTTCTTGGAAATGGTGTTCACAGAAATCACTCGATCCGCCGTCAACTGACAGTTCCGTAAAACGACTGAGGAACTGTTTTTACGATGATAAAATTTAAAAATAGGTCCACATTTTTCAAGAAGATGAGTTTGAGAAAAGCTACCGTTGACAACTAAATTAAAACTATACATAATCAAACTTATCACATAGTAAATCATTGAAATATTACAACTATTTTTTGTTGCTAATGAGCAGTAACGGTTGAGCCCGACGCGTTTAGTCGTTGTCACATGACCACGCGAACAGCCGGTCGTTGACGCGACGACTCTCAGTCAGATGTTCAGACGAGGACTTCCAGGCTCTCGCTGGAGCTGGCGAGGTTAGAGCGATGCTTGACCCCCGACGAGGCGCCAGGGTCGGTGGGGTCGGCGATGTGGTGAGGGGGGCGCTGGGGGGGCAGGCGTAGGCGCAGCGCCGCCCAGAACCCCCCCTTGGCCCACTGGTCGTGGGTCCACGGCACGGCGTTGGCCCGTCGCAGCAGCTGGCTCAACGTCTCACCGTTCACGTCCTTCAACGACTCACACTTCGGCACGGCCTTCAAACAAACAAACACACCGCTTGTAACAAGCATAACTAACACATCAACTTTTATCAGATAATAAAATCGTATAACAATTGAAATATGCTGGGAAAACGCGGGATTTGCGTTGTGAGATGAGCTCAGAAGTATAGAAATCTACATTGGAAAATAGTTTGTCAGCTCAGTCTACATCTACAGACCTTGGATCACTTTAAACGTTTGAAAACCCTGCCGGAATCAATTATGTCATGGCCTTCCTGTTCATTAATCACCAATTTTAATTGTTTCAATTCAATTGATGACAATTGTTTAGCACTATAGATTCAATCGGTTTCCCTTAGTGGCTTTGTTTGAAGTGGAAATACGTTTTGAATGCGTTTTCTTCGTTATTTCTCATCCGATTGTTGCAAAAATCTCTGAGAAGGTGTATAAAAATATCTTTATATTCGGTAGAAAATTGAGAGCTTTTGAAGAATTCTTGTTTTTCAAGTGTTGAATGAATGAATGAATATTAGGGTTTTAAGGCGCATCGACAGCGAGGTCATTTAGCGCCTGAAGTATTTTTCCTCCGAGTTATTCCTATGAGGATTTTTCAAAGTTTCCGATTTTCTTATAGGAAAATCTACCGTTTGATTTTTCTGGAAAACTATCCCAACTTAATCTGGTATGACAAAATATGTAAAAAGAAAGTTTCAAGCCGATGGGTATTTTTTCCTGACCAGTATGCCACGCACAAAATTCCCCCCCCCCCCCCCCCCTAAAAAAAAACCAAGCCCATTTTTTTCGGTATTTGGAATGGAATATTCGCAACACTCAGCTAATCAACATTTCAATTCATAATCAGGGTTGCCAACAATAATCGATATATCAATTTAGATCGATATTTTCTCAAACGATACGGTAATCGATTCAATTTCGGCGATATGATATCAATATGATTATTTTCAATTATCAAAATGAACATCTCCTTTTAAAACTAATTTTTTTCCCTTTACGTAATTGCTCCAATCAGTGAATGTGGCGGGAAAGTTCTTGGTTTCTATTGGGCACTCGAAAGCCAATGAGAAGCGCTGTTTGCAATGACGTCAGAGTTGATATGCGCAAGAGACGAGAATATAGACTACCGCGCGGTCAATTGGCGCTCGGCCGTCTCGAGTCGGAGACGTTTTTCACGCTACGTAGTAGTTAGTCTACGAGTGCTCCTCAAGACCTCAAGATCAGATGACGTTAGACCACACACAGTAGATGACACACACCATGCAGCTAACAGCTCAACGTGCTCATTATGTTTATTACTGCACGTCAAATGAAAATAGTAGAAATTGGGAAAATCATGCTTCTTCATGATAAAACATTTATTAAACGTGTTTTTAGTGGAATATCTCGCGGTTTCAAGTTGATTCCTTTGTTATGAGTGTACGGGTGCAGTACGCCCAGTTTAAATGAGAATAAAATGTATTTCAGACTGATTATAGGCCGAGATTCACATTTCAGCCAAGGTTGACTTTTTGGCTCGAAATTTCGAAAAAAAAAAACTCTGCTTATATTCCGGACAATATGGATGAATTCCAGATGTATATTGTAACGTGTACTTTTATGACAGCTCATAAATCTGCCTCTTCCTCTATCCCGTTATCTTTCTACCCCTCCCTGCTAGGACCGAAGTCCCGCACGTAGTCCAAGGTCAACCACTTGGCAATGAATCAATCAACACAGCTGTTTAGACCGCAATTTTCAACACAATAATTCCGATGCGATACGATATTTTGACATTCGATACGATTATCGATTAGGAGAAAAAATATCGATATAATACGATTAATAACCGATGTTAAGTAAACGATAATCGATATGAGTTTTCATATCAAACGGCAACTCTAATTTCAAGCAATGATGAAATGGGGTATTTCTTTAACAAAGTTAGTTGAACAATCAGCTTTCATCCAAATTGGAAAAACGTCGACTGATTGATATTTATTTCAAATAAATATGATTTATTAGGAATTAATCGAGAATAATTTATATTTAGTTTGTAGTTAACGTATGCTGTATAGTAATGAGAAGGTTGCCCATGACATGAGCCGGAGCTGGCTGACATGTTACCTGCAGAGTTACGCAGACGACGTTGGGGTGGACCGCAAGAAACAAGCCGAGCGCGTGACTGAGAGACCTGTTGGTCCACACGTCCTGCAAGACGCTGGGCGACATGACAGCCAGCACGCGTCGACTCTTGTCAGACCGTTCACGCAGCTCGGGCAGCCCTGTAATACACACAGACATTACTGGACGCGTTGACGCGTGGCGTGACGACAAGGTCAAGCACAGAGACATTACTGGACGCGTTGACGCGTGGCGTGACGACAAGGTCAAGCACAGAGACATTACTGGACGCGTTGACGCGTAGCGTGACGACAAGGTCAAGCACAGAGACATTACTGGACGCGTTGACGCGTAGCGTGGCGTCAAAGTCAAGCACAGAGACATTACTGGACGCGTTGACGCGTGGCGTGACGTCAAGGTCAAGCACAGAGACATTACTGGACGCGTTGACGCGTGGCGTGACGTCAAGGTCAAGCACAGAGACATTACTGGACGCGTTGACGCGTGGGGTGACGACAAGGTCAAGCACAGAGACATTACTGGACGCGTTGACGCGTGGCGTGACGTCAAGGTCAAGCACGGAGACATGTGAAATGGCAATAGATTGTAGATTCGTGCCATGATAATCAGACAATTGTTAAAACCCATCAAATCTTTCAACCGAATGTTTGAACCTGCCTCTATCTACCGACGTGTTCTTCATTTGGAACCCTGCCTAGAGCCATGGAGGGTTCACGACCTTCGACTATCATTACACTCATTCTCCTCACATTTCCAACAGCCATATGTGTATCATGTGGGCCTACATATCCATGTGGGCCTACATATCCATGTGGGCCTACATATCCATGTGGGCCTACATATCCATGTGGGATACGACAGCCATATGTGTATCATGTGGGCCTACATATCCATGTGGGCCTACATATCCATGTGGGATACGACAGCCATATGTGTATCATGTGGGCCTACATATCCATGTGGGCCTACATATCCATGTGGGATACGACAGCCATATGTGTATCATGTGGGCCTACATATCCATGTGGGATACGACAGCCATATGTGTATCATGTGGGCCTACATATCCATGTGGGCCTACATATCCATGTGGGATACGACAGCCATATGTGTATCATGTGGGCCTACATATCCATGTGGGCCTACATATCCATGTGGGATACGACAGCCATATGTGTATCATGTGGGCCTACATATCCATGTGGGATACGACAGCCATATGTGTATCATGTGGGCCTACATATCCATGTGGGCCTACATATCCATGTGGGATACGACAGCCATATGTGTATCATGTGGGCCTACATATCCATGTGGGCCTACATATCCATGTGGGCCTACATATCCATGTGGGATACGACAGCCATATGTGTATCATGTGGACAATATGATGGCTGTGAGGCAGAATGAGAGAAACGAGTGATATGAGAAGTAATGGGGCGGTGGGAACTCTCGTCACATCACACGTGTTTCCTCCAGCCTGTGCACGTGGCTTGTCGACTGTTTGAACGTGGAGGACTCACAGCTTGTGGCTTGCGGGGGCAGCTGGTAGACGCAGCAGCGGTAGTTGTAGCGGGACTCCAGCGCAGGTACCAGCACGCCCAGCACAAACTGCACGTCGTTCTCGTTGAAGCACACCAGCACGTCGTACTCCTTGCCGTCTGCAAGATCAGGCACAAGCAAATGCTGATGGAGTCAAATTTAATTAGATGAGCGTAAGCAAAGATTCCATCTCACTTATAGGGCTTTGTTTGTGTATTTTTGTTGTTTGTTTCAATTTCTTTGTTTTGTGTGGGCACTCCACAGGTCGCAGGGGTTGACTGATCGACATGAAACTTTTTTTGTACAGTCAATCTCATCCAACTTAGAACTGTATAGTTTTTGGAATGAATCGGTCCAAGCGATTTAGAGAAATATCATCTCATAGTTTCTAAAAACCCCATAAGATTAGGCTGGGCAAGAAAATTTGAAAAATAAAATCTCTCCAAATGAAATGAAATATTTTGTGTATGTGTACACACGAATGATACACATTATCATGATTTTGTACCAGCAGTTTTGGAGAAGATAATTAAATCAACTGTTTTTATTCATCAAATATATAATGGAAATAGATAAAGATTTAGGTTGCCGAGATTCACTGCTTTCTAGATTCGATATTTGCCCAACAATGAAGTATTTTTTTATACGTCAAGGTGTGTGGAATACCAGAGTCGAGCAAGTAGCAAGGGTAGAACCACTTTAACGACTTTTAAACCTCGTTCAGATATCTCGCTCATCTTACAACGCTTATGTTGCGTTTTGCGTTTGCGTATTTCAGTAATAGCAACTCGGGGGGAAAGGTCAGTTGTCAGTAACAGTAACACTCCATGTTATATTTCAACTTCACCACGTTCTGTTACACACAAATGACATGTAACCCGAAGTGAATGTTTATTGTGTTTTGACGTTATTTCACGGTGTGAAGCAGTGTGAAGCCAGTGTGATTGTTTATATGTCGTGTTGACACTGGAAATGTGTCTCCAAGCGGCTGTCGACGCCAGGAACACGACGCGGGGTCATTGACTTGCTCGGCTCCAGCTAGCCACAACAAACAACGGAAACAAAGTGACAAACAAACAAATCTAACAAATATGAAAGAAATCCCGCGAGTGATCCACTTTTCAAATATAGTGAGCCACAGTTGGCAGGAATGTCACTATTATTCTATACGAACAATCAACAACTGAGATTACAGTATTACGTTTCTTGTTGTAATTCTCAGTGCCAACTGATTGGCTGAGTGACTATTGTACGTGGACGTGGCTCGGTATGAGAGGTCACAGGGCACGAGCGTCTGACCTCATGGGAGCCTCTCAGATGCCATGTGATTGGAACTGATTCCAAGACCCACTTGTTGCTTGTTGTTTCGACAATTGGGTTTAGGAGCCAAAAGCTAATAACACGTGATTAATCTGGTCACATGACACGTGGAGAGTAACTGGTAGATCCGGGATTAGTGACTGAACCTAGTCGTCATAGCAACTCACCGCCTTCCTCGTCCTCAGCGAACTTGTCCTTGATGATGCGCCTGAGCGTGAGGCTGAAGCGCAGGTATAGCGCCACGAGCGTCAAGAGAGCAAGGAACAGCGCTGCCAAGCACAGCAGTGTCTTCTTGTACGCCTGCCGGTCTGCAATCGGCCCGTCCCACGGAGCTGAAACGCAACAGAGTGAGAGAGAGAACTAGAACCAATAACAAGGTTGATAATGACCGCGCCAACAGCTGGGTTATCGGCACTGTCTCCACGACAGACCAGGAGAAGAAGAGCGAGGGGGGATATAGCGATAATTAGAGACATGTAAAAATAGCAATTGCTATAAAAGCTATGAAATTTGAAAGTGCTTTTTCACATGTTATTCTGATATTTCTTTTTCTATCATGTTTTTGAAAAGGCGACAAAACGCTACAAACGTCTGAATCCGCTATGTTTCAATGTATTGGCGATATGGACGCTATATTCGGAATAAAAGCATAATAGATGCTTTTTTCCCCACAATTATTTCAATTAAGGTGTAGAGGGGTGAAGTTGGTTGAGGAATTTGGAAAAAAGTGCAATTGCAAATGCAGGCGGTAGATTTAACCCGCTTGTGGAGACTATTTTCCTAGAAAAATATCGATTGAGGTGTTTCTCTTGAATACCTATTGTACGCTATATAGTGGTTGTAAGGGCACCGTACTGTTTTTACATTACAAAACGTAGTTGCGCTACAAAACACGATGGTTCAAAATAATAGATGCACCAAAGTGCTACTTTTCATTATTCTAAATGCTACAAAAAGGAAAAATAGAAGCTGTATTTACATGTCTCTAGCGATAATGCTTAGCCTGCGGAACACATTTTACCGGCAGTTCTCACACTGTTGTACTATTGGGATCCATCTAGCTTTACGACAACACAAACTTTCTTGTATTCTTCATTCAAAGTGCAAGGTTAGCATTTCTTCAGTCAGGATATTTATTGCGTTGAGACTCCACTTTCAGTTATCAACCCACTGACTGGTCATATTGACATCTGACGTTGTGTGAGCTATCAGCGTGGATACTAGCGGATACTAGTGGACCTCCCTTTCGTCCTTCGTACTTACAACTTCCATCGCCTGGGTCAAGTTTTTCATCATTCATTCAGATCTATTTATATCGGGTTGAACGACGCAGTGCAATAATAACCAAGGACGATTGGCGTCAGATGACTGACCAGTGAGATGACGGGAAATAAATAACATTCAGGTTACCGAGATTCACTGCTTTCTGGATTTGATATTTGCCCAACAATAAAGGATTTACTTTATACATCAAGGTGTGTAGAATACCAGAGTTGATAAAGTAGCAAGGGTAAAAGCTCCAACAACGACTATTATACTAATATTCAGCCCCTGCTCATCTTACAACGCTTATGTTGCGTTTGCCCAGTAGATACCCAGTCACATAATGTCTCAAATATATCCTGATTAGATGAGCATAAGCAAAGCTTCCGTCCCACTCTTATAGGGCCTTGTCTGTGTGTGTTTAAGCACTCCACAGGTCGCAAGGGTTGACTGATCGACATGAAACTTTTTTTGTACACGCAAACTCATCCAACTTAGAACTGTATAATTTTGTATTGAATCGGTCGGACTAATTTTGAGAAATATCATCTCAGAGTTTCTAAAAACCCTATAAGTTTAGGCTACTTGCAAGAAAATTTGAAAAATAAAGTCTCTCCGAATGCAATGAAATTGTCTCCGAATGCAATGAAATTGTCTCTGAATGTGTATACATGGATGATACCCACCATCATAATTTTGTATGCAATTCTAACGAGCCGTTTTGAAGGAAATAATTAGATTATCCGTTTTTATTGATCAAATATATTATGGAAATGAACAAAGATTTAGGTTGCCAAGATTCACTGCTTTCTAGATTCGATATTTGCCCAACGATGAAGGATTTTCTTCATACATCAAGGTGTGTAGAATACCAGAGTCGATAAAGTAGCAAGGGTAGAACTACTTTAACGACCATTACACCTTATTCAGATATCTCGCTCATCTTACAACGCATGTGTTGCGTTTGCCTAGTTGCTAGGAAACACAAGCCAAACAAATGCACTGTCCAAACCTCTCGCAAGCACACTGAACACTGGACTGAAAGTTTCAACTAAATATCAAACATTCAGCGGAGCGTTTAGACCTAGGCGCACTAGGCGCGCGCCTAGGGCCCCGGATTTTGAGGCCCCCAAATCACTTTTTTAATATGTCTTCTTTTTTCAAATCATTAAATATATTTGTAACCTTCCGTAATAAGAAAAAAGAAATTAAACGCAATATACATTATTTGTTTATGACTGCTACTATATATGTAATATGCTGCAGCCAATCAATAGTCCATAACGGTTATTTGTGTAAAAAAAAAAAAAAAATTTAATATAGAATTGTTTACATCTATATTCCCATTTAGATGTAATCTTTGTAAAATACATTGTACTAACTATTCAAACATCAATACATAAAAGCGCAAACGCTATTGTAGCCTACCTTCAAGTCCTTCTCATATTTGAATTGATATTCTTATGGAACACAGCTGTTCTAAATAGCTCTGGGTGAGCCATTTCGAACAGCTATTCGCTGTTATCCCATCAATTTTAAATATAAAATAAGTCCATACAGTTTTCGTAAATTTTCCACGAGGTATGAAATTATATGGTACACTATATAAACATGACTTTTTCTAGTGAAAACGTCAAATTCCTCTATTTCTCCAAATGTACATGTAAGGGAGGGGGGGGGGGGGGCTTAGAATCAGATTGCGCCTAGGGCCCCATAAAAGCTGAACGCGCCACTGCGAACATTGACTCCTGTTCACTCAACAGATGAGAAGGGACTGCTGGTTGGACGTGTTACCTGCAGTGTGCAGCCACACGGGGAACTCCGCTGCTTGGAACGGCAGGTTGCTGATCCGACAGACGTACTGGCCGTAATCCTCCCGCCGCATCTCGCTGATCAACAGGTGCGAGCCCAGCACCTGGTCATCCTCTCTGAAACACACAGCATGTCTTAGCTGACTGAGCTACAGAGGGCGGCCGTTGTGTTGCACAACACGAGATGTCGACTTAGCTTAGCTTGGGTTAGGTTAGGTTATACACTTGGTAATGATTCTTTTTGAAATGTACAGTAGTAATGCATGACTTGAAGCTTCTCGCGCTGGCGTCCTGACCGAGCTCGCACGGAGCCCTGCGCTGTCGGGAAATACGCCGGGCAAGCCACGGCACTCACTGACTAGATGAGCCTAAGCGAAGATTCCATCCCACTCTCATCGTTTCTTACTGAGAAACGGTTTTCTGGACTTTTGGAAACTGATCTGATCTGCGGCGGAACATTATAGTCACAGACAGCGCAGTCCTGGTGTTGAAGTTCATTGGGTTTTAGATGAGCGTAGCGAAGTCTCCATCCCACTCTTATAGGGCTTTGTCTTGTGTTCTTTTTGTTTTCGTTTGTAAGCACTGCACAGGTCGCAGGGTTTGACTGATCAACATGAAACTTTTTATGCACACGCAAACTTATCCAACTTAGAACTGTTTAGTTTTTGGTATGAATCATGGATTTCAAGAAACATGATCTCAAAATTTCTAAAAACCTCATAAGATCAGGCTGGGCAAGAAAATTTGAAAAATGAAATCTCTTCAAATAGAATGAAATTTTCTGTGAATGTGTATACATGAATGATACACATTATCACGATTTTGTATGCAATTCGAATCAGCCGTTCTGGAGAAAATAATCAAATTGACTATATTTATTCATCAAATATTATTATAGAAATTAAAGCAGATTCAGGTTGCCGAGATTCACTGCTTTATAGATTTGATTTTTGCCCAACAACGAAGTCTTCTTTATATGCATCAAATTGTGTAGAATACCAGAGTTGATAAAGTAGCAATGGTAGAACTACTTCAACGACTTTTAAACCTTATCCAGATATCTCGCTCATCTTACAATGCATGCGCTGTGTTTGCCTAGTGATTAGTGAATTATCTTGTTCATCACCCTCAGGGGCGATTTCAGGCCACATCTGTGCCCCCCCCCCCCCCCCTCCCCCATGGTATTCAATATGCTTCATACCATATCAGGTATACTCTCTACTTGGAATAAAGAAAGATGCACAAATAGATATTTTTATCATTTTCATATGCTCAAAGAAATATTTTGAGGATCTTTGTTCGAACAGCAACAAATTTGGTTTCTGTGGCCTACTTATGGAATGGTTAGTGACTTCAACATGTTTATCTAATCTTAAAAGCCACCCAGGAGCAGATATAGGAGGGAGATAGGAGCGATTGCCCCCCCCCCCTCCCCATGAATTAGTAGGGTCAAATAAGAAGGAAAAAGAAAGAGCAAAGATAGGAAGAGAGAATGAAGGAAATAAATATTGTATAAACTATAAAAGCTATGTATGTGTGCGACGATTTCATATTTTACATGATTGCATTGAAGATGAAATCTACAATATATACTGGTTCGAAATGTCAGATCTAGTAGCTAGGCTTATGTAGTTCAGCAGGCAAGAATGCTTTTTCACTTTGTCAATTATGTATTATGATTTATGTGAATAACGATGATAATAATGACGAAGGTCGTTTCTAGGGGTGGGCGAAGAGGGCGGCTGCCCAGAGGCCGAATCTAAGGGGTGCTTTCGGCACTCATTTGTGACTTTCCATCAGTGATCGTATTCTATAAAGTATAAATTAAATGTCATTGTATCTATACTAGGAAAACGCTATATACGCGTTGTTAGACGAGCGGAAAGTAATAGTAGGTCGACTTCTTTGCCAAACTTTTGCCTAAATTCGCCAATTGGGTAACATTTTAGTTATAAATGGGTAAAAACAGCTTCGAGTGGTACCAATTTAACACATTTCATGGTTTTTCTTCAAAATAGCACACTCGATCAAGCTGAGAATTTCCAGAAATGTGTATCAATATGTAATTCAACTCCACACAAAATTTCAATATTTTTGAAAATAAAAATTTATCAATTTTTTTTTCGCCGTGTTATTCTACAGAGTATTTTTGAAATTTCTAAAATTCATAAAAATAAAAGTTATCACCCAATAATACCACAAAACTATACAGATCTAAGCTAGATGAGGAAGCATAGTGAAAAAAAGTTTGAAGTTGATAGCTGTAGCCGTTTGACCTGTGGAGAACCTACAAAAAAACATTAAAAAAAAACGAACACCAACTTTTTTCAGTATGTCAAATTGAATCCTCGCTAAAGCTCGTCTAATTACTGGATGGAGTAAATGTTCTTATTCAAATATCATTGTTATTGTATGACAGGTTAGTCCAGCATTGTATGTGTCTGAATAAACCAGTGAAGAATCCATGTACCCCAGACACTTCTCTTATGTCCCTGCGGGCGTGGGTCCCCCCTCCTTGCATTCACATTCAAAATGCACTCAGTTTTAGAGACGCACAATCGAGGGCACTCAAATGACACGAAATGACCTTGCAGCTACGAATATTCGTTTTGGCACATTTCGAATTTCATAGCTAAGATGATTTTGGGATCTCTACCTTATTCGAAACGCGCTAAATCATATTAAAAATGAGTGTAATTTAAAAAAATTACCAGTAAGGGGCCTTCCCCCCCCCCCCCCCCGCCCACCAACCCTGCCCCGAGGGTCGCCGGCTCGCGAGACGCGAGGCCGTTTCATAACTGTTCTCGTATGACATTTTCTTTTCCAAACTGAAATCGCTCCCCCCATGAATATGGCCTGGATCCGCCCCTGAGACCAATATATGAATTTGCCAAGCCTCCCCCCCCTGCCCCCCCCCCCCCCTAACAGAAAGCCTAAAATCCTCACTGATCCTTGGTCACGTGCGGTAATGCTGTATGAGAGACAGAGACCCAGTCATCAGCGGATCAACATCTCGTGGTGGCTTCGTACAACCACTTCTGGGAGCCGTGCCACAATGGAGGGGGGGGGGAGGGCGGGGTCATCAATCATGTGGGAACAGCCCGTGTGGAGGGTTCCGGGAACAGCCAGTGTGAGGGTTCCGGGAACAGCCCGTGTGGAGGGTTCCGGGAACAGCCAGTGTGGAGGGTTCCGGGAACAGCCAGTGTGAGGGTTCTCGGAACGCGGCGAGCCGATGTCGTGAGCTGGACGATTCCACTGAACTGAGCCAAGCGAGGCATTCCCCCCCCCTCAAACCAATCAGTTGTTCCGACCACCAGCACTATTCAAGCAACTCTCTCTGTCTCTCTCTTTCTCTCTCTCTCTCTCTCTCTCTCTCTCTCTGTGTCTCTCTCTCTCTCTATCTCTCTCTCTCTCTCTCTCTCTCTCTCTCTCTCTCTCTCTCTGTCTCTGTCTCTCTCTCTCTCTCTCTCTCTCTCTCTCTCTCTCTCTCTTTCTCTATCTCTATCTCTCTCTCTCTCTCTCTCTCTCTCTCTGTCTCTGTCTCTCTCTCTCTGTCTCTCTCTCTCTCTCTCTCTCTCTCTCTCTTTCTCTATCTCTATCTCTCTCTCTCTCTCTCTCTCTCTCTCTGTCTCTGTCTCTCTCTCTCTCTCTCTCTCTCTCTCACTCTCTCTCTCTCTCTCTCTCTCTCTCTCTCTCTCTCTCACACGCAGGGATCGGTAATCTGACCCCGATCTGAATGTCACTCACAACAACAGCCTGTTCCGTGATGAAGGGGTGACTGGGGGGGGAGGGGGGGGGAGGGGGGGGGATATCCCAGGAAATATGGAAGAGTTCGGATGAACAAACCTAGGATAACAATGAACAAGTTTCCCCTAATTTCTTCACAAGTAGAATTACTTTTTCCTCGTACATGTCATCAAGATTTCACTTTTAAATTTTACAACCATTTCCTTCAATTATTTTATTCCTATTGTGTTAAACGACGCTCTGCAATGATAACCATGACGTATTGGCGTCGGATGGACGAGTCATCAGTGAGATGATGGGATGAAGTGGGTGACGTATTGGCGTCGGATGGACGAGTCATCAGTGAGATGATGGGATGAAGTGGGTGACGTATTGGCGTCGGATGGACGAGTCATCAGTGAGATAACGGGATGAAGTGGGTGACGTATTGGCGTCGGATGGACGAAGTGAGATGATGGGATGAAGTGGGTGACGTATTGGCGTCGGATGGACGAGTCATCAGTGAGATGATGGGATGAAGTGGGTGACGTATTGGCGTCGGATGGACGAGTCATCAGTGAGATGATGGGATGAAGTGGGTGACGTATTGGCGTCGGATGGACGAAGTGAGATGATGGGATGAAGTGGGTGACGTATTGGCGTCGGATGGACGAGTCATCAGTGAGATGATGGGATGAAGTGGGTGACGTATTGGCGTCGGATGGACGAGTCATCAGTGAGATGATGGGATGAAGAGGGTGACGTATTGGCGTCGGATGGACGAAGTGAGATGATGGGATGAAGTGGGTGACGTATTGGCGTCGGATGGACGAGTCATCAGTGAGATGATGGGATGAAAGGGGTGACGTATTGGCGTCGGATGGACGAGTCATCAGTGAGATGATGGGATGAAGTGGGTGACGTATTGGCGTCGGATGGACGAGTCATCAGTGAGATAACGGGATGAAGTGGGTGACGTATTGGCGTCGGATGGACGAGTCATCAGTGAGATGATGGGATGAAGTGGGTGACGTATTGGCGTCGGATGGACGAAGTGAGATGATGGGATGAAGTGGGTGACGTATTGGCGTCGGATGGACGAGTCATCAGTGAGATGATGGGATGAAGTGGGTGACGTATTGGCGTCGGATGGACGAGTCATCAGTGAGATAACGGGATGAAGTGGGTGACGTATTGGCGTCGGATGGACGAGTCATCAGTGAGATGATGGGATGAAGTGGGTGACGTATTGGCGTCGGATGGACGAAGTGAGATGATGGGATGAAGTGGGTGACGTATTGGCGTCGGATGGACGAGTCATCAGTGAGATAACGGGATGAAGTGGGTGACGTATTGGCGTCGGATGGACGAGTCATCAGTGAGATGATGGGATGAAAGGGGTGACGTATTGGCGTCGGATGGACGAGTCATCAGTGAGATAATGGGATGAAGTGGGTGACGTATTGGCGTCGGATGGACGAGTCATCAGTGAGATAACGGGATGAAGTGGGTGACGTATTGGCGTCGGATGGACGAGTCATCAGTGAGATAACGGGATGAAGTGGGTGACGTATTGGCGTCGGATGGACGAAGTGAGATGATGGGATGAAGTGGGTGACGTATTGGCGTCGGATGGACGAGTCATCAGTGAGATGATGGGATGAAGTGGGTGACGTATTGGCGTCGGATGGACGAGTCATCAGTGAGATGATGGGATGAAGTGGGTGACGTATTGGCGTCGGATGGACGAGTCATCAGTGAGATGATGGGATGAAGTGGGTGACGTATTGGCGTCGGATAGACGAATCATCAGTGAGATAACGGGATGAAGTGGGTGACGTATTGGCGTCGGATGGACGAATCATCAGTGAGATAACGGGATGAAGTGGGTGACGTATTGGCGTCGGATGGACGAGTCATCAGTGAGATGATGGGATGAAGTGGGTGACGTATTGGCGTCGGATGGACGAGTCATCAGTGAGATGATGGGATGAAGTGGGTGACGTATTGGCGTCGGATGGACGAGTCATCAGTGAGATGATGGGATGAAGTGGGTGACGTATTGGCGTCGGATGGACGAGTCATCAGTGAGATGATGGGATGAAGTGGGTGACGTATTGGCGTCGGATGGACGAGTCATCAGTGAGATGATGGGATGAAGTGGGTGACGTATTGGCGTCGGATGGACGAAGTGAGATGATGGGATGAAGTGGGTGACGTATTGGCGTCGGATGGACGAGTCATCAGTGAGATGATGGGATGAAGTGGGTGACGTATTGGCGTCGGATGGACGAATCATCAGTGAGATAACGGGATGAAGTGGGTGACGTATTGGCGTCGGATGGACGAATCATCAGTGAGATGATGGGATGAAGTGGGTGACGTATTGGCGTCGGATGGACGAGTCATCAGTGAGATGATGGGATGAAGTGGGTGACGTATTGGCGTCGGATGGACGAGTCATCAGTGAGATGATGGGATGAAGTGGGTGACGTATTGGCGTCGGATGGACGAGTCATCAGTGAGATGATGGGATGAAGTGGGTGACGTATTGGCGTCGGATGGACGAGTCATCAGTGAGATGATGGGATGAAGTGGGTGACGTATTGGCGTCGGATGGACGAGTCATCAGTGAGATGATGGGATGAAGTGGGTGACGTATTGGCGTCGGATGGACGAGTCATCAGTCCGATAACGGGATGAAGTGGGTGACGTATTGGCGTCGGATAGACGAGTCATCAGTGAGATGATGGGATGAAGTGGGTGACGTATTGGCGTCGGATGGACGAGTCATCAGTGAGATGATGGGATGAAGAGGGTGACGTATTGGCGTCGGATGGACGAGTCATCAGTGAGATGATGGGATGAAGTGGGTGACGTATTGGCGTCGGATGGACGAGTCATCAGTGAGATGATGGGATGAAGTGGGTGACGTATTGGCGTCGGATGGACGAGTCATCAGTGAGATGATGGGATGAAGTGGGTGACGTATTGGCGTCGGATGGACGAGTCATCAGTGAGATGATGGGATGAAGTGGATGACGTATTGGCGTCGGATGGACGAGTCATCAGTGAGATGATGGGATGAAGTGGGTGACGTATTGGCGTCGGATGGACGAGTCATCAGTGAGATAACGGGATGAAGTGGGTGACGTATTGGCGTCGGATGGACGAGTCATCAGTGAGATGATGGGATGAAGTGGGTGACGTATTGGCGTCGGATGGACGAGTCATCAGTCCGATAACGGGATGAAGTGGGTGACGTATTGGCGTCGGATGGACGAGTCATCAGTGAGATGATGAGATGAAGTGGGTGACGTATTGGCGTCGGATGGACGAGTCATCAGTGAGATGATGGGATGAAGTGGGTGACGTATTGGCGTCGGATGGACGAGTCATCAGTGAGATGATGAGATGAAGTGGGTGACGTATTGGCGTCGGATGGACGAGTCATCAGTGAGATGATGGGATGAAGTGGGTGACGTATTGGCGTCGGATGGACGAGTCATCAGTGAGATGATGGGATGAAGTGGGTGACGTATTGGCGTCGGATGGACGAGTCATCAGTGAGATAACGGGATGAAGTGGGTGACGTATTGGCGTCGGATGGACGAGTCATCAGTGAGATGATGGGATGAAGTGGGTGACGTATTGGCGTCGGATGGACGAGTCATCAGTGAGGTGATGGGATGAAGTGGGTGACGTATTGGCGTCGGATGGACGAGTCATCAGTGAGATAACGGGATGAAGTGGGTGACGTATTGGCGTCGGATGGACGAGTCATCAGTGAGATGATGGGATGAAGTGGGTGACGTATTGGCGTCGGATGGACGAGTCATCAGTGAGATGACGGGATGAAGTGGGTGACGTATTGGCGTCGGATGGACGAGTCATCAGTGAGATAACGGGATGAAGTGGGTGACGTATTGGCGTCGGATGGACGAGTCATCAGTGAGATAACGGGATGAAGTGGGTGACGTATTGGCGTCGGATGGACGAGTCATCAGTGAGATGATGGGATGAAGTGGGTGACGTATTGGCGTCGGATGGACGAGTCATCAGTGAGATGATGGGATGAAGAGGGAAGGAAGAGGAACCATCCTGGCATTAGCATGGACTACACAGGAGACTTCGGAGGCGGGGATCGAACCAAGGCCCGGCATGGCTAATCTCTCGGATCACTTGGAGTGAGTGCGTTAGCAACTGAGCTAAATGTGCCGATTATTACAACGGGGAATTGAACAAATATTATTGAAATATGAAATATTTATGATTTGTGGCTGGGCTGGACCAGTTTTCATTCAGAATCGTTTCGCTGGAAAAATACTTGACCCAAACCTTGAACCCAGACCCAACCCAAACTCAAACCCAACCTCGAGCTCAGCCTTGGCTCTAGCTGCTCTAGCAATTACCTTCCAAGTATAGTATCAAGACATTGCGTGGATCATCTATCTATATATATACAAATGAATGTGTTTGTCTGCCTGTCTGTTTGCCCCTTGCGCGTTCCTACACCGCTCATCCGATTGCGATCACACTTTGGTGGGTTGTTGTACGGGTCGGGGGGGGGGGGGGGGGGGGGCTAGGGCGGGGGGGGGGGTACGGAGATCCAGGTCCTTGTAGGATCCAGGACGGTCTGTTGCAAGCAGATCAAGTGAAAATAAAAATATTTTCTTTTTTCCGCTGTTATTCCAATGGGTATTTTTGAAATTTCTAAGTCATAAAAATAAAAGTTACCACCCGAAAATGCCACAAAACTCTACAGATCTAAGTTAGATGAGGAACCATGATGAAACAAAGTTTGAAGTTGATAGCTGTAGCCGTTTGACCTGTAAAGAACCGGGAAAAAACAACAACATAAAAACGAACACCGATTTTTTTCAGTATTGGTATGTCAAATTGAATCCTCGCTGAAGCTCGTCTAATCAGTGTTTACAGTTATCTTACAGTTACAGTCGGTCTACCTGCCTCCTACCGCCTAACTGTCGGCTGTACTCACCTCGACTCCGCCGTCTCGTGGAAACGACGCCGACGAGCGAACGACGCGTTCACGTCCCCGCGACGCCACGTGACCTCGTTGTGGGCGTCGGGCAGGTCGATGTGACCTGAAACACGACGCGACCTTGAACCTGACCTTGCCACACGCGACACGCCATGCCATCAAGGTCATATGGGCGGCATGTGCATGTGTAGGGGTAAAACGATATCCATCAAGAGAATCGGCATTTGTACATATACTAGGAAAACGCCATAAATGCGTTGTTAGACGAGCGGATAGTACTAGTATGTCGACTTTTTTGCCAAACTTTTGCCTACATTCGCTAATTGGGTGACATTCAAGTAAGAAATGGGTAAAAACTGCTTCGAGTGTTACCAATTTAGCACATTTCATGTTTTTCTTTTCAAAATGACTGACCCGATCAAGCCGAGAATTTCCAGAAATGTGTATCAAGATGTAATTCAACTTCTCGCGAAATTTCATTTTTGGAGGAAAATGAATTTTTTCATTTTTTCCGCTGTGTTATTCTAATGGGTATTTTTGAAAAATCTAAAATTAATAAAAATAAAATTCACCACCCGATAATGCCACAAAACTATACAGATCTGAGTTAGATGAGGAGCCATAATGGAAAAAAGTTTCTAGTTGATAACTGTACTCGTTTGACCCGTGGAAAACAGACAAAAAAAAAACATAAGAACGAACACCAATTTTTTCAAGCATGTCAAATTGAATCCTCGCTAAAGCTCGTTTAACAAGCTATATTCAAATGACTAAGACGCGTGGTCGAGTGGTTAATACACTGAATCGTCATTCAGGGGACCGGAGTTCGATTCCCGCCATGGTCGACGATCTTGATAGGTTTTTCGTGGTTTCCCTCTGTCGTTCAGGTCAATACTGGGATGGTTCCTTAACTGGTTCCGTATTTTCTATCCGAAAATACCTAATGAAATGACCTCGATCATCTCATCATCCCACCATCTCATATACTAGGAAAACGCTATATACGCGTTGTTAGACGAGCGGAAAGTAATAGTACGTCGACTTCATTGCCAAACTTTTGCCTACATTCGCCAATTGGGTAACATTTTAGTTATAAATGGGTAAAAACGGCTTCGAGTGGTACTAATTTAGCACATTTCATGTTTTTTCTTCAAAATGGCTGACCCGATCAAGCTGAGAATTTTCAACGTGTATCAAGATGTTATTCAACTTCACACAAAATTTCAATTTTTTTGAAAATAATTTTTTTTCCGCCGTGCTATTCTAATGGGTATTTTTGAAATTTCTAAAATACATAAAAATAAGAGTTACCATCCGATAATGCCACAAAACTATACAGATCTAAGCTAGATGAGGAAGCATAATGGAAAAAAGTTTGAAGTTGATAGCTGTAGCCGTTTGACCTGTGGAGAACCGACAAAAAAACATAAAAACAAACGAACAAACGAAAAAAAAAAGAAAAAAAAACATAAAAACGAACACCAATTTTTTTCAGTATGTCAAATTGAATCCTCGCTAAAGCTCGTCTAATCATTCACCGACGCCAATAGATCTTGCCATCAGTACAGTGCGTCGTTAAACCCAATATGGATGAATAAAAATATCTACAAACGTGGCATGTAGGCCTATATGAATGAGATGTAGGGACGAAGAAATCTTCAACAACTGCCTCTTCATAAGAGCAATGTTGAATTACTTTGAGAAAAAAAGTACTCTGATTACGTGGATTTTTTTTTTTGTGAATCCAGAAAAATAGGAATATCATAGAAAACCGGGACATTGCAACTGTGTGTATTTTTGGGTACCGCTCTTGTGGACCACAGTATTGTGAACCCCGATATTCTGTACCCCAAGAAAAGGATAAAGTGGACCCCAGTATTGTGGCCCACACGTTTAAACCAGAAAATTGTACAAATACTTTGGTTTTGTGGTCCCCAATATAGTGGGCCACAAAACTAGAACATGGGGGTCCAGAATATCTTTTCCAAACGACCGAAGTGGTATTGTGGACCTCAATAAACTGATACACAGAGATTTGTCATTGTTGACCCCAATAAACTGAACCCCGATATTGTGGGCCACAAAAGTGTATTAAATGTCGTGTGGATATAGTGGACCACAAACTAGATATACTGTCCCCAAAGCTCGTCAGACATACTGCACCCTGGTATTCTGGTCCCCAATATAGTGGGCCACAAAACTAGAACACGGGTGGTCCAGAATATCTTTTCCAAACGACCGAAGTGGTATTGTGGACCCCAATAAACTGGTACACAAAGATTTGTCATTGTTAACCCCAATAAACTGATGACAAATCTTTGTGTATCAGTTTATTGGGGTCCACAATACCACTTCGGTCGTTCGGAAAAGATATTCTGGACCACCCGTGTCCTGGTTTTGTGGCCCACTATATTGGGGACCAGAATACCGGGGTGCAGTATGTCTAACGAGCTTTGGGGTACAGTATATCTAGTTTGTGGTCCACTATATCCACACGACATTTAATACACTTTTGTGGCCCACAATATCGGGGTCCAGTCTACGGGCTCCCGTATTTTTGAGATGAATTGTTTAATCAATTGCATACTAGTAGAAGCTCCCACCCCATATGGTACACTCTGTAGAGAAATGACGGAGAAGTTCACTTCATTTGCCGGACACATTTTTGTTCTGAGATACAGTTTTTTCTGGAGAGTATAAGTTAGAGTCAGTATGGTTTGTGTTAGCGCCGACCTTCTTCTGTGCAACCAGCCAGATGATTATTCACATACAACTTTGGATTGGAAATCCGGTGGTTGAGGATCAGTAGTTGTACATACATACTGGTGAAGCATGTCGAGAAGAATGACTATATTGCTTATTTATGTATAATTATTTATAATTTCATTCAAGTGGAAGATATCTTTGTGGAAAACTTCCATCTGATCTTGAGGCAGGTCATTCCAGAATCTGATGACCTGACCCAAGGATGAGTTCCGTCCTACATTGGTGTTGTACCAGGGCACAAATAGCTCATGTTGATGGTCACGTCGACCATGGAATGTGGCTGGTGCGACGAGACCCATCATGTCGCTCCAAGCCGGATGGCCCGAAGCAGTCTTATATAGGCACCAAAGGGCAGCCCGTACTCTGCGGAGTTGAAGAGGCTCCCAATTCTTTCTTCAAAGCACCGACACTGAACCAGAACTGCTATTTCTCCTTGTTCCAGCAACGATGTTCATCCATGACGTATCTGGCAGCCTTGCTCTGAATAGATTCCAGACCAGATATGTGTTCATAAGTATGTGGATTCGACACTGCGCTACAATATTCCAGCAGAGGGAGTATCAAACATTTATGCGTGTTCCCTCGTTGCAGGCAGGCTCCCTTTTGAGTTAGGCATAATGAAGTGAAGCTTTTGTTTTGCGCTTGATTGAGTTCCAACAATATGGTTATTCCATGAAAGGTCATGCTGAAGATGGATCCCAACATATTTAGATGAGAGAGACTTGCTTAGCTGGAGACCGTTCAGAGAGTATTCAGTATTAACTGGTACTCTACTCCGTGTGAAGCTGACAATGCAGGTTTTCTGTTCATTTAGATTCATCCTATTTTCTATCGCTCATCGATGAACATTATCTGGGTCAGTTTGCAGGGATTGTTCATCAGTTTTCTCAACGATTTCAGACTAAATAATACAATCGTCGGCGAATAGTCTGATCTTATTTGACCTGGTGTAATACTGTTGAGATCGGACTAATAATGTCCAACTTTCACTGACTGAGTTCTCAGATGCAAGAACTCTGTTATCCAGTCAACTACTCTGGAATCCAACTCCTATCAGCAGCCTATGGATGACTGAATCAAAGGCTTCTGAGAAGTCAAGCAAGATTCCATCAACTCGAGTTCTTTTTTCGATAGAGTTTGCAAGTTCTGGTGTAAAACCAATGAGTGATGATTCGCAAGAGAATCCTCTTCTAACCCCATGTTGTGTGTTTGTGAGCCAGTTGTTCATTTCCCATGAGGAGTGAATATAATCTACGATGAGCCTTTCGAAGACTTTACAGATTATCGAGGTATTGCTGATTGGCCTATAGTTCAACGGCTGACTGTGAGACTTTATTTTGTAAATGGGGCATATGATGGCATTTGTCTAATCTGCAGGTATTTTACTATCGTTGATTGATATTGTGAAGAGTCTGTGCAGAAAAGGCGTGACTGCCAATCTGGCTAGCTTCAGTAGCTGCGAAGGTATGCCATCTGGTCCTGGGGATGTATTGAATTTTGATTTCGAGATAATGGACCTAAATTTCTTATAGTCAAAAGCAAAAGTTACGGAGTTTCCCTGGGAGCTAGCTTGACGGGGTTGAGCATTTTGTGAAGACCAGGAAAGGTTTGAATTGAAAAGATTCTGGTACGAAGAATTAAGTTCAGTTGCTTTATCGTAGTTGGATGAGGCGAGGGATCCATCATCTTCTTCAAGAGCAGTTACATGTTGAAATTACCCTTAACAGAGTTAGCATGCTTATAGAAACCTTGCCTGATGACTGATTTTTCAGGGTTCAACAGGTTGATCATAGAAGTTTCAAGTGCTTTTTCATGGCAGAGTTGAGCTCTTGAGAGAGTTTAAGCAACTTCGAGCCAGGATTCCATCTTGTTTTGTAGGCCACTCGGCAACGTTTCTTCAGTTTCCGTACTTCAGAGTGATAGAAAGCAGGATCATGTCCTGGTTTCACTTGGCAATGGGGAACAAACTTTAGCCGGACTTCTTCCAGGAGGTCCTTAAAGCTAGACCAGTATGAGTCAACATCACCATTTTGAGAATTCCAGCCTTGAAAAGCTGCAAATAAGTGATTAGTTATTCCAGGAATGTCAGCTTTTCTATAGTTCCATATTGTCTTTTGGGGAAACAATGCCTTGGGTCGCTTACAAGCAAGTTGGACTGTCAATAAGGTTATCTTGTGATCACTAATTCCAGCCTCCACACTGCATGATGAAAGTATTTCTGGTGGACTCACCATGAAGATGTCAGGGATATTGGTTGGACCACGGGTAGCCTCTTCAATCACCTGCACCAAGTTGTGGTCATCAAGTAAGGTATAGACAGCCAATTGGGTGGAACACCGTGTGAAGCTACGATCACCTTGCCAAGAAATGCTTGGTAAGTTCAAGTCCCCCCAATTATGATGTGTTTCTGATCAATACCTCTATTGTTTAGTTCGGCCAAGTGCTCCTGTAGAGAGTTAATATAACTGAGCGGACACGAGTTTGGTGGTCGATAGGTGGCAATCACATCGATATTCTGTGCACCCACATGGACAGTGACACATATTGTTTCAGTCCTTTTTAAAACAGCGGAGAGCTCATTATGTTTTCCAACAAAGATTCCACCTCCTCGGTGTCCTTCTCTGTCAAGCCTATGGACTTGGCATTTCTTTGAGAGAATTTCATTAGTGGACACTTCTTCAATCAGCCAGGATTCAGTTCCCAGGAAGACGTCAGGATTGTGCGGCTCTACAACTGTGCAGAACTCATTGACTTTATTCCTAATGCTTCCGCAGTTGGAGAATGGAGAAGCGTGAGAGTGGGGTAACTTTTGGTTGCCGTCGTCCTTTTTAGCAGTGGTCCGAAGTTTTTCGCTGCCTCAAAAATCCTCGTGGAACTTAAAGGCTTTCATGAAAGTATGTTTGAGCCATAGATCGGCTCGCCATAGCGCATCTTTCATATCGGCTGGAGCTGATATTCTAAATGATGCATACTCTCCTTTTGACTTGAGAGCAAACACATCTTACTTCTGCTCCAAGCTCATCATTTAGGTACTGCCGCTGAACCTGCTCTGCTCTGCTCTGCTGTGGTGTTTTTATCCAACCTCCACACATGCAAGCTACACTTACTTGGAGCAACTGCCTTCAGCATACAGTTATTTGCTTGGCCTCTAAGACCAACCACCAGGTTTCACCACCATTTCACCAGATTTATTTTATCGGAATTCAGGACTCTGCGCTTCCAAGGTCGTTTTCTAGTGACTGTCTCGAATAACTCATCATCCAAGTGAATAACTTGATCATTGCGTCATGGAGATGAATCAGTTTCAGCTCCATGAAGGTTTACTTGTTGAACGGGATAACGGGACGCACCTTTTTTTGGAAGATATTGAATAATGACATTTATATCAGTGTTCCGCGTGGCATTCCCGAGTATTTCATGTACTGTCTCCCATACAAGACCATCCTGGACAGAACCTATCCTACTCATTCCTAATTGGGTCACCCCATTCTTCACACAATGGAAGACCATCCCTTCAACACACTTTTGAAGATTTGCCAGGGTTGATTTTTGATTGTAGGCTACTTCTCTGTTATGAGATTGTACACACATCGCTCACCTACATCTAGGTTAGCGCAGAACCTTACGGCAAGATTAGAGGTAGTGAACGAGAGATGTCGAAGGAGGAAGCTCAAAGATGTCTCCTTCTTCTATTCTGATGTTTGTGAATGAAGTGGATTCAATATCGACTACTGGATCTTGAGTTCCAGAGTTGATGTTGACGTCATCTTGCAGTCTCTAGTCATTATAGCAGTCTCATAGCTGAGTAGCAGAATTGATGGCCACGTTTGTGCTGGTATTGTTAAGAACTACGTGCTCGCATGGCTGATTGGCTTCAGGTCGATCAGCAGCTGCGTACGATGTAGAAGCAGAAACGGAGGCCACTTGTTTATCGGTAAGACTAGTTGTAACTGAGGGCTCGGCTGGTTTCTTCGTGCTTGCTACTTCATTACCAAGTGGGGTTAATTGAGGTAGTATCTGCTTGTTAGACATCTTAGTCTGAGCACGAGTTGCGTAGGTGGTAGAAGTAGTAGGAATCATCTTCTTATCAGTGACACCAGTGATTTCTGTGGAGTGAACCTCACTTTTCTTTGTGATATCCAATAACTGACTAATGAGCGAGCTTCAATCATCCTCCAGTGTAATGGTACACTGTTTACATCTCCAAGTTATATCCTCATTTTCAGAGATTACCTTGAACTCCACTTGAGAAAGACCAGAGCACTTCAGTATACTGTCTTGTAATATCTTATGTGAGCATGAGCTACAACACAGTCGGTGTCGCCGGTCCGTCGTCTTGATGCTTGATTTCGATGAACGAGTAATACGATCATTAGTCTTAGTTATTGTATTCTTACTGAACCCATTACACGCGTCAAAGTGATCCAAGAAAAGTACGTCATCACACGGAGGAAAAGTTTTGTTACAAGTTGGGCATGTTATAGTATCAACAGTTTGCATCCATTGACCCTGGTTTGAATCCATCATAGACAGATCGTGACAAATTATAAACGAGTTTTAGAGAGCTGTCAGAATGTTTTTCTCCCAAGCCATAATTTTTAATATTCAAAGTATTCCATGAATTTAGGAAATCATGAAAAACTTGTTTAACACTTGCATTGCGCACAAAACAGTGTATATTACATCAAAATATTCCCAAATCAAACGCAAACAAAATGGTATACCACTCAATAAGGAATAGCACTTGCTACGTGTATGAATCAATTGAAAATTGGAGAGCACTGAAATGTTTTAGCTGATTACTTCAAATCACGGCCTTCTTACTATAGCATTGCCGACCGCTGGTTGATGTTGTCCAGCTTTGCCGGATTACCCCGCATTTCTATCCACGTAGAGTACACAGTTAGAATTGCATTCTAGTTCTCGTTGACGTGTTTTGTCACATGCATCATCTGACTTTTAGTTTCAACTCGTTCATGTTCACGTTAGCCCATGGAGTCATACCAAATGTGCTTCAGTTTATCTGAGTTTATATGACCGGGTCTCCGAGATGCCAAGGAGTGGTACTCACCGACAAAGGCCTCACAGAAGAGCCTGGCCTCTGACCCCAGGCTGACATACTGGTCCAGGGGCTCGTAGGTCGGCAGTGGCGTGCCGGAGTATTCAGTGGCATCTGAAATACGAGACAAACAGATCAGTGGAACGAACAGAGAAGCCTCTCTACCAGCTCTAGCCCACAGCGCACGTTGCAAGTAGAGAAGTGGAACCTAGCCCGTCTCTCAGCGCGCCTAGCGAGTGTTCATGCAACAAGGAGAAGCTGGTATGTAGATCAAGGTACGACGAATAACTTGGTTCAGGATGCTTGTTTGGTCAGGTTCATTGAGCCGAGCACAACAACAACAAAAACAACAACCAGGTTCGCAAGTGGAGACGTAGATCGAGGTCCGAACAACAGTGGCTGCGTTGTCACAATCTGGCCGGCAAGGCTCTGGTGGACAAGAGTGGCTCAGTGTGCTGGTCAAATGTATGGCATTCAGGTAGAATGGCAAGGATTAAATTCAAGGGACAAGAAGAAACCTGACTCTATAACGTACGGCTTATTTATAAACAAGAGAGCACTTCAGACCACAGTTATTTCCAAACTCTTATACAGCCAGTCACTTATCCAGACCCAGACTCAGATGTCCTCACTCTCGCACGCCCAGCCTAACTCTCACCTGTCTCTACCCTTGACGTCAATCACTTTCAGTCCATGGGGATGCAGGCAACAAACAAGGTCAAGGGTGTAGAGTTTATAATACTGTTACACCGTTATACATTGGGCAAGTCCCGAAACCTCCAGAATCTACAGCAGGCGCACTGCATGCGTTCTGAAACCCACTCCCGACTGGTTGACCCGCTGGCTTGCGGCTGCATAAGATTGGGGATAAGATGGGCTTGGAAGGACTCACCGATCACGTGCAGCTGGACGGTATGGAGGAACTGGTGCGTGTCGTTAGACACGAGGCACGAGTAGTTGCCGGCGTCCGATTGGCCTAGGGTCTGCGCGTAAATCGTCTGATTGGTCGACTCGGGGTACAGAATCAGCGTGGACACCCCTGCAGGCCACGGGTACGCTTTGCCGTCCTTGAACCTGCAACAACGGTACACTTATTTGAGAGTATGAATGGCCAGGTGATGATAAATATATTTGACGTATTTTATTGAACGAGCGACTCAATTTCACCATAATCGAAAGAAAAGATCTTCTCTTTATTTAATTTTCTAATTTTTTTGGTTCGTGCTCCACAGGTCAAACGAGAATTCAAAATCAGTTGAAACTTGGCGTACATAAGTGTCCTTACCAAAATCGATGGAGTATAATTTTGAGGCGAAATCGGTTGACCCACTTCTGAGAAAATGGGAGGGAGAACGTGCGTGCGTGTGTTCGCAATATGAAGCCTGGTCGAAAGGGGGTTTTGGGTAGTGTAACGGGCGATGGTGTCGGATAGGGTGAATCAAGTCGTGGGGGGGAGGGGAGGAGGGGAGGAGGAGGGGGGAAGGGTTTCGGCTACGGTTTGTCTATCATGCGTCAAACTCGGGTTTTCCCGTAGCGCGCAATTGTGCCTAGGGGAAAGGAGAGGGGGCGAGGAAGGTAACCATTTACTTGAAACAAGACAACACTGAGAGAGAGAGAGAGAGAGAGAGAGAGAGAGAGACAGAGAGAGAGACAGAGAGGCAAAGAGAGGCAGAGAGAGAGAGAGAGGGAGAAAGAGAGGGGAGAGAGAGAGAGAGAGAGACAGAGAGAGAGAGAGACAGAGAGGCAAAGAGAGGCAGAGAGAGAGAGAGGGAGAAAGAGAGGGGAGAGAGAGAGAGAGAGAGAGAGAGAGAGAGAGAGAGAGAGAGAGAGAGAGAGAGACTGAGAGACAAAGAGAGGCAGAGAGAGAGAGAGGGAGAAAGAGAGGGGGGAGAGAGAGAGAGAGAGAGTGAGAGAGAGAAAGAGAGAGAGAGAGAGAGAGAAAGATAGAGAGAGAGCCGTCCTCTGGCCTCTACTTGAGCAAACGTTCCATCCTACAGTTTCAATGTCATCGGTGCCGAAAACAAGTGCAATATTTCCAGGGATCTCTTTCTGATTGCCTGCTGCATCTTTTCATTATTTGGGATTCATTTCTTACTGGTAAAGAACTTAGGCCTACAAAGTAACATTACTAAGACAAAAACTACCAACTGACCGACAAACTACAAAATATAACAAAAACTACCAACCGACCGACAAACTACAAAATAACAGAAACTACCAACTGACCGACAAACTACAAAATATAACAAAAACTACCAACTGACCGACAAACTACAAAATAACAAAAACGAAAACAATCAGAATATGAAACGGGAAATTGAATATATATATAACTGGCAGATTTCGAGTCGTTTTCGCATTTTCATCAAAAACGATTCTCTTGTTTACTCCTTGTCCCCGTTTGATCCACTACTTGCAGTTCTTGGTCTAAGATAGAATGTGTGGTTATCTTTGTTCCGTCAAGGTCGCGGACATCCCATCTCTCGATCACTTGCCTTTCTACTTTCTACTCCTATTTGTTAGCAGGACCATAGGCTAAAGAATAGGCCTACTAGCCTTCTCTAGTCTGTGGTAGGACATTATCTAGGCGAGTAAATACGCACAATTTCACACTTCTCATCTAAAAAGTCCGTTTTTCAATTTATGTGTCATTAAAATTTCTACAGAGCCCATTTAAAGTTGATTTTTATTCTAATATCAAAATTTGCCTTCAATCAATTTTGCACCTCTTGGGAAGGGTGCCCTAGCTACAGTGTTGAATTCAAAGATTTTGGTGCGGGGGGGGGGGCGCTTTTGCGTTTTCTGGGGAGGCAATGGTCACATACAAAAAATTAAGCATGTTAGTATTAGGCCCATCATATATACAAAAATACGCTATTTTAAATTTTGAAATTTGAAACCTGCTGGGATTCAACGCGAGCCCTTTCGGGATTTGTTTCCAAGGGTTGCTCTTCACTCACGTCACTGGTAGGCCTACATGTAGTTTAACAACAATACAAATAAATAACATATAATTGTTCTTTTCCTCAAGAGTGATAAATAGTAAATTCCAATACTTTTCAGTTTTTACAAATATTTTCAAAAACCGGAATACAAGTTCTCAAAAAACACACTATACACCGGGTACTGAATGTTTTTATCTCTCGGGGGGAAGGGGGGGGGGGTCAGACGACGAACTGCAGGGGGGCCAAGCCCCCCGCATGTATGCCTGGATTCAACACTGCCTAGCTAGTTCAGGAAATGTCGATACAATTTCAGATTTCCAACGAAATTAATGATTTGTGTGTACAATTCAACCAGCGGACTTTAGTTAATTTCTGAACATCAAGATATAAAACAATTCAAGAGCTCAGAGGTAATCAGTTCCATAAGTCATCACTTCTACATTCCTATTTTATCGACACGTTCATCTTGCACACAAAACGTCCGGATAACCCAGTGACGTCACTCAACAATCCAATGAACGACAATTTGAAAAAAGAACGTCTATTCGATAATTTGGTGTATACGAGGAAAATGTGATCAGTAACGTTTCCTCCGCGCGATGTCGGGACCCGTTACTTCCCGAGAACCGGCGGTTATTCAGCGATACAAAACCACGGTATAATATTAGAGGTAATTACTACTATTATTATTATAATCACCGACCTGTCGACATGTGAAATGGCTTCTCGGTATTGGAAAGACAAAGCCACACACACACACACACGCTGGTAAGGTCACTGGTTGGGCCTCTACGGACAATGTTACTTGTTTGCACCTGCAAGGTACTGGTTGGGATTTAAAGGTATACTTACTTGGGTCTCCAAGGTACTGGTTAGCCTTTAAGGTACTTACTTGGGTCTCCAAGGTACTGGTTAGAAGGTATTGTTTAGGTTTGCAAGGCATTGGTTCAAAGGTTATCAAGGTGCTGCTTAGTACTCTAATGTATTGATTAGGTTTCTAAGGTACTGCTTGTGTCTCTAAGGCATTGATTAGGTTTCTAAGGTACTGCTTGTGTCTCTAAGGCATTGATTAGGTTTCTAAGGTACTGTTTAGATCTCGAAGGTACAGCTTAGGTCTCTAAGGTATTGATTAGGTTTCTAAGGTACTGCTTAGGTTTCTAAGGTACTGCTTAGTAGGCCTACTCTAAGGCATTGATTAGGTTTCTAAGGTAGGCTACTGTTTGGGTCTCGAAGGTAGGCTACTGTTTAGGTCTCTAATGTATTGATTAGGTTCCTAAGGTACTGTTCAAGTTTTGAGGTACAATCGGTTGGACCACTTCTGAAAAGAGTAAGAATCATTTCAAAGTTTTCAAAAATCCCATAAGAATAAATAAGAATGGTTAATTTTTTCCCAGAGGATAAAATTCGTCAAAAATATTACTTTCGAGAGAATTCAAATTCCCGGGGAATTCCAATATAATAATTAGGCTAGTGATGTAAATTGTCATGAAAACTTTTTTCGTTGGAAATTTTCATGAAAATTTTCGAAAGCTTGAAAATTTTCATTTTTGTTCAATTTTTTTTTCATGGCCTACAAGACGTCACAGAAGAAACTCCAGTTTGAATTCACTCTTAGTGATAACTTGTTGAACCAACACATTGGAGGTGCATAATGCTTACAAAGTGGTCAACACCCTAAATGAGTAGGGCCTACATAATATAATAACTGACTTTTTGAAGTTTGTGAACATGCATTGATAGATTCTCACTTAAATGTGTCGACTTCTCGGCGATCACCCGAAGGTGGGGCCAGTAGGTACTCAATTGTAGGCCTACGGTACTGTACTCTTTTGATTGATTGATTATTGCTTGCTTAACGACCCCGCCAACAGCTAGGTTATACGGGGGTACGAATGAGCAGGTGATAATGAAGTGATGATGAGTGAAAGGACGTTTACAAAAACCCATGCCTTATGCGGGATTCGAACCCACGTCCAACGGTGACTTCAGTTTCTGACGCGGTGCCTCAGCTGACCGAGCTACCGAGGGTGGCTTGTACTCTTTTGAAAAGTCCTTTGTAAATGACCTAATTGAAAAGTAAATGAGTGAAGATATTGAAAATTTGCATCGAAAATTGAAAGACATCCAAATGATTTTATTTGATTCCATCGAGAAAAAAAACAAGGGGATGATAATTAGATAAATTCATTCAATTCCATTAGATTCACAGACATTTTTCAATGAATTTGCATTGAAAATTTTCAATGAATTAAGAATTATCTGAAAATTTTCAACGTCCCATCACTAATACCGGTAATAATTTAACAGACTATTCCGAACTTTCAGTCAAATCAAATCAGCCGTTTTGATGTAAAAAAATGTATATCCGGTAATCTATTTTTTTCAAACCACTCAAAGCTATTAAGAAACCAATTAAATCCAAGATACAGTTGTCACCAATTAATTGTAAACGATTAAAACAAAGCCTTCTTTATTATCATCGAAATTAATCAGGAAATAGGATAGCAGTGATGTGATTGTTTGGATTTCAAGGTGGATATAATATATAATAAGTTCATATGTTCTAGCTCATCCATCAACGCGGTAACATATGACGCGTTTTCCTAACTAGTTTAAAAACATTAGGCTACATTGTATATTTTTTAAATCAAAACGGCTGATCCGATTTGAGTGAAAGTTAGGAGTAATGTGTATCATTATTGAAATTCCCTGAGAATTTGAATTCTCTCGAAGGAAATATTTTGTACGATTTTTTTCCTCTGGGTTATTATGGGATTTTTTTTTCTCCGAAATGGTCCAACCGATTGCGCCTCAAAACTCTACAGTATCGAACTAGATGAAGACACTACTTGTGTATGCTAGGATTCAACTGAGTTTTCATCTCCGTTTGACCTGTGCGAAGCGCGAAAAAAAAAACATGTTTTTTTTCGAATAGACCTATAGTGAAATTGAGCACTTCGCACATCCAATAACGCATTCAGGAGACCGGGGTTCGATTCCCGCCATAGTCGCCCATTCAACTGAACAAATATCTTCCCACCACCTCAGAGTCTTCATAGTGTCATAGATGTCATTCATCATTGAGCGAGGCCAGTAGATCGTAGTTTAATTACAGTTGGTAATGGTTAAACCCAAAATAAATGAATAAAATAAATGAACCAATTTTGTGTACATACAAAACCAAACCCGGTACATCAAAACGAAGCAGATAACGCCATATCTGAGTAGGTACGTTATGTAGGTCTATAGGCCTATGTAGGCCAAATTCTAAGTAATACCGGACTATGACATAAAGTCCCTTACCGCCGCCCACTTACCACTCGATACTGCCGTAACCTTTAGCGCAACAATGCAAGCTCTTGAACCTGCTTGACAATGCATATTCCTTGGTACTCATTTCCTTCGTGAACTGCAACATTGACGAATTACTGTCAAACGTGTTCTCGGCACAATAATCTACAATACCGTTCACAGCACCTACACTCACATGTGACACGAGGAAAGCTAGAAAAGTGCATTTTAATGTCAACACTGACACTATTTCACTGTCATACATCGCAATTGTTTATCTTGTTTCCTATATTATTATGGACTACAGCTTAAAAACACATTTCACTCACTACGTTTGTCAGTATAATAAGTAAAAAGAACTATTCAACAAGTTTTTAGCAGCACCTGGTTATGTTGGGAATAGAACGATACGTGCTATACTGTATAAAAGACGTCACTTCAAACCAGACAAGACATGTTGACACTTGCACGCACGCTCCCTCGATGATATCACATTTCCAACAATCCTGCCATCCGCGAATATTTCAACACTGATTCGAAGTTCTAGGAAACATATTATATATAGGAAATATGCCTGGCGCCATCTATTGTGTGATCTACTCTGCGGTAAGTTATCAATATAGTCACGTTTTGAGCCTCGTGCTGCCATCTACACTGGTTATTGTATAACACACATCAAGTAGATGATTCCCATCGGATTCGTGTTGAGAAGGCTGTAATGTTGGCATTGGGAACCCACGTGGAAATTTAATTCATTGGGAATATTGACAATTATTATTGGGCTACGTTAACAATATAGAATATGGGTAAAGCCAAGAAGCTTAAAGTTGCTAAAAATGGGCCGAAAGTGTCCTTAGATAAACAGATTGAAGATGGTAAATTTGTCAAACCTTCGAGTCGTGTCAAATCATCAAAACTTCGCAAGGATGAAGATGAAGAAGTAAGGTTATAGTTGTAAGGTCTGGGCACTGGGTACATAAATATCCTTACGAAGACCACTTTGATCTGTGATCCAGACACAAGGATTAACAATTAAATGTGTTCAAGATAGTCTGTTTGCATTATAATATTAGTCTGCATGGGACTAGGCCTACACTTTGTTAGGCCTACTTAGACCCCGTTTACATTACTACTCAACTACTCTGGTAACCCCACCTACGATCGTAAGTTACCGTGTGTGAACGCAAATTAGTTGCTACGCTAGTAACAAAAGCTAGTACTACAGTCAACTTACTACCGTTAGTAAGGTTACCGGTACTCTAGTCTAGATGTAGGCCTAGTAGTGTAAACGCTCGATAGTTGGTACTGCCGTTCGAGACAAGGAAAAAATGGTGACGAAGAAAGCAACTGGCGTGCCGTACTGTTAATGCACAGCCTTGTAATTCTTGTAGTGTCGATCGTTAGACGGCTGTAATTCGAAATAATCTGCTCTCGCGGTAAAACATATAACTAAAACCTCTAGTAGGCCCCTAAACAAGAATCTCTATTTGACAGTGTGAACGCAAAAATAGTTACTATCGTTTTACACCAGTAACCTTACTACAGTAGTTGAGTAGTAATGTAAACGGGGTATTAGTTATGTTCAATAACGGGTTAGGCCTACATCAGTGTTGGGTAATGAACTTTTAAAATGAACGCGTTTGTATTTTCTGAACTTTTCCATGAACGCATTACATTTACAGTTGATGATCTTGAACTTTCTTAATGTTTGATTTTTCTGTGATCTTTAACGGAATAAAACGTACATTGAAAAACTCATAATTTTGTATCACTCCTAATCCTTTTCGACACGATTGCACTACACGTACTTCCCCGTTCAAATTCCGAATGAGATCGACTATTTTGCGGTCTATCCCGAATGTATAATATTCCCTGCTCGGGATTTGATCACTTGTCACCAGGCGAGCCATAGGCCTATATTATTTTTCAACCCTTTTTTTTCATATAATTTTCAAGGTGAATTTTGAACGAACTTATGTTTTTTCAAATTTAAACTTGAACTTTTACAGCAAAGCCTTGAAAACGAACTTTTTGAAAGATCGATTCATTTGACACGAACTGAACTTTTTGAAAGTTCTTTTTCTAAGTGAACTTCCCCAACACTGGCCTACATAGTTCTAACAAACTAGGGCTAGGCCTCTAGGCATTGATAAAGTAGTGCCATAGGATACTTTTCTACTCGATGGCCTAGGCTAGGTAGTGACCCAGGCCTACGTAACAATCCTCGACGATGTTTGTAACTGCTTGCAACCAACGGTGAGTGTAGACTTGGCCCTACTTTCAATTGACCAAAAACTTTTCTCTGTTTCCAGTTTGTGGATGATAAGCTCTCCATGCGTATTCTCCAACAAGCCCGGAAGCAACAGGAAGAGCTGGAAGAAGATTCTGGACCGTCTTTCAAACACCCTGTGCCAGCTGCCAAACTCAATAACAGCTCTGATGAAGAAGATGCCGAAGAACCAGATGACATGGAAGGGGACTACATCTTTAAAAACATTGTGAGTTGCTCGTACTTTGTTCTAACCTGTCGACTCCCGTCACGTGCCTCAATAGCATTACAAATCTGTCAGTACGGTAGCCTAAACCCACAGCCATTGCTACGGTACCCGCTCTGCTGGTCGTGCCACTGAGTAGATATAGGCATCATTATTGAGTTTGTAGTGAATGTATATCAATTTTTTTTTTTTTGGTAATATCATCAAAACTTGATACAAAATCATTGTTCCCCAATAAAGGCCATGGATGAAAGATGGGATCGTTTGGACAGGACACCACAAGGGTGATCTTACCACCCCAAAAAACATTTTAAAAGCAGTTCATTGAATTTATAAGTTTGTACCATCAAATTTATCCAAGCCGATTACAGTGAAACCTCTCTGCATCGTTCCCAGATCCATCGTTTTCCTGCTTGCATCATTCATTTTCTCTCACCCCACTCCCATATAACCAATGCTGAATACTCCAGGATGGATGGTTTCATTTTCCTGGTCCCTTGGGAAACAATGGATAGAGGTTTCACTGTAGTCAGAAAAAACTTGACCATCTCTGATTTTGATCCAACATGGTGAATTCATGTACCGGTAGGCCTAGACTTGCATCTAGAACAATCATAGAACATGTTGTGTTTCTAGTGGTCTCAGTTTTCAAGTAATGCCCCCCCCCCCACACACGCACACACACACGCACACAAAAAGAAAGAAGAATTGGTTATGTCCCCCCACAGGGTTCAACATTTTTCCTCTTCTGCACCGTGCGACAAGGAAGGCTGATTTGTTTTAATGCAGATATTTCAATACCGGTAGGCCTGATGATAATAGTAGGCCTAGTTTATTGTAGGGTTGTCAATTGACAATTGATATTCAATATATCGATATAGTCCTAAAGCAAAGTGTTTTAGATAAAATTAATAACTGGGTCAAAACAAATCTAATGGGACTTGATACTTGATGTAGAAAAATGTAAGGTAGTCGAATTCTCCAGAAGTAAAAAGAATAAAGAAGTGTCATCATTTAGGATGGGAGAAAGCATACTGGAGCAGGTTGACGGTTATAAATATCTCGGATTATACATGCATAAAAACTTGGGGTGGGGGATCATGTTAGAAAGTTGTCAAAAAAGGGGATTAGATCATTAAATTTTGTTATGAGACAGCTCAAGGGGACAGGAATTGAAATCAAAAACAAAGCATACAAGACACTAATTAGACCTACACTGGAGTACGCTAGTTCAGTCTGGGACCCTCGGGACACAGTATTAATCAAGGCTGTAGAGAGCGTACAGAGGGTTGCTGCGAGGAGGGTATTGGGGAGAGTCAAGAGATGAGAGGAGGGTATTGGGGAGAGTCAAGGGATGAGAGGAGGGTATTGGGGAGAGTCAAGGGATGAAAGGAGGGTATTGGGGAGAGTCAAGGGATGAGAGGAAGGTATTGGGAACAGTCAAGAGATGGAGGACCATTAGGAATAGTTAGGGAGTGAAACAGAAAGAACTGGAAAGACCAACCATAATGATTGAACAACTGAAATGGGAAACCCTGGAAGCAAGGAGACGAAGGACTAGACTGTGCAACTTCTTCAAAGCAAGACACAACTGTACCGGATGGGAAGAACTAGGCAGAAGAGTTGGAAAGGGGATCCAAAGAAGTAATAGGGGAGGAGAAAGAATGGAGGTGGAGAGAGTTTACTCAAATATAGGGAAAACGGTTTCGTCCAGAGGACGATAAGAGACTGGAATGAGCTGGAAGAAGAAGGAAGAACTGCAAAGAAATTATTAGAATTCAAGAAAATGATCCTATAGAATAATAATATCTTGCCACCGTGCATCTAGCACATCTGCAAGAATGTTTACAAATACAAATACTTTTCAATTGATATGACAATCGAATATGATTTCAGTATCGATGTATCAAAATAATCAATACAATTGGTATACCGGTATTTGTTCTAGGCCTACTTATTTTCAATCGTCACAAATATTTCAAATGCTTCCCAAATATATACAATGGAAGAGTATAGCGGGAGAATGCTTGGCGTGATTGGTCGACAATTTCGCCAGTAAAAATGCGTACTAGACGTGTCGCATGCGCGGGACAAGTCATAACACGTCTGTCAGTAGTCAGTCGTCTGCCAGCCAGTTGGCTTGCGTGCTGCGTTGGAATTTGGTCTTTATTTTTCAGCACAATAAGAAGAACTGATTCACTAATAATTAATATTCTTATCATTTTGTTGTTGTCATTGTTATTGTGGTACGGGTATTTATATTTTTCACAATTTGGTTCAACATGTAGGCCTACTGTTATGAATGTACTTTTATTGATTATCGTACGTACCGGTATGTTTTTCTTTCGGCACTACTAAGCAACAATGAAGCAATATTATTAATCAGTATTCAATAGGTGACAGGTCAGTGTGGGCCCACACAATAATGTAGGCTACTGTGAATAGTGATGTGAAAATTCCCCACATTTATATTTTGAGTAATGTTCCTGGGAATTTTCCCCAAGAAGGGAATTTATTGGAAATTTTAAAAAATTAACTTCATTTGACATTGGAAACCTACCAATAGGCCCAGTAAATACCCATTCCATGAACTCGAAAAAACATGGCTTCAACAACATCAAAAACAATGTTCTCAATGTACCGTATATATAATCTCTAGAATAATTTTAAAATCCTATCCAGTGAACAATTTAAGAAAAACGTTGAATATATCCTACTTGGAAAGAATACTTCCCAAGCTATTCTGACGCTGTCTTGCGTTTTTTTATGATTTTCTTTTGAACTTCAATCATCGCCTGCAATCGTTCAACTTCCGCAGGAACAGCTCGACTCGTGACTTGTGAGAAGGTCTTGGATGTGTTCTCCGGGTAAAGCTTGGCATACAGCTGGCGTGCTTCGCCTTTGACAGATCCCTCGTGACTCGGAAGTTCTTCAATTTTCTTTCCTCTCTTGAAAAGAGATCAGTCCCGGGACCTCGCGAAATGATCACCGCAGCAATTCGCGCATCTGAATTTATCCACACAATTGTCTGACTGATGTCCCTCAGTACCACATTTCCCGCAAACCTCGGGATTCCTGCAATTCGCGCTAGCGAAACTTTTGACACTTGTAGCAACGAAGCGGGATTGGGATATGTGGTCTTACGGGAATTGACAAATAGCCAGCCGAGATGTTGGGTGTCGCATCCTGTCGCATCCTGAACTGTCGCATCCTGTAGTTTGTGTGTATTGACGGTTCACCGTCTGTCCGCCAGGCGGAGATTAAGCAGACCTTGGGCCAGTGTATATATCAGCAGTGTGCTTCTTCCAGATGGCTGTGAAAACTGGTGGCAACTTTGAATTAATAATTCAAAATTGATTCCCAGTTTTGGGGAGTCTATTGACAGCGTGGGAATATTCCACAACGGGGAACATTCCCAGGGGGATATTTCTAGGCTCACATCACTAACTGTGAAGTTGAACTGGTTTTCATTTTATATTTGTTTAGTTGATCAGTTGATACTTGGAATTCTTGTTGAATCTTATAAATGAACAATGCGTGCTTTTGTGATTTCGTTCCGCCTTGTCAGCTTGAACATCCCATATACCGGTATGTCACTTCTGGTGCGTATATCATGAGGATGACGCCCCCCTCCACATCCTCACTACCAATCAGCTCAAGCAGGCTCCAGTTCAAGGGGAACTGCTTGGCAATGATGACAGGCTACAGTGGGACAAGAGATGAAACAGTTGCTTCTTTGTTTAAAATTACGTTATGAATTTCACAACTTCAACATCACTCAAATAAAGTAATTTTAATGTCTTTTATTACCGTATATTAGTTTATTATTTGATTTCATTGAGCATATATTTTGAGGAGAAATAGAGTTAATAAACTGAATTTAGGTGGGGAAAAACATTGATACATTCGATTATCAATCATTTCTATTTGGTTATAGAATCTTATCTGAAATATCGATGTTTTCCTATTTGATAATCAATATGAAAATCACATTGAATGGCAACCCTAGTTGATTGATCAGATACCGGTAAAGTAATATTCAAGTGAATACAAGTAAATAACAGGTAGTGTTACTTGTTGGGTATCGTAGGAGGTGAATGCGGAGGACGAGCGAGCCCTGGAGAGGTTCATGAACCTGAACCCGGAGCCACGTCGCACGCTCGCCGACGTCATCATGGAGAAGGTCAACGAGAAGCAGACGGAGCTGCAGACTCAGTTCTCGGACGTCGGTGACCTCCAGGTTCAGGACCTCGACCCGCGGGTCGCAGAGATGTACAGGGGCGTGCGAGACGTGCTGGCCAAGTACCGCAGCGGCAAGCTGCCCAAAGCCTTCAAGATCGTGCCCAACCTGCGTAACTGGGAGCAGATACTCTACGTCACCGGTAAGTCGCCATTTTACTGAGCCTGCTGGAGACCAGGGTTTGATTCCCATCATGGTCGAGTATCCGAGGTCAATACTGGGATGGTTCCTCAACAACAGGCCACGACCGCCTTCTTCCCACTATCGAAAAACACCTTATAAAACTATGTTATATTCAATTCAATTGAATTTATTTATTATTAACAACTTTGGGACAAGTATACAATAAATACATTTTGTTATGTAGTTGTGTCTCGCCACTGGTGGTTGCAGACTGGTAAGTAATAAGTGGTAGTGGAATAAGTAATGTAGTAATGTAGTAATTGACATGATAATGTACTATACATTTGTTAATTTTTCAATAATATTTTCTAGGTCTTGGAATTTAGGGAAGCTGGTCATTTTATTTGCTGGTAATTTGTTCCAAAGGCGAGTAGCTCTTCCCAGGAATGAAAATAGTCCTATATTTGTATTGTATCTGTTCAATTTGAGCTTTTGTTTATGGTCAGTCCTTTTAAAGTAAGTAGCTTTTTGTGTCATTTCACCATGTCATATCTCATCACCCCATGTCATTCATCAATGCCAACAGATCTTGATCATCATTAGGCCCTACAGTGCGTCGTTGACCACAAAATAAATACATGGCAAAATAGCGTAACTTGCTTGAGACACCAAATTTGCATCAGAAATGTTCTCATGATGCCAGCTTTAGTTCAGTGAAACCTTGAGGTTCAAGGGACCAGGAAAAAAATAACCCATTCCTGCAGGAAGATTTATCACTGGTTCTTATATGGGAGTAGGGTGGGACAAAATGAATGACGAGGCAGGAACGATGCCTAAAGGTTTCACTTACACCCCGTTTACATCACTACTCTAGTAAACTCATCTACGATCGTAAGTTACCGTGTGTGAAGACCAAAGAGTGGCTACGCTCGTAAGAAGAGCTACTACAGTCAACTTACTCTCGTTAGTAGGGTTACTGTGGTAAATGTACCCGTATGAACGCTCATAGGTTGGTACGATCGTAGCCTCGTAGGATACGTATTACATAATGGCGTCGGCGAAAGGTGTAAATACGGTGAAGGCCTATTTTTCAGGTGATGAAATAGATGTTTTGTTGGAAATTTGGTCGGATTCCGATATACAAGTAAATTTTAAATCTGTCAAAAAAGCATTAAAAGCAGTCATATTTCTACGTTAAAGTACTCGACATATTCATCGCAACATGGCGGTGCCTAATCAGCTGTGCAACAGCCGCTTAATATTATTGTAGTGTCGTTGACTGGATGGTTGTGAAGGTCAAAACACTCACGCGGTAAAATATGTAGCCCAACTAAAACGTCTAGATATTTTGTCCATGTGAACGCAATATTAGTTACTGCCCATGTACTAGATAGTAACTACTGTAGTAGGATGGTAGTAATGTAAACGGGTGTGACTCATGGAATAAGTTGTGACTGAATTTTGTTGTGAAACATGTACAAAAAATGACTTCCCAAGAACTTTTCAGTTTGTGAAAACCCGATAGTAGGTGTAAATGTGACACTAGTGTTTGTGCAGAGCCGGGGTCTTGGAGTGCGGCTGCCATGTACCAGGCGACCCGGATCTTTGCCTCCAACCTGAAGGAGAAGATGGCTCAGCGCTTCTTCAATCTGGTCCTCTTGCCTCGTGTCCGGGACGACATAGCCGAGTACAAGCGTCTCAACTTCCACCTGTACCAGGCGCTGCGTAAGGCTCTGTGCAAGCCCGGCGGCTTCATGAAGGGCTTCCTACTGCCGCTGTGCGAGAGCGGGACGTGCACGCTACGCGAGGCCATCATCGTCGGCTCCGTCCTCGGCAGGAACTCCATACCCATACTACACTCGTCGGCGGCCATCTTGAAGATAGCCGAGATGGAGTACACGGGCGCCAACTCCATATTCCTACGCATATTCTTCGACAAGAAGTACGCGCTGCCGTACCGGGTGGTTGACAGTGTCGTCTTTCACTTTCTCAGGTTGGTAGCTGTTTAGAGTTTACGAGGCAATCGTATTGTTTCTGTTCTTGTTATGTGGAGCTGTAGGAATATAGCATTCTAGGATGTTTTTGTGTGCAGTGTGCCAGTAGGGCTGTGCGAGCAGAGCTTTTTGAGTTCGAGCCAGTTTCCAGCGAGATTGCCTTTTTTCAAGCGAGTTTCAAGCACTATTTTAGTTTGAGCGAGTTTGAGCACAAATTTTATAGAAAATTTTATGGAAAATTTTAGGGGTGTGCGAATCCATGTTTTTGATTTCGAACCGAATCTTCATAAAAAATACCGAATCCGAACCCGGACATACCGAATGGGACAAACGACACTGCTTATCCAAGTTACACTTGATCCAGGAAGTGAAAATCCCATCTCAGCATTCTCATAATGACTAGAAACTGCAAGGTATTCCACTGAAAACACGTTTAATAAATGTTTATATCATGAAGAAGCATTATTTTCTCAATTTCCATCATTTTTATTCAACGCGCAGTTATAAACATCGTAGCTGTTTGCTGCATGGCATCTGTCATCCTACTACTGCGTGGTCGTGACGTATGTGGCCTAACCTTGACAAGGACGAGACCAAAGATCTTAGTATCTAATTTCGTTAACGAAGTTAGATACTAAGGTCTTTGACGAGACTTTCGTTCGTCCGACTCGAGACGGCCGAGCGCCAATGGAAGCCGGCCATATATGACGATTCCACCCACTCGCAGGCTAGTGCGCATCGCACTTGCGATCTAGAAAGTTTGACAATGTTGCCACGTTTTTGGCGCCAAGATTCAAAATTTTCGAATCTTCTATGTTGGACCGAATCCAAATCTGAAAAAGGATTCGGATTCGATTCGAAAAACATGGATTCGCATACCCCTAGAAAATTTGATTTAAAAATAGAACATTGTTATTAAAATCATATTTTGAAATTTAGAAGGAATATCAAAAAAACGATATGACCAACCCTTGAACAATAGGTCTACTTCAGCAACATTTTCGTGAAAAAATTGAATTGAAAAAAATTATTGTTTGAGAAAAACGAAAAATAAATTTCATTGTTGAAAATTTTGTAGAAACCAAATACTCATGTACCGTACATTGTTGGTTTTTATTTTATTTTTTTTGCAGTCTTAGCATGATAGTTATCTAAGTGCAAAATTTGAAGTGGATACAATCAATATTGAAAAAGATAGCCACGAAAATCATCACTTCCCGGTTAGAATTACGACAATGTTGTATTGCGTACGAGAGAAACCAGGCGAAACTACTCGATATGTTGGCTACTGTTGACTGATGAGCTACTTGATTGGCTAACTTCGCCGATAGAAACACGACGCGCAAACTTTTTGCCATTGGCGCTCGGCCGTCCCGAGTGTCTTGGCAACACGCGTGATGACGTTTCAATCTGTCCTTGAAGAGTTTGTTGAGGGGGAGGAACTGAGGAAGAGAGAGGACTCTTACTCAGTCACTCGGAGTCAGTCAGTCCGGTGCAACTGACATTGTGAGATGATGCGCGTTGTAATCATTCAGCAAGTTCTATATGCAAACCAAAGGGAGAAATGCAGAAACAAAACTTTTTCATAAGTTTCAGACACTATATATTTATTATTTAATACCAATATGTTAAATTATAAAAAGATGACAAGTTTATTCTCGCTCGCTCGCTCAAAAACGTTTGGAATTTCGATCTGGGAAAAAATCTTTTCGAGCAAGTTCAAGTCTCGATCTCGACTCGAAAATTTCGAGTCTCGCACAGTCCTACCATTCTTTAGCAAACTCTGAATCAACAACACGGAATTATCACTTAAGGGAAAATCAACATTCTGTTTGAGATTGATTGATTTAGTCTTTATTAGCAACAGAAGAATACATTCCCACTAAAGTGCTAATTGACAAAGTGCAAGTGAAAGGACAACACGTACATGAAAACAAACAATAAAAATATATAATGAACAAAACACAAACAAGAACATAAACACAGGTACATTGGAGGTACAATAGTTGAATAATTGAACAGTGAATCATGAAAGCACACTAAGTTAGCCTATCTGCTATATATCTTGAAATTGATTTAAATTGTGAAAGATTATTGAAATGCAAGTCTAAACTAGTGTTTAGATGGGAAATGGAGTTAGATAAATTCTGTAGACGGTTTATACATGAATATTTACTAACATCTATTCTGCTATTATTTGGGTGGAATTTAAACTGTTTTCGGGTTAAACGAGGTGGTACATGGAAGTTTAATTGACCAACAATTGAAGATGAATCCATATTACTATTCACAACTGTGTACAGAAATATTAGATCAGTTACCAAGTGTCTGTTTGCAAGCGTCATTATCCTATTGGTGGTGCAGTGATCCAAATAATCTTCTCTGTGATAAACAATGCCTGGATGAATCTCTGTTGGACTCTCTCTAAGGCATCGATGTTTCTAATGTGATACGGACTCCACACCACGCCAGCATACTCGATCTGCGGTCTCACTAATGCAATATACAGCAGCCTGTTTGTTGATTTAGACAAATATTTAGCACAATTTCTTCTTATTACCCCAAGAAGTTTGAACGCCCTAGGCTTCCACATGCTTTCTGTATGAGAGGTAATTACTAAACATAATACCTAGGGGTGTAAGGGCAGTGTTTTTTTGGTTCGGGTCGGGTACCTAGTGTAAAAAAACTCGGGTTTCGTTTCGGGTTTCAAAAAAAACACGGTAATTTAACCTCGAAATGAAAAAGTTGCGCGAATAGGCCTATCTACTGGATCCAGGCCTAGGCCTACTGAAGGTATATACCTAGAGCCAGTCAAGTGATCTATATTTGCTTCCAAATAGAGATACCCATCTATATCTTCCTCACTCATCACGAGATAGACGTAGCTTAGGCCTACGTGGTGAAAAATTCCAAGTTAAAACCAATTTCCAACACCTTTCAACAAAATTTCGCCTCCATCTTTGTTTTCAAAACGCTTTGAAAACAAAGATATCTCAATTTTGTGTGCACGATGCTGCCATCTACTCAACTCCTGTGGAACTTCTAGTAGTTGTTTGCAGTGGATCAGTCAACAAATGAAGTAAATTGCGCCAAAACCGCGCGATATCGAAAAACCCGATTTTAGTGTTACATGAGTATCAGATCGGGTCGGGTTGGGTAAAAAAAAACGACCCGACCCGAAATCTCGGGTACCCGAACACCCCCAATAATACCCAGGTCTCATTGCATTAACTCGTTCAAGCTCTGTATTGTTTGTGGTATATTGGAAATGAATAACGTTTAATAATACTGTTGATGGTTCTTCAGGGACAGAGATAACAGCTCTCTTCAGCTTGGCCATTGGTTTCTCCCGTTGATTCTAGGCCTATACTTGAAGTCACTTTTCAAGAACACTCTTTCTTACAATAGACCTTGTTGTCACGGAAACTGTGTATTTTTCAATGAAATAGCTAAATACAATTTTCAATCCAACTATGTAAAATATGAAATTGTGGCATTCATAGCTTTACAGGCCTATGATATTCATTTTCTTCCTTCTCTCCACCTATTTTCTTTCTTCCCTTTCTTTCTACTTTTTACGTCGCTTTTGATGATTGATGGGGGGGGGCATCCCCCCCCCCTGTATCTGCCACTGGATCTAACCACCACCAACAAATAGTTAGATATAATATAGATCAGTATCTCTCAATGGGTGGTCTGCGCATCCATCACATTTTAGTCAATATTTATATCCTCTCATAATTGCCCATATGTGCCTATATGTTCTTGGCATTCCGAGGTGTTTTGAGATTAACTGGTGAGAGCAAAGAAATTGTGCCCAGACCCGAGCATGAAGATGGGCCTAGCCTAGAGAGTAGTGTCCAGAATATCAGGGAGAAGTAGTATTTATGCGTGAATAATAGGAAGTATTACAAAGGGAGATACACTAATTGTAAGTAAGTGGAAGTTAGGTTAGGTCACGTTTAGGGGTGTGCGAATCCATGTTTTTTATTTCAAACCGAATCCGAACCGAATCTTCATAAAAAATACCGAATCCGAACCCGAATCTTTTTAACATGCATTGTGAAGCGTGATAATGGGACAAACGACACTGCTGATCAAGTTACACTTGATCCAGGAAGTGAAAATCCTATCTCAGCATTCTCATAATGACTAGAAACTGCGAGGTATTCCACTGAAAACACGTTTAATAAATGTTTTATCATGAAGAAGCATCATTTTCTCAATTTCCATCATTTTATAAACATCGTAGCTGTTTGCTGCACGGCATCTGTCATCCTACTACTGCGTGGTCGTGATGTGTGTGGTCTAACCTTGACAAGGACGAGACCAAAGACTTTAGTATCTATTATCTAACTTCATTGACGAAATTAGATACTAAGGTCTTTGACGAGACTTTCGTTCGGCCGACTCGAGACGGCCGAGCGCCAATGGAAGCTGGCCGTATATGACAACCCCACCCACTCGTAGGCTAGGGCGCATGGCACTTGCGATCTAGAAAGTTGACAATGCAATGTTGCCACGTTTTTGGCGCCAAGATTCGAAATTTTTGAATCTTCTATGTTGGACCGAATCCAAATCTGAAAGTGGATTCGGATTCGATTTGAAAAACATGGATTCGCACACCCCTAGTCACGTAGGGGGGCCTATATGACGTAGGCGTCAAACAGAAAGGCAGCATAGTGCCGGCACAACCTATGAGACAAAAAGTAATCTGCCGCTAAAAACTTGAAGGTATCAGGATGGATTTAGGAAATCTAGTACCTAAATGTGGGAATAAAGAGTGCAAGAAATAAGTACCGGTAGAAGAAGATGAGGAAGCGATACAGTGTGAAGGAAAATGCAACGGGTGGTTTCATCAAAAGTGCGCTTATTTGAAGGATGCAGATTATGAGGTGATGAAGAGAATGTAACGTGGGCATGTGAAGGGTGCTACGGAAGTGGTAATTCGGATGTAAAAGACTGGTTGCGAGAGATGACGAACCAAGTTGAAGGTTTAAAATAGGAGATTGTAAAACTAAACGTGGAGAAAGATGAAGACGGGAAATACAAGACAAGTGTGACATATAGTGAAATGGTACAAAACAATGGGGTAAAAATCAATCAACCCACAAGACTGGTTATTCAACCAGAAGAAATGACAGTGGACGCAGTAAAGATAATAAAAGAGAAAATGAACCCAGCTGAAATGGGATTGGGAATAAAGAAGATGAAGAGAGTGAACAGAGATGTAGTAATAGACTGTGAAAATGAACAAGACGTGGAAACTATGATAAAAGAAGCAAGGACAAAATTGGGAGACAAATTTGCGGTAGAAAAACAGGTACAAAAAAGATGTGTTGAATCATGATCGTAGGAGTAGACATCGAAGATGTTAAAGAGAAGTATGAAGTCTGAGAAGATGAAATAAATAGACAAAATAGAATCGAAAAAACAAGAATCGTGTACATAGAGAAAAACTATAATGGGAAGTCTGTAAATCCAACAGTTGAGGTAAGAGTTAGTGACAGAGAGAGATAGACTGTTGGAATGGGGCATACAAATGAATTGGAGGAAGTGTAGGGTAGTAGAGAGCATGTTGCAAGTGTAATGGATACGGGCATGCAGAAATGAACTGGCGTGCAGTTATTGTGGTGATAAGCATGATTACACACAGTGTATCTTGGAATTCAAGTGCTGTAGCAATTGCGAGAAATCAAACAGAATGTATGGAACGACAAACCATGAATCGAGAGACAAAGAATGTAGCTGTTTTAAAAAAGTGGTACAGAATCTGAAATATAGGGAAGATATGAGATACGAACACAAGAGGTTGTATACAGAAGAAGAGAGAAGAGAAGAATGCAGTAAAGTGCAATTATTTATATTATAAGTAATATAATTAATATAATCAATATATAGGTAGCAATTATTTCATAGATAGTGCACAAAATATAATTGATAGTATTAAAGAAAAAAGTAGTGTAAAGATCAATTCAAACAGTATTGGTAAGAAAAAACTACATAATATTCAAGAATTCAGAAAGGAATTGGAATGTACACTGGATAATTTCAGATCCATAAATATGAAAGACCTGGAGGATGTCGTTAAGGGGACATTGACAGCCCTATACCGACAATGTTAAATTGGCACTTCGCCGGTACCTATTCCTCACAAACTACGAGAGGTACACGCACCAAACTTCCACAGTAGTTACTCAAGACCTTTGTACACTTGCACTGAAAAATAAAAAAATCTTTAAAAAAAATTACATTTGATTCAAAATTTTTTAGAAAGTGTTCAAAAAAACATACATTTTTGAGCATATAACAATTTTTATTTCTGATGATATTATGAATAGACAGAAAAAAGCTCTACACAAGTATGGCACACTTGTACCTACATGTGGTGAAAATTTGAAGTAATTATCTTCAATAGTTTCAGAGATCCAGGTACCGGCGTTTGAAAAAACAATATTCTGAGATGAACGCATTTGAAAAAAATGTGTCAAACATGGGTCGTATTGAAATGTAAGAAGTAGGCCTACAAAGTGATCAATTCAAAAATGTATATAATTAGAACCACTTCGAATAATTTGATGAGTCTTGCAGTATATAATTATTGGATCATTATACTATCAATCGAGCGTAAAAAAAAAATCGCGAAAGGTAATTAAGTATAATATTCTAGATTCAATTGATTTATCTGTAAGGAAAGGTGTCCTAAAGAACTAAAAGGAGTCAGTGGTAATACCAGTACCTGAGGTAAAAGGATCAACTAGAATGAGTGTTTTTAGACCTATAAATATGCTAGGAATCATTGATAAGATCATGTGAAAAATTATACACAAACATTTGTATACATATATGAATGAAAATAAACTTGTATATGTTAACCAATCAGGATTTAGAGGAGGCCATTCGTGTGAATCAGCAGTGCAGAATATTGTAGCAAAAAGGATAGAGGATAAAGATAATAAGAAAGCAACATTGGCAATATTCTTAGATCTTAGGAGAGTGTTTGAAACTGTAAATAAAAGTAGACTAATAATATTCTGTTAATAAAAATATTCCCAAGTGGTCCGCAGTAAAAACTTCATGTATATAGTGGTCCGCAGTGTGTAAAAGGTTGAGAATCACTGATATAGATCATTCAACACATTGTAAACATCATGGTGATTAGATAGGAAATGAAGAACAATTCAAAAGTCATGTTGAGAAGAAGTCTTCAATCCCTTTCTTCATCTTATTTTGTTCCAAATCTTCCTTGTTCTACGTCAACTGTTGCCACTTCTTGTGCGTCGTGCGACTAAATATTGCTGACTGTGTGTTTGCCAGGTTTGAGCGCGACAAGAGAGAACTGCCCGTGCTGTGGCACCAGGCGCTGCTGACGTTCGTGCAGCGCTACAAGCAAGACGTCAGCACCGAGCAGAGGGAAGCGCTACTGAACCTGCTGCGGCGCCAGTCCCACCCGATGCTCACCGCAGAGATACGCCGCGAGCTGCAGCAGGCCAAGGGTCGCGACCTTGAGGTGGCCGAGCCCACGGCCACGTAGCGATACTGTGTTGTGACGAGCGTTGACAGAGTGATTTTCAGTTCTGACCTATTATCGGAAAGGAACTGATTGTGTTGAACTTTGACTGTACCGGTACTGCACTCACACGACGTATCGTAAAGTACTGCTCTTAGAACATAGCTTCACAGGGGTCTTTGTAACCCAGGCTCATGCCAGGTCGGTTCATTCCCTCTTCATCTCATCATCTCTTGAATCATTCACTCAATATTGGTAGATCTTAGTTCTAATTGTTCTGCATCGTTGAACTCGATGTAAATAAGAATGTATTAAAGTAAACGTTCAACCAATTTGATGACATCCATTGTGAAGGATGATGAAGGTGATGGAGCTGTAAGATGTCAGGGTCTTGAAACAGATAGTCAGTATTTTAGAAACAATTGAAAATGATTCAATGCCCACAATTTGTCAGTTGGAATGGATCTAATATTGTCTCCTAAAATACTGTGTAGAACCTATAACCTCAATTTTTCTTCTGTTAAACTTACAAGTTTGGCTTATATTCGGCACAATACGGTATGTCTTTGTATGTGCGTGTACACCTTCCGCCACTGGCCTTTACCATCCGGTCAGTGTCGTGCCGCCAATCCTCGTGTCAAGGTCACGGGTCAGAGGAACACGACGAGAACCAAGTGGTCAGCTTGCTGTATGTTTGTGTGCACAAGTCGTGATGTCGAGGGAAAGAAATGACAAGCTCCGAGAAGATTGATAATGGATGAGATAATGTATACTTATTCATATTTAAGAATTGTAAGATAAGTTTAATAAATAAAAGACGTTGAAAACTGTATTAACCGTACTTTATTAGGATTGATCGGATGATTCAAGATATAAAAACACTTGAATAATTTCACAAGCCAACAATAATTTAATAATAATAAAATAATATATAATAAATAAATAATAATATAATAATAATAATAATAATAATAATAATAAAATAATAAAATAATTTCACAATAATTTAATAATTAATAATTTCATTTAGGAACCAACTTCACACTGTTAAGAATACAACAGGGTTACCAACTGATCTAGTTTAATACCAACTTGGACAAGTGAAATGTGCTAATACGACATCCTCCCCTTGAAGTAGGAATTTGAAGAGTTATAATCTGAAGCTAAATATCTAGTTTCTCGTCCGCTTCGGGTAGGGTACAACTCAGTGTTGTGTTGTACCGGGCAATCCTTCGTAATCAAATGCTCGCCGCAGGTTGATATTCGCTGCGGAACCATTCGTGGTGTCGTAGGCGCTTGCTGTTGCATGTTGGTGGCGTTGAAAGCAGTGGCGGCCCGAAGTGGCCCAAGCACGCGGGGCCAGATAAGTAAGACACCACCACCCACCCACTGCAGGGGTGGATCGAGGAAATATTCATGGGGGGGGGGGGGGATTTCAGTTCGGATAGAAGAAAATGCCATATGAGATGAGGATCGCGAATCCGGCGACCCGCGGGGGGGGGGATAAGGGGGGAAGGCCCCCTCACGGCCCCGCAGGGAATTTTTTGAAATCACACCCATTTTCAATACTGTTTAGCGTGTTTCAGATAACAATTAGATGCCGAAATCATTTTACCTATGGAATTCAAAATAGTGGCAGAATCAATATTTGTAGCTGCAGGGTTGTTTCGTGTCATTTTAGCGCCCCAGGCAAGCACTCAATTGTGCGCCCCCAAAACTGAGTGAGCATATAAAAGGTGAATGCAAGGGGGGAGCCATGCCCTGCAGGGTCATTTTTGAAAATTCCCTATTTTCAATACGATTCTACAGGTTTCGGGAACTACACGAAATTGCTGGAATACATGGATTCTTTACTGTGGTAACAAGACTTATTGACTGTTCCAAGCAAATAAAACTCTGAATCAATCTGCCATTCAATAACTATGGCATTTGAATGAGAACATTTAATTACATTCAGAGATGTGAATAGAATGATATACAATTCACAGGATACACACTGAAAGAAAGTCACAAATGGGTCCCGATAGCACCTCTTAAATTTGGCCACCGGACAGCATCCCTCTTCGCCCCCCCTCACAATCGACCCTCGTCGTTATTATCATCGTTATTTACAGAACTCATGATACATTCACAACCTGAAAAAAGCACGGCAGTGTTGTTCGTTAATTTTTGCCAACTAAACTACATAGGCTTACTAGATCTGACATTTTGAAACAGTACGGAGGCCTAGAATGCTCAATGCATTTATGTAAAATACGAAATCGTGGCATAAACAGTTTTGAGTGATATTTATTTCCTTCCTTCTCTCTTCCTATTTTCTTTCTTCCTTTCTCCTGTTTTTGTCACTACTAATTCATGAGGGTGGAGGGGAAATTGCCCCTATATCGCACACCTTTATATCCGCGATTGAACCGACTGAGTTTGGGCTACCGACTATGGCCACGGTTTTAAATACGGTAAATTTGTCTCTGTTGTATTTAATTGAGTAACTGACAATGAATTATGAGTGCTCTACAGAAACACAAGGATATCGTTAGGATTTCCGTATTGGGGCTTCATAAGTGAGAAATCCAAATGGAAAATTGGACAAATGCAATAATTGCAGAAAACATGAATGAGGGGGTTAGAGGTACAACAGCTCCGCAGGAAGGTTTTTCAGAAAATATTATATTTTTTGCACTTTCAACATAGCCTATTCTGGAGAAGGATTCTGTTACATATCCAGGGTACCACTATATACAGCTAAGCCTATTCTTCACCTATTCCTGACAGAGCCCCGCAGGGATTTTTTCCATAAGGTATGGTATTCTAACAGGTTGTGATCTTTGAGTCTTTTTAAAAATATAATTTTCTGTTTGTGAGATATTTCAAGCCCTTACTTGATAATTACCCACCTTGAATAGAAGGAGCCCCGCATGGAATTTTTCCAAAAATGATGTACTTGGAGTGTTCCTCGGAGTAATTTTTAAACAGTGATTTTCGTTTCTTGAGATATTATGAACCTTCAATATTGTATTTGAGTTGTTCTTTGAAGTCATTTTGAATATGTAATTTTTGGTTTGTGAGATATTTCGAACTTTTACGTGACAACCACTCAATTAAAATGGAATCGCCCTGCAGGAGAGTTTTTTCGAAGTGGCTATGTACCCCCCCATGTCTATATATATATCGATATATCGAATGTGGCAACCGTGTAGGCTCAATGCTCGTGACCACCGCCTTGTTGACTGCCTTAGCCTCACGCGCCAATCACGTCCTCCCAATAATAACCGCTATTACTTTTGAATTCAAAAATTGAAATAGGCGTAATGCCTACAAAGGTGGACAGTAGGTTGGGTTAGTGTACAAACCTCACGTATACCGCCGGCAGGCGGAACGGAGCTTATATACGCCTGCATTACGCCTGTGCCTGGGTATAGGGATACCAAGATAGGGCTGGCCTTGCTTTTGCTACGCTATGCGGGAACGTAGACACGGGCATCTACTCGTTCTGTACGTACAGCGATGCCAAATATTGTCCTCAATCCAGGTCGCGGCACACTTCGAGTTGGGGGTACATAGTCTCTGCCGAGTTTTTTGAGATTATAATATTTCAATAATTTTTTCTCAGCACATTTTCAAAGATGTAGTCCCATTGTTTTATGGGGTATGCAGAAGCATTTCTTCCTTCTTAGTTCTTACCTGATCCAAATTCGATGGAAGGAGTGATTAACAAATTCCACTTCTCATGAAACCTTAACGAATGGCCATGTGTTTGAGTTTATAAGCATATTCGTGAGAAATTGTCGACTACTCAGAAACAGAACAAAAAAAAGTTTTTCGACATTTTGAATTCCTTCTCCCTTTTACAACCCTTCCTTATCTTTTCCCTCAACAACGTCCACAAGATATGGAAAAACTAGACATCCACCTCAACACGATGAGTGAACGTTTAATGGTTTCGTTCAAAATCATAATTATGAGTAGATAAAATGAATTTCCTACACATTGCATGTACCTTTTGAAGTCTACGTCTATATTACCGCATACATTCGCATTTGTTTTCAGCTAAAATATGTAGACAAACGACATACATGGGCATAATGGTAACACATCTTTTAATTCAGTATGACGATCTACGTTGAAACTCTTCAAATAATGTCTGGTCAGGTAGGTCCATCCTACCCTCCGGAACCTACCTGACCAGACACCCACCCACCCCTTTCGGGCGCGGGGCCATGGACCCGACTTTGTATTGTCGAGCCGCCACTGCCTACTTGTACTTCATACTGTTAAGAATACAACAGGTTTACCAACTGATCTAGTGTGATACCAACTTGGACAAGTGAAATGTGCTAATACGACAGAAACGTTTATCCGGTATTGACTTGCTCACATCACAAATACTTGGTCTTCCCATCCAATCCTCAGTCAAGGTCAGCAGAGTGAAACAGTAATTTTGAAAATAATTGTATTATTATTATTATTTAACTCTTGCAATTGCACATAATTGCACGGTGGCAATTTCCCCAACTACCCCTATCCAACCACCTCCCTAACCCTCTGACGGAATAACTTAAACCTGATTTCATCCCCTTCAAAAACACTTCTACTAAGCCCATTCCAGTCCCTACCCATCCTATTCAAGAAAGAAAATGTACCAACATCTAATCCAGCCCCTTTTATAACTACCGCTCTATCATGACCCTATGCCTTCCTCCATACCCTGACTCATTCCTTTCAATCAACTTATGCAGCTCCCCCCAACCCCCTCTACCTCCATTACCCTGAAGAAATTACATAAACGATCCTCCTTCCTCCGTATTTCCAATTTCTGCCATCCCAGGTATCGCATCATCTCAGTTGGACTCTCCAACATTGCGAAAATTTGAGTTCAGCTTTATTGAACCACTCTATTCTTGAAAGAAAATTGCATCAGAAACACTCATATTTTCTTGCCAAAGTTACAGCACTTGAAAGAAATATGTATCAAGTTGAAACTTTTACTGTAATTTGATTAAAATTCAACTATTTTTACAACCAAAATGTGTGGAATTAAAATATGAGAATAGTATGAAGCCTAATTATATTCATATTATGACTTAGTGTGTATGGGAAAAAAGCCTGAGGGATGTCCAATGAAAAGTGGCCAAATTGTAAAATGTTCAGTTTTGTTCAAACGCAATGTGTCATTACATCAAACTCAAGATGAAATATCATAGATTCTAGTGAAATCCTTCAAATTATTGTTCAACCCTGCATAACAATTCAATTTGTATCAGAAGTTACACTAGGACCAATTACAGATATATGTTACAAGTGATGTGCTATATTTCAACAATTTTGCTGAAGACAATGTTGAACATCAAACAAAACTTATTGAGCCAACATGTTCCCTGAAGCCTACTCTATTCATTGTCCGAACAAGATCCTGATATTTAATCTGGAGACATTTTTAAAAATCTTCATTTGAACGTGTGCAACAAATTGTCACAAGAATAACGGAAAAGTGCGAGTTTTATAGGCATTCAACTACTGGCATATCCAGTTGAGACTGTGTGAACAGTGCTATTCAATTGTCACAGGGTTAAAAGCAAAGTGGCTGACATCTGGTGACGTTTCAGTGAGCTGGGCGGAGGCAGATACTTTCAAATTATATACAAATCAATTAATGTGTAATTAAAATATTGGATACAAAATTGAAATTATTCATTATTAAAATTACAATATTAATTACAAATATAATAGTGGAGCGGCTAATTAGATGAGCGTAGCGGAGCTTTCCATTTCACACCCTTAAAAAAAATGGGCTTCGTTTTTATGTTTTTTTTTTTTTTTTTTTTTGTAATTATGTAGGCGGCATACAGGTCAGAGAAATGAATCAATCAACTTGAAACTTTTTCTGTACGTTGATGTCATACCAGAATAGTTTGGGATTGTTATTCAGAGAAATCGGTCGGAAGCTTTTTCCGGAAAATAATCGGAAAGTTTGGAAAATCCTCATAAGAATAACCCGGAGGAAAAATACTTGAAAAACAAGAATTTTTCAAAAGCTCTCAGATTCTCACAGAATATGAAAAATACTATTATACACCTTTTCAGAGATTTTTATAACAATCGAATGAGAAATAATGAAGAAAACGTAATAAACGTGTACATTTTATTGAATATTTGGATCAATTGGTTTTGCAAAGTGTTTATGCGACAGGTTGCAGGTTACTATGAATATCAACAAGTTGCAGGTGAGGTTTTTGAACGTTTGAAGTAAGTCAAGGTTTGTAGATGTAAATTGAGCTGACAAGTTATTTTTCATTCTAGATTGCCATACTTCTAAGCTCATCTCACAACGCGCATCCCGCGTTTTCCTAGTTACAAATATAATAGTGGAGCGGCTAAGCTAGAAAATCGCGCATTTAGTGATTAAAACGTGAAATTTGGTGGAAATGTACCTTTTGATATTTAGATGAGCGTAGCGAAGCTTTCCATTTCACACCCTGAAAAAAAATGGGCTTCGTTTTTATGTTTGTTTTTTTGTAATTATGTACGCGGCATACAGGTCAGAGGAATGAATCAATCAACTTGAAACTTTTTCTGAACGTTGGTGTCATACCAGAATAGGTTGGGATTGTTATTCAGAGCAATCGGTCGGAAGCTTTTTCCGGAAAATAATCGGAAAGTTTGGAAAATCCTCATAAGAATAACCCGGAGGAAAAATACTTGAAAGGTAGAGTAGAGTACCGCAAGTTTGGAAAAAAGCGGAGGTGGTTCCAATTTCAAAGGGAGGGCAAAGGGGTAGGGTAGACAACTACAGGGGAATTAGTTTAACATCGCACGTGTGTAAGATAATGGAAAGGGTGGTTATAAAGAGAGTAGTGGAGAAGGTAGATGAAAGAAGGAGTATTTCAGAAGTGCAGCATGGGTTTAGGAAGGGTTATTCATGTGAGACGCAGTTGTTAGGTTTTGCAGAAGAGTTGGCTCTTGTAGTTGATAGGGGGGGACGTGTTGATGCAGTGTTTTTAGATTTCGAGAAGGCTTTTGATAAGGTAGATCACAATATATTATTAGGGAAGTTAAAAATGGCCGTTGGGAATGCTGGGTTGGTTAATTGGATTGGAAACTTTCTTCAGGATAGAGTGCAAAGAGTTCGGGTGGGTTCAGAGGTTTCAAGTGAGACTAAGGTTACGTCAGGAGTTCCACAGGGTAGTGTGTTGGGTCCCTTATTGTTTGATTTATATATAGATGATTTGACTAGTGTTGTTGATTCGAAAATAAGGTTATTTGCAGATGATTGTGTGTTATATAGGGAAATCATTACAGAGGAGGATGTAGTAGCTCTTCAGGTAGATTTAGCGGCAATTAATCGTTGGGTTCAGTCAAATAAGATGGGGTTGAATACAGGAAAGTGCAAGTTAGTCACATTCGGTAAGAGAAACATAAGGACAGATGTAATGTATGAGGTAGGAGGGAAGACGCTGGAGTTGGTGGAAAACTACAAGTATTTGGGGGTGGTATTTGATAGGCGTCTAGGGTGGGGGAGTCAGATTGAGAGAATAGTAAAAAAGAGTATAAATGCACTAAACTTTGTAATGAGGCAACTTAGGGGGGCAGGTATGGAGATTAAGGAAAAAGCATATTTCTCGTTAGTGCGTCCCATGGTAGAATATGCTAGTTCAGTTTGGGATCCTTATAGATTAGGTGAGATAAGGGATGTGGAAAGGGTTCAAAGGATTGCTGTGAGAAGGGTTACAGGTAGGGTTAGGAGGTGGAAATGGGATGAGAATGAAAGGGGGGAGAGGGTAAGAATGTTGGAGAGTCCAACTGAGATGATGAGAGACCTGGGGTGGCAGAAATTGGAAATACGGAGGAAGGAGGATCGTTTATGTAATTTCTTCAGGGTAATGGAGGGAGAGGGGGGGTGGGGGGAGCTGCATGAGTTGATAAAAAGAAATAAGTCAGGGTATGGAGGTAGGCGGGGTCATGATAGAGCGGTAGTCATAAAGGGGGCTACATTAGATGTCGGTAAATTCTCTTTCTTAAATAGGACAGGTAGGGACTGGAATGGGCTTAGTAGAAATGTTTTTGAAGGGGATGACATCAGGTTAAAGTTATTCCGTCAGAGGGTTAAGGAGATGGTGGGATAGGGGTACTTAGGGAACTTGCCACCGCGCATTTATGTGCATTTGCAAGAGTTAAATAATAATAATAAAAAAAACAAGAATTTTTCAAAAGCTCTCAAATTCTCACAGAATATGAAAAATACTATTAAACACCTTTTCAGAGATTTTTACAACAATCGAATGAGAAATAATGAAGAAAACGCAATAAACGTGTACATTTTATTGAATATTTGGATCAATTGGTTTTGCAAAGTGTTTATGCGACAGGTTGCAGATTACTATAAATATCAACATGTTGCAGGTGAGGTTTTTGAACGTTTGAAGTAAGTCAAGGTTTGTAGATGTAAATTGAGCTGACAAGTTATTTTTCATTCTAGATTGCCATACTTCTAAGCTCATCTCACAACGCGCATCCCGCGTTTTCCTAGTTACAAATATAATAGTGGAGCGGCTAAGCTAGAAAATCGCGCATTTAGTGATTAAAACGTGAAATTTGGTGGAAATGTACCTTTTGATTAGATGAGCGTAGCGAAGCTTTCCATTTCACACCCTGAAAAAAATGGACTTCGTTTTTATGTTTGGTTTTTTTTTTTTTTTTTTTTTTTGTAATTATGTACGCGGCATACAGGTCAGAGAAATGAATCAATCATCTTGAAACTTTGTCTGAACGTTGGTGTTATACCAGAATAGGTTGGGATTGTTATTCAGAGAAATCGTTCGGAAGGTTTTTCCGGAAAATAATTGGAAAGTTTGGAAAATCCTCATAAGAATAACCCGGAGGAAAAATACTTAAAAACAAGAATTTTTCAAAAGCTCTCAAATTCTCACAGAATATGAAAAACACTATTATACACCTTTTCAGAGATTTTTACAACAATCGAATGAGAAATAATGAAGAAAACGCAATAAACGTGTACATTTTATTGAATATTTGGATCAATTGATTTTGCAAAGTGTTAATGCGACAGGTTGCAGGTTACTATAAATATCAACAAGTTGCAGGTGAGGTTTTTGAACGTTTGAAGTGAGTCAAGGTTTGTAGATGTAAATTGAGCTGACAAGTTATTTTTCATTCTGGATTGCCATACTTCTAAGCTCATCTCACAACGCGCATCCCGCGTTTTCCTAGTATTTAGATGAGCGTAGCGAAGCTTTCCATTTCACACCCTGAAAAAAAATGGGCTTCGTTTTTATGTTTGTTTTTTTGTAATTATGTACGCGGCATACAGGTCAGAGAAATGAATCAATCAACTTGAAACTTTTTCTGAACGTTGGTGTCATACCAGAATAGGTTGGGATTGTTTTTCAGAGCAATCGGTCGGAAGCTTTTTCCGGAAAATAATCGGAAAGTTTGGAAAATCCTCATAAGAATAACCCGGAGGAAAGATACTTGAAAAACAAGAATTTTTCAAAAGCTCTCAAATTCTCACAGAATATGAAAAATACTATTAAACACCTTTTCAGAGATTTTTACAACAATCGAATGAGAAATAATGAAGAAAACGCAATAAACGTGTACATTTTATTGAATATTTGGATCAATTGGTTTTGCAAAGTGTTTATGCGACAGGTTGCAGATTACTATAAATATCAACATGTTGCAGGTGAGGGTTTTGAACGTTTGAAGTAAGTCAAGGTTTGTAGATGTAAATTGAGCTGACAAGTTATTTTTCATTCTAGATTGCCATACTTCTAAGCTCATCTCACAACGCGCATCCCGCGTTTTCCTAGTTAAAAATCATTTGGCTATGATATCAAGCGAGATTTTGCCCCTGAGGGCTGAAATATCCAGTGGCGTCAAAAAAAAATAAAAAGGTGGTATAGTGTATGTATTATTCATTTCTTTCACTTTTTTCCTCTTCTTTGGTAACTGATTAATATTTAAACAATATTATGTGAGAAAAATTTCACCAGATCATGTATATTCGATAAAATACGACAATTTAAGGTCAAAAATGTAAAAAAATCCATTTTTGATTATTATTTTTTTTAAATATTATTTTCTGGGGAAAATGGTGTACATGTTCCCAAACGTATAACCAATGAAATACTGAAGCGATATTATATATTATTTGCTCCGTGGGGTCAACCGAATGAATATAGAACCAATTTTCGGACTTTATAACATAATTATTTTTAGTCCAATTGAAAATAGCTATCCACTTGCTTCGTGGAGACTGAAATATATTTATATTATATTCAATGATGAACAAGAATAGGACACAAGTTATTTTCAGGTCATTCAAGGTCACCAAAGGTCATTAGTTGATGTAATTTAATCAGTTTTATGATATATTGTAGCGTTTAGCAAGTTGGTTTCTATTTGATGTTATACAAACTCACAACCAGTTTCCAGGTCTCACCACAAGGAGGTAGCTACATACAGAGATTCACCCTGACCCACCCCAACCACCCAACCATGATAATAGATCAAGGTTACTTTCATAGTATCTAGTGTTCACACTCGCAGCCACCACATAAGCACAAATTAACCCTGCAGTGTAGCAAGAGCAGCGACCACTACATCCTTTCTTGCACTTGCATGAGATTAGTAGAAGCATCTGGGATGGACGACCACAATGGCTTCCATTCACTGTTTATATTAAACGTCCATCCCCATCCACTAGGCGAAGGCAACTCAGGACGTGCAGCGAGCGAATTCGACCATATGTACACCTGGTACATGGCTTGCCTGATATGCTGCGCCAGTGCAGCCTCAGTCGGTGGGATTCTCTTGATGGGTCTTGATTGCTGAGCAAATAAATGCCTGCGCGTGACATCTATATGTTCATTGTTCCCAATCAGATGTTCTGGCATAGATTAATATAACAGATCTTTCGATTAACTCATCACATTCTCCTGATACCTCAAGAATACCAGATGACAATTGCTTGAAAGTATTGCTCGCTCCAGGATAAACCATCCAAAGATCCCAGAATTGCTTTATTCCATGGTAAACTAAAGGAGAAACCGTGTCGCATCCCGAAAAGAGCCTTTGTGGTACCTAATTAAGCTATTGGGAATGTCATGGAGAGGCATACACCGTAGACGGTCTCCTGTTCCGAATGCAATGTACTGATTATCAAGTAGGCCTACTAGTATGTGGAACAATGCTATAGCAATAACAACTACGTCCGCATTAACTGTTTTTATCAGAATAGGTCCACTTCCTCTTTGCACAGCATCTGGTATATGCAAACATATCCTGGTGTCCGCTTCTTCGTGTGAAGACGGTGCTATGACGTATACGTCCCCTCTTCTAGGTATACAAATGACGTTCTCTTGCTATGTTGTTACTATTTATTCGGCAATTTTTTTTCGTTGAATATCACTTCTTTTGCCAAGAATTGGAAAAGTTTTTCCTCGTTCTCGTCTACTTCAAGAAAATTGCTCCAATTCTGTGGGATCATTGACCAATGATCAACAATGCGGGGATTTCCTTGGCTTTGCTTTTCTCTCGCATCTGCCTTCAAGCTATCAATCATGTACATCTCCCAAACAACATCAACACGTTTTGTACCATTCAAAACGATTTCGCATAGGCTACAAATACTTCCCTTGCATATTGCGTGAACGTTTGAGAGTCTCCGGGTTTCAACATTTGCACAATTGCTGCACCGTCTAGGATTACTGTGGCTGGTGACACTTCCATAATTCTGTTCAGGCAATCCATAAGGTTGGATTTGGTTCCCTCTCTGAGACTTCCATAACCTGAAATTGATAGTGGAAACGCTTGATTCTCATGACTGAGAAAATCATCGAGATTGCCTCATGGATTGACTCGAAATAACTATTTCAGGAAGAACAAGTCGAATTCTTGGCAAAAGAAGTAATATCCTACAAAAAAAAATTGACGAAGAAATAGTAACAAAACATGCAAGAGAACGTCATTTGTATACCTAGAAGAGTATACCTAGTATCCGTTATAGCACCGTCTTCACACGAAGAAGCGGACACCAGGATATGTTTGCACATACCAGATGCTGTGCAAAGAGGAAGTAGAATTATTTTGATGAAAACAGTTGATACGGACGTAGTTGTTATTGCTATAGCATTGTTTCACATACTAGTAGGCCTACTTGATAATCAGTACATTGCATTTGGAACAGGAGACCGTCTACGGTATATACCTGTCCATGACATTGCCAATAGATTAGGTACCACAAAGGCTCGAGGTTTGTTGTTCCTCCACGCATTTTCGGGTTGCGACACGGTTTCTCCTTCTGTTTACCATGGAATAAGGCAATTCTGGGATCTTTGGATGGTTTATCCTGGAGCGAGCAATACTTTCAAGCAATTGTCATCTGGTATTCTTGAGGTATCAGGAGAATGTGATAAGTTAGTCGAAAGATCTGTTATATTAATCTATGCCAGAACATCTGACTGCGAACAATGACCATATATATGTCACGCGCAGGCATTTATTTAGTCAGCAATCAAAACCCATCAATAGAATCCCACCGACTGAGGCTGCACTGGCGCAGCATATCAGGCGAGCCATGTACCAGGTGTACATATGGTCGAATTCGCTCGCTGCACGTCCTGAGTTGCCTTCGCCTAGTGGATGGGGATGGACGTTTAATAAAAACAGTAAATGGAAGCCATTGTGGTCGTCCATCCCAGATGCTTCTACTAATCTCATGCAAGTGCAAGAAAGGATGTGGTGGTCGCTGCTCTTGCTACACTGCAGGGTTAATTTGTGCTCATGTGATGGCTGCGAGTGCGAACACTAGATACTATGAAAGTAACCTTGATCTATTATCATGGTTGGGTGGTTGGGGTGGGTCAGGGTGAATCTCTGTATGTAGCTACCTCCTTGTGGTGAGACCTGGAAACTGGTTGTGAGTTTGTATAACATCAAATAGAAACCAACTTGCTAAACGCTACAATATATCATAAAATTGATTAAATTACATCAACTAATGACCTTTGGTGACCTTGAATGACCCGGAAATAACTTGTGTCCTATTTTTGTTCATCATTGAATATAATATGAATATATTTCAGTCTCAACGAAGCAAGTGGATGGCTATTTTCAATTGGACTAAAATCATTATTTTATAGAGTCCGAAAATTGATTTCATATTCATACGGTTGACCCCACAGAGCAAATAATATATATTATCGCTTCAGTATATCATTGGTTATACGTTTGAGAACATGTACACCATTTTCCCTCAGAAAATGATATTTAAAAAAAATAATAATCATAAATGGATTTTTTTACATTTTTGACCTTAAATTGTCGTATTTTATCGAATATACATGATCTGGGGAAATTTTTCTCACATAATATTGTTTAAATATTAATCAGTTACCAAAGAAGAGGAAAAAAAGTGAAAAAAATGAACAATACATACACTATGCCCACTTATTTTTATTTTTTTGACGCCACTGGATATTTCAGCCCTCAGGGGCAATGTCTCGCCTGATATCATAGCCAAATGATTTTTAAATATATAAGGTACATCTCTACCAAATTTCACGCTTTAATCACCAAATGCGCAATTGTTGTGATTTTTTTATCTCAGCCGCCCCACTCTAATGTGTGTAAGTATACAACAACATGACATCTCCTAACTGCCTCCGGACGGCCAATCGCCCTCTTCGACAGTGCTGCCACCTGGCTAGCTTCTAATTACGAAAAGACCATTTTCGAAAAGAATGAGCCATCTAGCGGCAATCGTTTGAACTAGAACGGGATGTTGTTACCCGAGTTCGAAAGTCCTATGCTGCCAATGCTATTTATCACGTTTGATTTATATTGTTGTGCGTTACAGTGAACCTATTAAGCTATGATATGTTAGTATAGTACAGTAGATAAGGCAAAGCATTAGTTGTTTTATGATAGAAACGTATACATTTCACCACATGCTCAGAAAAATTAGCTTAACAAAATGGGTTACGGATGACATCGGATTTCTCGACCATTTGGGGGTGGTGGGGGTGGGAATTGAGGGGTGGGCCTTCATGAAATAGATTTCATCTCCAAAGTTGTTTCTGATATACATATATTTTCTCGTGAACTATACTATAAAAGAATCGTAAAAAAATTATTTTCAGTCGAAATCAAATTAGAGGACGGATAAATAACAATTTCATTGACCTTTGACCTTTTGTTTGATATAATTTCAATACGGAATGAAACTGCCCGTGTGACCATTCGTTTGAAAGCTGAAATCGCCCTGAATCAGAAAACATCAACATCTTGTAGGTGTGTTGACATTAGACCTTCAATTAATAATTTGATTGACAATTTGTATGTATACACAATATCAATTGTGTGGGCAATATACATTACCTATTCGGGGTTTGGTGATAGAAATGTGAAGATTTCACCACATGCTCAGGACAAACTTCTTATAAAAATAAGCTACAGAGGACGGCAAATTTCGTAACCGTTTGGGGGTGGCAGGGGTGGAAATTCGGGGGTGGGTCGTTGGAAATTAATTTTTATTGTCAAAGTGGTGGATGGAATTTATAATATTTTACTCGAATCAGGCTATTTATTCATCATGAAAGAATGATAATCAATCCAGAAAATCATCTCCCACGTCAGTTGACCAATTGATTAATCTTTGACCTTAAATACGTTATAATTTAAAAACAACAGCAATATGCCCGTGTGACCATTCGTTTGAAAGCTCACATTGCCCTGAATCATAAAATATCAACATTTTGAAATGTTATATATAGTTATAATATATACATATATATATATATATATATATATATATATATATATATATATATATATGTATATATATATATATATATATATATATATATATATATATATATAAATATATATATATATATATATATATATATATATATATATATATATATATATATATATATATATATATATATATATATATGTAATAATATGTTATAATATGTATAATATGTATATATTATATGTTTATAATATGATGGTGCTTCAACATTCATATGTTTACTATATACTGAGAGATTTACACATTGTCAGAGTAAGATGAGAGATAATGCAAGTTTTATATCTTGATGTTTTGCCTTTAACCTTGTGTATAAGAGGGCCGACTTTTGAACAGTAATACAACTCACAGAATGCAATACCAGAGATTTCGGCTGCTAGGAGGCGTGACGTGCCTGCGCACGCAATTTTATATATATATATATATATATATATATATATATATATATATATATATATATATATATATATATATATATATATATATATACATACACATATTATATGAATACAATTTGTGAAACTGGGCTGTTTTGAATCGTGATGATATTCATTCATGAATGAATCGTGAGAGTTTGAGTGGAAAAAAAAATACATATGTATATATATATATATATATATATATATATATATATATATATATATATATATATATATATATATATATATTTATATATATATATATATACATATATATATATATATATATATATATATATATATATATATATATATATATATATATATATATATATATATATATATATATATATATATATATATATATGTTTCTATTCTCCTCAAAGCAATATTTATAGGTGACATCAACTTTCTCCTGCTATCTGGTCGAATGCACGTCGGATAATCTGTCCCTGCAGCGAGTGCATGGGTCGATAAAACAAGCCAACGACGCGGCCCGCAATAAACCACTATCAGCATGGTGACGTGCACTCCGCTGTAATCGAACTGCAGAATAGGCCTACTATGCGTGTTCGGTCGTGACTAGACTAATGAGGTTGAATACTTGTACAAGTCCAATGATAAATGTGAGAATGACATAATCATGTAGGCCTAGGCTATTGCCGTGATTGGGTAAGGCTGCTCATGACACGCAGCCCACGCGTACTGTTTATTGGTCTCGTCTCCGACATTTGACAATTGCTGTTAATTGGCAGCCTGGCCTAGTGCCTACAACCATTCGCTCAGTGTCCAACGTCAAGTCTTACTCGACAAGACAACAAGAATACAAAACGAATGAAAAACAAATTCAATGTTGGTAAAAATGGAAACGGACTTGAAATAATGTTGAATGTCATGAGTCATAATGCATAGCGACCAATTTCCATTTTCAAACTCGAGATTGATGTTTTCTAGTTGACCTTGAATAGATCTATCAAATGATGAGAATTATCATTGAATATTAGCTTGAAATTCCCCTGAACAATTTCAATTTTATTTGTTATGCACATATGATACAGTCAATAGAAAGTTCATAAACACCAGCACAGTAGCTGAGTGGTTAGCGCACTTGCTTCGTGTGACCCGGGAGATGAAGGGACATATCGGACCCGGTTCGATCCCCGCCACCGTCCATCTTTACAGGGGTTTTTCGTGGTTTCCCTCTGTAGTCTAGGCTAATGCCGGGATAGTTCCCACAATATAAGCCACGGCCGCTTCCTTCCCACTATCCTTCCCATTACCCATAAAACCTTCATCTCATCATCCCATCATCTCATTGAACATTCATCCGACGCCAATAGATCTGTCATCATGACAGTGCGTCGTTAAAACCCAACATAAAAAAAAAACAGTTCATAAACTTGTTGATGGTTAAATGAGATGAATTGTTGTGCTGGGACCTTGATCAGGCACAGAGCCCTGACGTAGACATTGGAAGCACGGCACAGAGCCCTGACGTAGACATTGGAAGCACGGCACAGAGCCCTGACGTAGACATTGGAAGCACGGCACAGAGCCCTGACGTAGACATTGGAAGCACGGCACAGAGCCCTGACGTAGACATTGGAAGCACGGCACAGAGCCCTGACGTAGACATTGGAAGCAAGGCACAGAGCTCTGACGTAGACATTGGAAGCACGGCACAGAGCTCTGACGTAGACATTGGAAGCACGGCACAGAGCCCTGACGTAGACATTGGAAGCACGCACAGAGCCCTGACGTAGACATTGGAAGCACGGCACAGAGCCCTGACGTAGACATTGGAAGCACGGCACAGAGCCCTGACGTAGACATTGGAAGCACGGCACAGAGCTCTGACGTAGACATTGGAAGCACGGCACAGAGCCCTGACGTAGACATTGGAAGCACGGCACAGAGCCCTGACGTAGACATTGGAAGCACGGCACAGAGCCCTGACGTAGACATTGGAAGCACGGCACAGAGCCCTGACGTAGACATTGGAAGCACGGCACAGAGCCCTGACGTAGACATTGGAAGCACGGCACAGAGCCCTGACGTAGACATTGGAAGCACGGCACAGAGCCCTGACGTAGACATTGGAAGCACGGCACAGAGCCCTGACGTAGACATTGGAAGCACGGCACAGAGCCCTGACGTAGACATTGGAAGCACGGCACAGAGCCCTGACGTAGACATTGGAAGCACGGCACAGAGCTCTGACGTAGACATGGGAAGCACGGCACAGAGCCCTGACGTAGACATTGGAAGCACGGCACAGAGCTCTGACGTAGACATTGGAAGCACGGCACAGAGCCCTGACGTAGACATTGGAAGCACGGCACAGAGCCCTGACGTAGACATTGGAAGCACGGCACAGAGCCCTGACGTAGACATTGGAAGCACGGCACAGAGCTCTGACGTAGACATTGGAAGCACGGCACAGAGCCCTGACGTAGACATTGGGAGCACGGCACAGAGCCCTGACGTAGACATTGGAAGCACGGCACAGAGCCCTGATGCTGACATTGGAAGCACGGCACAGAGCCCTGACGTAGACATTGGAAGCACGGCACAGAGCCCTGACGTAGACATTGGAAGCACGGCACAGAGCCCTGACGTAGACATTGGAAGCACGGCACAGAGCCCTGACGTAGACATTGGAAGCACGGCACAGAGCCCTGACGTAGACATTGGAAGCACGGCACAGAGCCCTGACGTAGACATTGGAAGCACGGCACAGAGCCCTGACGTAGACATTGGAAGCACGGCACAGAGCCCTGACGTAGACATTGGAAGCACGGCACAGAGCCCTGACGTAGACATTGGAAGCAAGGCACAGAGCTCTGACGTAGACATTGGAAGCACGGCACAGAGCTCTGACGTAGACATTGGAAGCACGGCACAGAGCCCTGACGTAGACATTGGAAGCACGCACAGAGCCCTGACGTAGACATTGGAAGCACGGCACAGAGCCCTGACGTAGACATTGGAAGCACGGCACAGAGCCCTGACGTAGACATTGGAAGCACGGCACAGAGCTCTGACGTAGACATTGGAAGCACGGCACAGAGCCCTGACGTAGACATTGGAAGCACGGCACAGAGCCCTGACGTAGACATTGGAAGCACGGCACAGAGCCCTGACGTAGACATTGGAAGCACGGCACAGAGCCCTGACGTAGACATTGGAAGCACGGCACAGAGCCCTGACGTAGACATTGGAAGCACGGCACAGAGCCCTGACGTAGACATTGGAAGCACGGCACAGAGCCCTGACGTAGACATTGGAAGCACGGCACAGAGCCCTGACGTAGACATTGGAAGCACGGCACAGAGCCCTGACGTAGACATTGGAAGCACGGCACAGAGCCCTGACGTAGACATTGGAAGCACGGCACAGAGCTCTGACGTAGACATGGGAAGCACGGCACAGAGCCCTGACGTAGACATTGGAAGCACGGCACAGAGCTCTGACGTAGACATTGGAAGCACGGCACAGAGCCCTGACGTAGACATTGGAAGCACGGCACAGAGCCCTGACGTAGACATTGGAAGCACGGCACAGAGCCCTGACGTAGACATTGGAAGCACGGCACAGAGCTCTGACGTAGACATTGGAAGCACGGCACAGAGCCCTGACGTAGACATTGGGAGCACGGCACAGAGCCCTGACGTAGACATTGGAAGCACGGCACAGAGCCCTGATGCTGACATTGGAAGCACGGCACAGAGCCCTGACGTAGACATTGGAAGCACGGCACAGAGCCCTGACGTAGACATTGGAAGCACGGCACAGAGCCCTGACGTAGACATTGGAAGCACGGCACAGAGCCCTGACGTAGACATTGGAAGCACGGCACAGAGCCCTGACGTAGACATTGGAAGCACGGCACAGAGCCCTGACGTAGACATTGGAAGCACGGCACAGAGCTCTGACGTAGACATGGGAAGCACGGCACAGAGCCCTGACGTAGACATTGGAAGCACGGCACAGAGCTCTGACGTAGACATTGGTAGCACGGCACAGAGCTCTGACGTAGACATTGGAAGCACGGCACAGTCCAATGACGTAGACATTGGAAGCACGGCACAGAGCTCTGACGTAGACATTGGAAGCACGGCACAGAGCCCTGACGTAGACATTGGAAGCACGGCACAGAGCTCTGACGTAGACATTGGAAGCACGGCACAGTCCAATGACGTAGACATTGGAAGCACGGCACAGAGCTCTGACGTAGACATTGGAAGCACGGCACAGAGCCCTGACGTAGACATTGGGAGCACGGCACAGAGCCCTGACGTAGACATTGGAAGCACGGCACAGAGCCCTGATGCTGACATTGGAAGCACGGCACAGAGCCCTGACGTAGACATTGGAAGCACGGCACAGAGCCCTGACGTAGACATTGGAAGCACGGCACAGAGCCCTGACGTAGACATTGGAAGCACGGCACAGAGCCCTGACGTAGACATTGGAAGCACGGCACAGAGCCCTGACGTAGACATTGGAAGCACGGCACAGAGCCCTGACGTAGACATTGGAAGCACGGCACAGAGCCCTGACGTAGACATTGGAAGCAAGGCACAGAGCCCTGACGTAGACATTGGAAGCACGGCACAGAGCCCTGACGTAGACATTGGAAGCACGGCACAGAGCCCTGACGTAGACATTGGAAGCACGGCACAGAGCCCTGACGTAGACATTGGGAGCACGGCACAGAGCCCTGACTTAGACATTGGAAGCACGGCACAGAGCCCTGACGTAGACATTGGAAGCACGGCACAGAGCCCTGACGTAGACATTGGTAGCACGGCACAGAGCCCTGACGTAGACATTGGAAGCACGGCACAGAGCCCTGACGTAGACATTGGAAGCACGGCACAGAGCCCTGACGTAGACATTGGAAGCACGGCACAGAGCCTTGACGTAGACATTGGGAACACGGCACAGAGCCCTGACGTAGACATTGGAAGCACAGCACAGAGCTCTGACGTAGACATTGGAAGCACGGCACAGTCCAATGACGTAGACATTGGAAGCACGGCACAGAGCCCTGACGTAGACATTGGAAGCACGGCACAGAGCCCTGACGTAGACATTGGAAGCACGGCACAGAGCCCTGACGTAGACATTGGGAGCACGGCACAGAGCCCTGACGTAGACATTGGAAGCACGGCACAGAGCCCTGACGTAGACATTGGAAGCACGGCACAGAACCCTGACGTAGACATTGGAAGCACGGTACAGAGCCCTGACGTAGACATTGGGAGCACGGCACAGAGCCCTGACGTAGACATTGGGAGCACGGCACAGAGCTCTGACGTAGACATTGGAAGCACGGCACAGAGCCCTGACGTAGACATTGGAAGCACGGCACAGAGCCCTGACGTAGACATTGGAAGCACGGCACAGAGCCCTGACGTAGACATTGGGAACACGGCACAGAGCCCTGACGTAGACATTGGAAGCACGGCACAGAGCCCTGACGTAGACATTGGGAACACGGCACAGTCCAATGACGTAGACATTGGGAACACGGCACAGTCCAATGACGTAGACATTGGGAGCACGGCACAGAGCCCTGACGTAGACATTGGAAGCACGGCACAGAGCCCTGACGTAGACATTGGAAGCACGGCACAGAGCCCTGACGTAGACATTGGAAGCACGGCACAGAGCCCTGACGTAGACATTGGAAGCACGGCACAGAGCCCTGACGTAGACATTGGTAGCACGGCACAGAGCTCTGACGTAGACATTGGAAGCACGGCACAGAGCCCTGACGTAGACATTGGAAGCACGGCACAGAGCCCTGACGTAGACATTGGAAGCACGGCACAGAGCCCTGACGTAGACATTGGAAGCACGGCACAGAGCTCTGACGTAGACATTGGAAGCACGGCACAGAGCCCTGACGTAGACATTGGAAGCACGGCACAGAGCCCTGACGTAGACATTGGTAGCACGGCACAGAGCCCTGACGTAGACATTGGAAGCACGGCACAGAGCCCTGACGTAGACATTGGTAGCACGGCACAGAGCCCTGACGTAGACATTGGTAGCACGGCACAGAGCCCTGACGTAGACATTGGAAGCACGGCACAGAGCCCTGACGTAGACATTGGGAGCACGGCACAGAGCTCTGACGTAGACATTGGAAGCACGGCACAGAGCCCTGACGTAGACATTGGAAGCACGGCACAGAGCCCTGACGTAGACATTGGTAGCACGGCACAGAGCTCTGACGTAGACATTGGGAGCACGGCACAGAGCTCTGACGTAGACATTGGAAGCACGGCACAGAGCCCTGACGTAGACATTGGAAGCACGGCACAGAGCCCTGACGTAGACATTGGTAGCACGGCACAGAGCCCTGACGTAGACATTGGGAGCACGGCACAGAGCTCTGACGTAGACATTGGAAGCACGGCACAGAGCCCTGACGTAGACATTGGAAGCACGGCACAGAGCCCTGACGTAGACATTGGTAGCACGGCACAGAGCCCTGACGTAGACATTGGAAGCAAGGCACAGAGCCCTGACGTAGACATTGGGAACACGGCACAGTCCAATGACGTAGACATTGGAAGCACGGCACAGAGCCCTGACGTAGACATTGGAAGCACGGCACAGAGCTCTGACGTAGACATTGGGAACACGGCACAGAGCCCTGACGTAGACATTGGAAGCACGGCACAGAGCCCTGACGTAGACATTGGAAGCATGGCACAGAGCCCTGACGTAGACATTGGGAGCACGGCACAGAGCCCTGACGTAGACATTGGAAGCACGGCACAGAGCCCTGACGTAGACATTGGAAGCACGGCACAGAGCCCTGACGTAGACATTGGAAGCACGGCACAGAGCCCTGACGTAGACATTGGGAGCACGGCGTAGAGCTCTGACGTAGACATTGGAAGCACGGCACAGAGCCCTGACGTAGACATTGGAAGCATGGCACAGAGCCCTGACGTAGACATTGGAAGCACGGCACAGAGCCCTGACGTAGACATTGGAAGCACGGCACAGAGCCCTGACGTAGACATTGGAAGCATGGCACAGAGCCCTGACGTAGACATTGGGAGCACGGCACAGAGCCCTGACGTAGACATTGGAAGCACGGCACAGAGCCCTGACGTAGACATTGGAAGCACGGCACAGAGCCCTGACGTAGACATTGGGAACACGGCACAGTCCAATGACGTAGACATTGGGAACACGGCACAGTCCAATGACGTAGACATTGGAAGCACGGCACAGAGCCCTGACGTAGACATTGGAAGCACAGCACAGAGCCCTGACGTAGACATTGGAAGCACAGCACAGAGCCCTGACGTAGACATTGGAAGCATGGCACAGAGCCCTGACGTAGACATTGGGAACACGGCACAGTCCAATGACGTAGACATTGGGAACACGGCACAGTCCAATGACGTAGACATTGGAAGCACGGCACAGAGCCCTGACGTAGACATTGGAAGCACAGCACAGAGCCCTGACGTAGACATTGGAAGCACGGCACAGAGCCCTGACGTAGACATTGGAAGCATGGCACAGAGCCCTGACGTAGACATTGGGAGCACGGCACAGAGCCCTGACGTAGACATTGGAAGCACGGCACAGAGCCCTGACGTAGACATTGGAAGCACGGCACAGAGCTCTGACGTAGACATTGGAAGCACGGCACAGAGCCCTGACGTAGACATTAGAAGCACGGCACAGAGCCCTGACGTAGACATTGGAAGCACGGCACAGAGCCCTGACGTAGACATTGGGAACACGGCACAGAGCCCTGACGTAGACATTGGAAGCACGGCACAGAGCCCTGACGTAGACATTGGAAGCACGGTACAGAGCCCTGACGTAGACATTGGGAGCACGGCACAGAGCTCTGACGTAGACATTGGAAGCACGGTACAGAGCCCTGACGTAGACATTGGGAGCACGGCACAGAGCCCTGACGTAGACATTGAAAGCACGGCACAGAGCCCTGACGTAGACATTGGAAGCATGGCACAGAGCCCTGACGTAGACATTGGAAGCACGGCACAGAGCCCTGACGTAGACATTGGAAGCACAGCACAGAGCCCTGACGTAGACATTGGAAGCACGGCACAGAGCCCTGACGTAGACATTGGGAGCACGGCACAGAGCCCTGACGTAGACATTGGGAGCACGGCACAGAGCCCTGACGTAGACATTGGAAGCACGGCACAGAGCCCTGACGTAGACATTGGAAGCACGGCACAGAGCCCTGACGTAGACATTGGAAGCACGGTACAGAGCCCTGACGTAGACATTGGGAGCACGGCACAGAGCCCTGACGTAGACATTGGGAGCACGGCACAGAGCTCTGACGTAGACATTGGAAGCACGGCACAGAGCCCTGACGTAGACATTGGAAGCACGGCACAGAGCCCTGACGTAGACATTGGAAGCACGGCACAGAGCCCTGACGTAGACATTGGGAACACGGCACAGAGCCCTGACGTAGACATTGGAAGCACGGCACAGAGCCCTGACGTAGACATTGGAAGCACGGCACAGAGCTCTGACGTAGACATTGGAAGCACGGCACAGAGCCCTGACGTAGACATTGGAAGCACGGCACAGAGCCCTGACGTAGACATTGGAAGCACGGCACAGAGCTCTGACGTAGACATTGGAAGCACGGCACAGAGCCCTGACGTAGACATTGGAAGCACGGCACAGAGCCCTGACGTAGACATTGGGAACACGGCACAGAGCCCTGACGTAGACATTGGAAGCACGGCACAGAGCCCTGACGTAGACATTGGAAGCATGGCACAGAGCCCTGACGTAGACATTGGAAGCACTGCACAGAGCCCTGACGTAGACATTGGAAGCACGGCACAGAGCCCTGACGTAGACATTGGAAGCACGGCACAGAGCCCTGACGTAGACATTGGGAGCACGGCACAGAGCCCTGACGTAGACATTGGAAGCACGGCACAGAGCCCTGACGTAGACATTGGAAGCACGGCACAGAGCCCTGACGTAGACATTGGAAGCACGGCACAGAGCCCTGACGTAGACATTGAAAGCACGGCACAGAGCCCTGACGTAGACATTGGAAGCACGGCACAGAGCTCTGACGTAGACATTGGAAGCACGGCACAGAGCCCTGACGTAGACATTGGAAGCACGGCACAGTCCAATGACGTAGACATTGGAAGCACGGCACAGAGTCCTGACGTAGACATTGGAAGCATGGCACAGAGCCCTGACGTAGACATTGGAAGCACGGCACAGAGCCCTGACGTAGGTATTGGGAACACGGCACAGAGCCCTGACGTAGACATTGGAAGCAAGGCACAGAGCCCTGACGTAGACATTGGAAGCACGGCACAGAGCCCTGACGTAGACATTGGAAGCACGGCACAGAGCTCTGACGTAGACATTGGGAACACAGCACAGAGCCCTGACGTAGACATTGGAAGCACGGCACAGAGCCCTGACGTAGACATTGGAAGCACGGCACAGAGCCCTGACGTAGCTATTGGAAGCACGGCACAGAGCCCTGACGTAGACATTGGAAGCACAGCACAGAGCCCTGACGTAGACATTGGGAGCACGGCACAGAGCCCTGACGTAGACATTGGAAGCACGGCACAGAGCCCTGACGTAGACATTGGAAGCACGGCACAGAGCCCTGACGTAGACATTGGAAGCACGGCACAGAGCCCTGACGTAGCTATTGGAAGCACGGCACAGAGCCCTGACGTAGACATTGGAAGCACAGCACAGAGCCCTGACGTAGACATTGGGAGCACGGCACAGAGCCCTGACGTAGACATTGGAAGCACGGCACAGAGCCCTGACGTAGACATTGGAAGCACGGCACAGAGCCCTGACGTAGACATTGGAAGCACGGCACAGAGCCCTGACGTAGCTATTGGAAGCACGGCACAGAGCCCTGACGTAGACATTGGAAGCACAGCACAGAGCCCTGACGTAGACATTGGGAGCACGGCACAGAGCCCTGACGTAGACATTGGAAGCACGGCACAGAGCCCTGACGTAGACATTGGAAGCACGGCACAGAGCCCTGACGTAGCTATTGGAAGCACGGCACAGAGCCCTGACGTAGACATTGGAAGCACGGCACAGAGCCCTGACGTAGGTATTGGGAACACGGCACAGAGCCCTGACGTAGACATTGGAAGCACGGCACAGAGCCCTGACGTAGACATTGGAAGCAAGGCACAGAGCCCTGACGTAGCTATTGGAAGCACGGCACAGAGCCCTGACGTAGACATTGGAAGCACAGCACAGAGCCCTGACGTAGACATTGGGAGCACGGCACAGAGCCCTGACGTAGACATTGGAAGCACGGCACAGAGCCCTGACGTAGACATTGGAAGCACGGCACAGAGCCCTGACGTAGACATTGGAAGCACGGCACAGAGCCCTGACGTAGACATTGGAAGCACGGCACAGAGCCCTGACGTAGACATTGGAAGCACGGCACAGAGCCCTGACGTAGACATTGGAAGCACGGCACAGAGCCCTGACGTAGACATTGGAAGCACGGCACAGAGCCCTGACGTAGACATTGGGAACACGGCACAGTCCAATGACGTAGACATTGGAAGCACGGCACAGAGCCCTGACGTAGACATTGGAAGCACGGTACAGAGCTCTGACGTAGACATTGGGAGCACGGCACAGAGCCCTGACGTAGACATTGGAAGCACGGCACAGAGCCCTGACGTAGACATTGGGAACACGGCACAGTCCAATGACGTAGACATTGGAAGCACGGCACAGAGCCATGACGTAGACATTGGGAGCACGGCACAGAGCCCTGACGTAGACATTGGAAGCACGGCACAGAGCCCTGACGTAGACATTGGAAGCACGGCACAGAGCCCTGACGTAGACATTGGAAGCACGGCACAGAGCCCTGACGTAGACATTGGAAGCACGGCACAGAGCCCTGACGTAGACATTGAAAGCACGGCACAGAGCCCTGACGTAGACATTGGAAGCACGGCACAGAGCCCTGACGTAGACATTGGAAGCACGGCACAGAGCCCTGACGTAGACATTGGATGCACGGCACAGAGCTCTGACGTAGACATTGGGAGCACGGCACAGAGCCCTGACGTAGACATTGGTAGCACGGCACAGAGCCCTGACGTAGACATTGGATGCACGGCACAGAGCCCTGACGTAGACATTGGAAGCACGGCACAGAGCCCTGACGTAGACATTGGAAGCACGGCACAGAGCCCTGACGTAGACATTGGAAGCACGGCACAGAGCCCTGACGTAGACATTGGTAGCACGGCACAGAGCCCTGACGTAGACATTGGAAGCACGGCACAGAGCCCTGACGTAGACATTGGAAGCACGGCACAGAGCCCTGACGTAGACATTGGAAGCACGGCACAGAGCCCTGACATAGACATTGGAAGCACGGCACAGAGCCCTGATGTAGACATTGGAAGCACGGCACAGAGCTCTGACGTAGACATTGGAAGCACGGCACAGAGCCCTGACGTAGACATTGGAAGCACGGCACAGAGCCCTGACGTAGACATTGGAAGCACGGCACAGAGCCCTGACGTAGACATTGGAAGCACAGCACAGAGCCCTGACGTAGACATTGGAAGCACGGCACAGAGCCCTGACGTAGACATTGGGAACACGGCACAGAGCCCTGACGTAGACATTGGGAACACGGCACAGAGCCCTGACGTAGACATTGGGAACACGGCACAGAGCCCTGACGTAGACATTGGAAGCACGGCACAGAGCCCTGACGTAGACATTGGAAGCACGGCACAGAGCCCTGACGTAGACATTGGAAGCACGGCACAGAGTCCTGACGTAGACATTGGAAGCACGGCACAGAGCCCTGACGTAGACATTGGAAGCACGGCACAGAGCCCTGACGTAGACATTGGTAGCACGGCACAGAGCCCTGATGTAGACATTGGAAGCACGGCACAGAGCCCTGATGTAGACATTGGAAGCACGGCACAGAGCCCTGACGTAGACATTGGGAACACGGCACAGTCCAATGACGTAGACATTGGAAGCACGGCACAGAGCCCTGACGTAGACATTGGGAACACGGCACAGTCCAATGACGTAGACATTGGAAGCACGGCACAGTCCAATGACGTAGACATTGGAAGCATGGCACAGAGCCCTGATGTAGACATTGGAAGCACGGCACAGAGCCCTGACGTAGACATTGGGAACACGGCACAGTCCAATGACGTAGACATTGGAAGCACGGCACAGAGCCCTGACGTAGACATTGGGAACACGGCACAGAGCCCTGACGTAGACATTGGAAGCACGGCACAGAGCCCTGACGTAGACATTGGAAGCACGGCACAGAGCCCTGACGTAGACATTGGAAGCACGGCACAGAGCCCTGACGTAGACATTGGAAGCACGGCACAGAGCCCTGACGTAGACATTGGGAACACGGCACAGTCCAATGACGTAGACATTGGGAGCATGGCACAGAGCCCTGACGTAGACATTGGAAGCACGGCACAGAGCCCTGATGTAGACATTGGAAGCACGGCACAGAGCCCTGACGTAGACATTGGGAACACGGCACAGTCCAATGACGTAGACATTGGAAGCACGGCACAGAGCCCTGACGTAGACATTGGGAACACGGCACAGTCCAATGACGTAGACATTGGGAACACGGCACAGAGCCCTGACGTAGACATTGGAAGCATGGCACAGAGCCCTGATGTAGACATTGGAAGCACGGCACAGAGCCCTGACGTAGACATTGGAAGCACGGCACAGAGCCCTGATGTAGACATTGGAAGCACGGCACAGAGCCCTGACGTAGACATTGGTAGCACGGCACAGAGCCCTGATGTAGACATTGGAAGCACGGCACAGAGCCCTGATGTAGACATTGGAAGCACGGCACAGAGCCCTGACGTAGACATTGGGAACACGGCACAGTCCAATGACGTAGACATTGGAAGCACAGCACAGAGCCCTGATGTAGACATTGGTAGCACGGCACAGAGCCCTGATGTAGACATTGGAAGCACGGCACAGAGTGCTGACGTAGACATTGGAAGCACGGCACAGAGCCCTGACGTAGACATTGGAAGCACGGCACAGAGCCCTGACGTAGACATTGGTAGCACGGCACAGAGCCCTGATGTAGACATTGGAAGCACGGCACAGAGCCCTGATGTAGACATTGGAAGCACGGCACAGAGCCCTGACGTAGACATTGGGAACACGGCACAGTCCAATGACGTAGACATTGGAAGCACGGCACAGAGCCCTGACGTAGACATTGGAAGCACGGCACAGAGCCCTGACGTAGACATTGGTAGCACGGCACAGAGCCCTGATGTAGACATTGGAAGCACGGCACAGAGCCCTGATGTAGACATTGGAAGCACGGCACAGAGCCCTGACGTAGACATTGGTAGCACGGCACAGAGCCCTGATGTAGACATTGGAAGCACGGCACAGTCCAATGACGTAGACATTGGAAGCACGACACAGAGCCCTGACGTAGACATTGGAAGCACGGCACAGAGCCCTGACGTAGACATTGGAAGCACGGCACAGAGCCCTGACGTAGACATTGGAAGCACGGCACAGAGCCCTGACGTAGACATTGGAAGCAAGGCACAGAGCCCTGACGTAGACATTGGGAACACGGCACAGTCCAATGACGTAGACATTGGAAGCACAGCACAGAGCCCTGACGTAGACATTCGAAGCACGGCACAGAGCCCTGATGTAGACATTGGAAGCACGTCACAGAGCCCTGACGTAGACATTGGAAGCACGGCACAGAGCCCTGACGTAGACATTGGAAGCATGGCACAGAGCCCTGATGTAGACATTGGAAGCACGGCACAGAGCCCTGACGTAGACATTGGGAACACGGCACAGTCCAATGACGTAGACATTGGAAGCACGGCACAGAGCCCTGATGTAGACATTGGAAGCACGGCACAGAGCCCTGACGTAGACATTGGAAGCACGGCACAGAGCCCTGACGTAGACATTGGTAGCATAGCACAGAGCCCTGACGTAGACATTGGAAGCACGGCACAGAGCTCTGACGTAGACATTGGTAGCACGGCACAGAGCCCTGATGTAGACATTGGAAGCACAGCACAGAGCCCTGATGTAGACATTGGAAGCACGGCACAGAGCCCTGACGTAGACATTGGGAACACGGCACAGAGCCCTGACGTAGACATTGGAAGCACGGCACAGAGCCCTGATGTAGACATTGGAAGCACGGCACAGAGCCCTGACGTAGACATTGGGAACACGGCACAGTCCAATGACGTAGACATTGGAAGCACAGCACAGAGCCCTGATGTAGACATTGGTAGCACGGCACAGAGCCCTGATGTAGACATTGGAAGCACGGCACAGAGTCCTGACGTAGACATTGGAAGCACGGCACAGAGCCATGACGTAGACATTGGAAGCACGGCACAGAGCCCTGACGTAGACATTGGTAGCACGGCACAGAGCCCTGATGTAGACATTGGAAGCACGGCACAGAGCCCTGATGTAGACATTGGAAGCACGGCACAGAGCCCTGACGTAGACATTGGGAACACGGCACAGTCCAATGACGTAGACATTGGAAGCACGGCACAGAGCCCTGACGTAGACATTGGAAGCACGGCACAGAGCCCTGACGTAGACATTGGTAGCACGGCACAGAGCCCTGATGTAGACATTGGAAGCACGGCACAGAGCCCTGATGTAGACATTGGAAGCACGGCACAGAGCCCTGACGTAGACATTGGTAGCACGGCACAGAGCCCTGATGTAGACATTGGAAGCACGGCACAGAGCCCTGATGTAGACATTGGAAGCACGGCACAGAGCCCTGACGTAGACATTGGGAACACGGCACAGTCCAATGACGTAGACATTGGAAGCACGGCACAGAGCCCTGACGTAGACATTGGAAGCACGGCACAGAGCCCTGACGTAGACATTGGAAGCACGGCACAGAGCCCTGACGTAGACATTGGAAGCACGGCACAGAGCCCTGACGTAGACATTGGAAGCACGGCACAGAGCCCTGACGTAGACATTGGAAGCACTGCACAGAGCCCTGACGTAGACATTGGAAGCACAGCACAGAGCCCTGATGCTGACATTGGAAGCAAGGCACAGAGCCCTGACGTAGACATTGGAAGCACGGCACAGAGCCCTGACGTAGACATTGGAAGCACGGCACAGAGCCCTGACGTAGACATTGGAAGCACGGCACAGAGCCCTGACGTAGACATTGGAAGCACGGCACAGAGCCCTGACGTAGACATTGGAAGCACAGCACAGAGCCCTGATGCTGACATTGGAAGCAAGGCACAGAGCCCTGACGTAGACATTGGAAGCACGGCACAGAGCCCTGACGTAGACATTGGAAGCACGGCACAGAGCCCTGACGTAGACATTGGAAGCACGGCACAGAGCCCTGACGTAGACATTGGAAGCACAGCACAGAGCCCTGATGCTGACATTGGAAGCAAGGCACAGAGCCCTGACGTAGACATTGGTAGCACGGCACAGAGCCCTGACGTAGACATTGAAAGCACGGCACAGAGCCCTGATGCTGACACTGGAAGCACGGCACAGAGCCCTGACGTAGACATTGGAAGCACGGCACAGAGCTCTGACGTAGACATTGGAAGCACGGCACAGAGCCCTGACGTAGACATTGGAAGCACGGCACAGAGCCCTGACGTAGACATTGGAAGCACGGCACAGAGCCCTGACGTAGACATTGAAAGCACGGCACAGAGCCCTGATGCTGACACTGGAAGCACGGCACAGAGCCCTGACGTAGACATTGGAAGCACGGCACAGAGCTCTGACGTAGACATTGGAAGCACGGCACAGAGCCCTGACGTAGACATTGGAAGCACGGCACAGAGCCCTGATGTAGACATTGGAAGCACGGCACAGTCCAATGACGTAGACATTGGAAGCCCGGCACAGAGCCCTGACGTAGACATTGGGAGCACAGCACAGAGCTCTGACGTAGACATTGGAAGCACGGCACAGAGCCCTGACGTAGACATTGGAAGCACAGCACAGAGCCCTGATGCTGACATTGGAAGCAAGGCACAGAGCCCTGACGTAGACATTGGTAGCACGGCACAGAGCCCTGACGTAGACATTGAAAGCACGGCACAGAGCCCTGATGCTGACACTGGAAGCACGGCACAGAGCCCTGACGTAGACATTGGAAGCACGGCACAGAGCTCTGACGTAGACATTGGGAGCACGGCACAGAGCCCTGACGTAGACATTGGAAGCACGGCACAGAGCCCTGACGTAGACATTGGGAACACGGCACAGAGCCCTGACGTAGACATTGGAAGCACGGCACAGAGCCCTGACGTAGACATTGGAAGCACGGCACAGAGCCCTGACGTAGACATTGGGAACACGGCACAGTCCAATGACGTAGACATTGGAAGCACGGCACAGAGCCCTGACGTAGACATTGGAAGCACGGCACAGAGCCCTGACGTAGACATTGGTAGCACGGCACAGAGCCCTGACGTAGACATTGGAAGCACGGCACAGAGCCCTGACGTAGACATTGGAAGCACGGCACAGAGCCCTGACGTAGACATTGGAAGCACAGCACAGAGCCCTGACGTAGACATTGGAAGCACGGCACAGAGCCCTGACGTAGACATTGGAAGCACGGCACAGAGCCCTGACGTAGACATTGGAAGCACAGCACAGAGCCCTGACGTAGACATTGGAAGCACAGCACAGAGCCCTGACGTAGACATTGGAAGCACGGCACAGAGCTCTGACGTAGACATTGGAAGCACGGCACAGAGCCCTGACGTAGACATTGGTAGCACGGCACAGAGCCCTGACGTAGACATTGGGAGCACGGCACAGAGCCCTGACGTAGACATTGGAAGCACGGCACAGAGCCCTGACGTAGACATTGGAAGCACAGCACAGAGCCCTGACGTAGACATTGGAAGCACGGCACAGTCCAATGACGTAGACATTGGAAGCACGGCACAGAGCCCTGACGTAGACATTGGGAGCACAGCACAGAGCTCTGACGTAGACATTGGGAGCACACCACAGAGCTCTGACGTAGACATTGGAAGCACGGCACAGAGCCCTGACGTAGACATTGGAAGCACGGCACAGAGCCCTGATGTAGACATTGGAAGCACGGCACAGTCCAATGACGTAGACATTGGAAGCACGGCACACAGCCCTGACGTAGACATTGGGAGCACAGCACAGAGCTCCAACGTAGACATTGGAAGCACGGCACAGTCCAATGACGTAGACATTGGAAGCACGGCACAGAGCCCTGACGTAGACATTGGTAGCACGGCACAGAGCCCTGACGTAGACATTGGAAGCACGCCACAGAGCCCTGACGTAGACATTGGGAGCACAGCACAGAGCTCTGACGTAGACATTGGAAGCACGGCACAGAGCCCTGACGTAGACATTGGAAGCACGGCACAGAGCCCTGACGTAGACATTGGTAGCACGGCACAGAGCCCTGACGTAGACATTGGAAGCACGGCACAGAGCCCTGACGTAGACATTGGAAGCACGGCACAGAGCCCTGACGTAGACATTGGAAGCACGGCACAGAGCCCTGATGTAGACATTGGAAGCACGGCACAGTCCAATGACGTAGACATTGGAAGCACGGCACAGAGCCCTGACGTAGACATTGGGAGCACAGCACAGAGCTCTGACGTAGACATTGGAAGCACGGCACAGAGCCCTGACGTAGACATTGGAAGCACGGCACAGAGCCCTGATGTAGACATTGGAAGCACGGCACAGTCCAATGACGTAGACATTGGAAGCACGGCACAGAGCCCTGACGTAGACATTGGGAGCACAGCACAGAGCTCTGACGTAGACATTGGTAGCACGGCACAGAGCCCTGACGTAGACATTGGTAGCACGGCACAGAGCCCTGACGTAGACATTGGAAGCACGCCACAGAGCCCTGACGTAGACATTGGAAGCACGGCACAGAGCCATGACGTAGACATTGGAAGCACGGCACAGAGCCCTGACGTAGACATTGGAAGCACGGCACAGAGCCCTGACGTAGACATTGGAAGCACGGCACAGAGCCCTGACGTAGACATTGGAAGCACGGCACAGAGCCCTGACGTAGACATTGGAAGCATGGCACAGAGCCCTGACGTAGACATTGGAAGCACGGCACAGAGCCCTGACGTAGACATTGGGAACACGGCACAGTCCAATGACGTAGACATTGGAAGCACGGCACAGAGCCCTGACGTAGACATTGGAAGCACGGCACAGAGCCCTGACGTAGACATTGGGAACACGGCACAGTCCAATGACGTAGACATTGGAAGCACGGCACAGAGCCCTGACGTAGACATTGGAAGCACGGCACAGAGCCCTGACGTAGACATTGGAAGCACGGCACAGAGCCATGACGTAGACATTGGGAACACGGCACAGAGCCCAGACGTAGACATTGGAAGCACGGCACAGAGCCCTGACGTAGACATTGGGAACACGGCACAGTCCAATGACGTAGACATTGGAAGCACGGCACAGAGCCCTGACGTAGACATTGGTAGCACGGCACAGAGCCCTGACGTAGACATTGGAAGCACGGCACAGAGCCCTGACGTAGACATTGGAAGCACGGCACAGAGCCCTGACGTAGACATTGGTAGCACGGCACAGAGCCCTGACGTAGACATTGGAAGCACGGCACAGAGCCCTGACGTAGACATTGGAAGCACGGCACAGAGCCCTGACGTAGACATTGGAAGCATGGCACAGAGCCCTGACGTAGACATTGGAAGCATGGCACAGAGCCCTGACGTAGACATTGGGAACACGGCACAGTCCAATGACGTAGACATTGGAAGCACGGCACAGAGCTCTGACGTAGACATTGGAAGCATGGCACAGAGCCCTGACGTAGACATTGGGAACACGGCACAGTCCAATGACGTAGACATTGGAAGCACGGCACAGAGCTCTGACGTAGACATTGGAAGCACGGCACAGAGCCCTGACGTAGACATTGGAAGCACGGCACAGAGCCCTGACGTAGACATTGGAAGCATGGCACAGAGCCCTGACGTAGACATTGGAAGCACGGCACAGAGCCCTGACGTAGACATTGGGAGCACGGCACAGAGCCCTGACGTAGACATTGGAAGCACGGCACAGAGCCCTGACGTAGACATTGGAAGCACGGCACAGAGCCCTGACGTAGACATTGGAAGCACGGCACAGAGCCCTGACGTAGACATTGGAAGCACGGCACAGAGCCCTGACGTAGACATTGGGAACACGGCACAGAGCCCTGACGTAGACATTGGAAGCACAGCACAGAGCCCTGACGTAGACATTGGAAGCACGGCACAGAGCCCTGACGTAGACATTGGAAGCACAGCACAGAGCCCTGACGTAGACATTGGAAGCACAGCACAGAGCCCTGACGTAGACATTGGAAGCACGGCACAGAGCCCTGACGTAGACATTGGGAACACGGCACAGTCCAATGACGTAGACATTGGAAGCACGGCACAGAGCCCTGACGTAGACATTGGGAACACGGCACAGAGCCCTGACGTAGACATTGGAAGCACGGCACAGAGCCCTGACGTAGACATTGGAAGCACGGCACAGAGCCCTGACGTAGACATTGGAAGCACGGCACAGAGCCCTGACGTAGACATTGGAAGCACAGCACAGAGCCCTGACGTAGACATTGGAAGCACAGCACAGAGCCCTGACGTAGACATTGGAAGCACGGCACAGAGCCCTGACGTAGACATTGGAAGCACGGCACAGAGCCCTGATGCTGACATTGGAAGCACGGCACAGAGCCCTGACGTAGACATTGGAAGCACGGCACAGAGCCCTGACGTAGACATTGGAAGCACGGCACAGAGCCCTGACGTAGACATTGGTAGCATGGCACAGAGCCCTGACGTAGACATTGGAAGCACGGCACAGAGCCCTGACGTAGACATTGGAAGCACGACACAGAGCCCTGACGTAGACATTGGAAGCACGGCACAGAGCCCTGACGTAGACATTGGAAGCATGGCACAGAGCCCTGATGCTGACATTGGAAGCACGGCACAGAGCCCTGACGTAGACATTGGAAGCACGGCACAGAGCCCTGACGTAGACATTGGTAGCATGGCACAGAGCCCTGACGTAGACATTGGAAGCACGGCACAGAGCCCTGACGTAGACATTGGAAGCACGACACAGAGCCCTGACGTAGACATTGGAAGCACGGCACAGAGCCCTGACGTAGACATTGGAAGCATGGCACAGAGCCCTGATGCTGACATTGGAAGCACGGCACAGAGCCCTGACGTAGACATTGGAAGCACGGCACAGAGCCATGACGTAGACATTGGAAGCACGGCACAGTCCAATGACGTAGACATTGGAAGCACGGCACAGAGCCCTGACGTAGACATTGGAAGCACGGCACAGAGCCATGACGTAGACATTGGAAGCACGGCACAGAGCCCTGACGTAGACATTGGAAGCACGGCACAGAGCCCTGACGTAGACATTGGAAGCACGGCACAGAGCCCTGACGTAGACATTGGAAGCACGGCACAGAGCCCTGACGTAGACATTGGAAGCACGGCACAGAGCCCTGACGTAGACATTGGAAGCACGGCACAGAGCCATGACGTAGACATTGGAAGCATGGCACAGTCCAATGACGTAGACATTGGAAGCACGGCACAGAGCCCTGACGTAGACATTGGGAACATGGCACAGAGCCCTGACGTAGACATTGGAAGCACGGCACAGAGCCCTGACGTAGACATTGGAAGCACGGCACAGAGCCCTGACGTAGACATTGGAAGCACGGCACAGAGCCCTGACGTAGACATTGGAAGCACGGCACAGAGCCCTGACGTAGACATTGGTAGCACGGCACAGAGCCCTGACGTAGACATTGGTAGCACGGCACAGAGCCCTGACGTAGACATTGGAAGCACGGCACAGAGCCCTGACGTAGACATTGGTAGCACGGCACAGAGCCCTGACGTAGACATTGGTAGCACGGCACAGAGCCCTGACGTAGACATTGGAAGCACGGCACAGAGCCCTGACGTAGACATTGGGAACATGGCACAGAGCCCTGACGTAGACATTGGAAGCACGGCACAGAGCCCTGACGTAGACATTGGAAGCACGGCACAGAGCCCTGACGTAGACATTGGAAGCAAGGCACAGAGCCCTGACGTAGACATTGGGAACACGGCACAGTCCAATGACGTAGACATTGGAAGCACAGCACAGAGCCCTGACGTAGACATTGGAAGCACGGCACAGAGCCCTGACGTAGACATTGGGAACACGGCACAGAGCCCTGACGTAGACATTGGAAGCACGGCACAGAGCCCTGACGTAGACATTGGAAGCATGGCACAGAGCCCTGACGTAGACATTGGAAGCACGGCACAGAGCCCTGACGTAGACATTGGTAGCACGGCACAGAGCCCTGACGTAGACATTGGAAGCACGGCACAGAGCCCTGACGTAGACATTGGAAGCACGGCACAGAGCTCTGACGTAGACATTGGGAACACGGCACAGAGCCCTGACGTAGACATTGGAAGCACGGCACAGAGCCCTGACGTAGACATTGGAAGCACGGCACAGTCCAATGACGTAGACATTGGAAGCACGGCACAGAGCCCTGACGTAGACATTGGAAGCACGGCACAGAGCCCTGACGTAGACATTGGAAGCACGGCACAGAGCCCTGACGTAGACATTGGAAGCACGGCACAGAGCCCTGACGTAGACATTGGAAGCACGGCACAGAGCCCTGACGTAGACATTGGAAGCACGGCACAGAGCCCTGACGTAGACATTGGTAGCACGGCACAGAGCCCTGACGTAGACATTGGAAGCACGGCACAGAGCCCTGACGTAGACATTGGAAGCACGGCACAGAGCTCTGACGTAGACATTGGGAACACGGCACAGAGCCCTGACGTAGACATTGGAAGCACGGCACAGAGCCCTGACGTAGACATTGGAAGCACGGCACAGTCCAATGACGTAGACATTGGAAGCACGGCACAGAGCCCTGACGTAGACATTGGGAACACGGCACAGAGCCCTGACGTAGACATTGGAAGCACGGCACAGAGCCCTGACGTAGACATTGGAAGCACGGCACAGAGCCCTGACGTAGACATTGGAAGCACGGCACAGAGCCCTGACGTAGACATTGGAAGCACGGCACAGAGCCCTGACGTAGACATTGGAAGCACGGCACAGAGCCCTGACGTAGACATTGGAAGCACGGCACAGTCCAATGACGTAGACATTGGAAGCACGGCACAGAGCCCTGACGTAGACATTGGAAGCACGGCACAGAGCCCTGACGTAGACATTGGAAGCACGGCACAGAGCCCTGACGTAGACATTGGAAGCACGGCACAGAGCCCTGACGTAGACATTGGAAGCACGGCACAGAGCCCTGACGTAGACATTGGGAACACGGCACAGTCCAATGACGTAGACATTGGAAGCACGGCACAGAGCCCTGACGTAGACATTGGAAGCACGGCACAGAGCCCTGACGTAGACATTGGGAACACGGCACAGAGCCCTGACATAGACATTGGAAGCACGGCACAGAGCCCTGACGTAGACATTGGAAGCACAGCACAGAGCCCTGACGTAGACATTGGAAGCACGGCACAGAGCCCTGACGTAGACATTGGGAGCACGGCACAGAGCCCTGACGTAGACATTGGAAGCACAGCACAGAGCCCTGACGTAGACATTCTAAGCACGGCACAGAGCCCTGACGTAGACATTGGAAGCACGGCACAGAGCTTTGACGTAGACATTGGAAGCACGGCACAGAGCCCTGACGTAGACATTGGAAGCACGGCACGGAGCCCTGACGTAGACATTGGGAGCACGGCACAGAGCCCTGACGTAGACATGGGGAGCACGGCACAGAGCCCTGACGTAGACATTGGAAGCACGGCACAGAGCCCTGACGTAGACATTGGGAGCACGGCACAGAGCCCTGACGTAGACATTGGAAGCACGGCACAGTCCAATGACGTAGACATTGGGAACACGGCACAGAGCTCTGACGTAGACATTGGGAGCACGGCACAGAGCCCTGACGTAGACATTGGAAGCATGGCACAGAGTCCTGACGTAGACATTGGAAGCACGCCACAGAGCCCTGACGTAGACATTGGAAGCACGGCACAGAGCCATGACGTAGACATTGGAAGCACGGCACAGAGCCCTGACGTAGACATTGGAAGCACGGCACAGAGCCCTGACGTAGACATTGGAAGCACGGCACAGAGCCCTGACGTAGACATTGGAAGCACGGCACAGAGCCCTGACGTAGACATTGGAAGCATGGCACAGAGCCCTGACGTAGACATTGGAAGCACGGCACAGAGCCCTGACGTAGACATTGGGAACACGGCACAGTCCAATGACGTAGACATTGGAAGCACGGCACAGAGCCCTGACGTAGACATTGGAAGCACGGCACAGAGCCCTGACGTAGACATTGGGAACACGGCACAGTCCAATGACGTAGACATTGGAAGCACGGCACAGAGCCCTGACGTAGACATTGGAAGCACGGCACAGAGCCCTGACGTAGACATTGGAAGCACGGCACAGAGCCATGACGTAGACATTGGGAACACGGCACAGAGCCCTGACGTAGACATTGGAAGCACGGCACAGAGCCCTGACGTAGACATTGGGAACACGGCACAGTCCAATGACGTAGACATTGGAAGCACGGCACAGAGCCCTGACGTAGACATTGGTAGCACGGCACAGAGCCCTGACGTAGACATTGGAAGCACGGCACAGAGCCCTGACGTAGACATTGGAAGCACGGCACAGAGCCCTGACGTAGACATTGGTAGCACGGCACAGAGCCCTGACGTAGACATTGGAAGCACGGCACAGAGCCCTGACGTAGACATTGGAAGCACGGCACAGAGCCCTGACGTAGACATTGGAAGCATGGCACAGAGCCCTGACGTAGACATTGGAAGCATGGCACAGAGCCCTGACGTAGACATTGGGAACACGGCACAGTCCAATGACGTAGACATTGGAAGCACGGCACAGAGCTCTGACGTAGACATTGGAAGCATGGCACAGAGCCCTGACGTAGACATTGGGAACACGGCACAGTCCAATGACGTAGACATTGGAAGACGGCACAGAGCTCTGACGTAGACATTGGAAGCACGGCACAGAGCCCTGACGTAGACATTGGAAGCACGGCACAGAGCCCTGACGTAGACATTGGAAGCATGGCACAGAGCCCTGACGTAGACATTGGAAGCACGGCACAGAGCCCTGACGTAGACATTGGGAGCACGGCACAGAGCCCTGACGTAGACATTGGAAGCACGGCACAGAGCCCTGACGTAGACATTGGAAGCACGGCACAGAGCCCTGACGTAGACATTGGAAGCACGGCACAGAGCCCTGACGTAGACATTGGAAGCACGGCACAGAGCCCTGACGTATACATTGGGAACACGGCACAGAGCCCTGACGTAGACATTGGAAGCACAGCACAGAGCCCTGACGTAGACATTGGAAGCACGGCACAGAGCCCTGACGTAGACATTGGAAGCACAGCACAGAGCCCTGACGTAGACATTGGAAGCACAGCACAGAGCCCTGACGTAGACATTGGAAGCACGGCACAGAGCCCTGACGTAGACATTGGGAACACGGCACAGTCCAATGACGTAGACATTGGAAGCACGGCACAGAGCCCTGACGTAGACATTGGGAACACGGCACAGAGCCCTAACGTAGACATTGGAAGCACGGCACAGAGCCCTGACGTAGACATTGGAAGCACGGCACAGAGCCCTGACGTAGACATTGGAAGCACGGCACAGAGCCCTGACGTAGACATTGGAAGCACAGCACAGAGCCCTGACGTAGACATTGGAAGCACAGCACAGAGCCCTGACGTAGACATTGGAAGCACGGCACAGAGCCCTGACGTAGACATTGGAAGCACGGCACAGAGCCCTGATGCTGACATTGGAAGCACGGCACAGAGCCCTGACGTAGACATTGGAAGCACGGCACAGAGCCCTGACGTAGACATTGGAAGCACGGCACAGAGCCCTGACGTAGACATTGGTAGCATGGCACAGAGCCCTGACGTAGACATTGGAAGCACGGCACAGAGCCCTGACGTAGACATTGGAAGCACGACACAGAGCCCTGACGTAGACATTGGAAGCACGGCACAGAGCCCTGACGTAGACATTGGAAGCATGGCACAGAGCCCTGATGCTGACATTGGAAGCACGGCACAGAGCCCTGACGTAGACATTGGAAGCACGGCACAGAGCCCTGACGTAGACATTGGTAGCATGGCACAGAGCCCTGACGTAGACATTGGAAGCACGGCACAGAGCCCTGACGTAGACATTGGAAGCACGACACAGAGCCCTGACGTAGACATTGGAAGCACGGCACAGAGCCCTGACGTAGACATTGGAAGCATGGCACAGAGCCCTGATGCTGACATTGGAAGCACGGCACAGAGCCCTGACGTAGACATTGGAAGCACGGCACAGAGCCATGACGTAGACATTGGAAGCACGGCACAGTCCAATGACGTAGACATTGGAAGCACGGCACAGAGCCCTGACGTAGACATTGGAAGCACGGCACAGAGCCATGACGTAGACATTGGAAGCACGGCACAGAGCCCTGACGTAGACATTGGAAGCACGGCACAGAGCCCTGACGTAGACATTGGAAGCACGGCACAGAGCCCTGACGTAGACATTGGAAGCACGGCACAGAGCCCTGACGTAGACATTGGAAGCACGGCACAGAGCCCTGACGTAGACATTGGAAGCACGGCACAGAGCCATGACGTAGACATTGGAAGCATGGCACAGTCCAATGACGTAGACATTGGAAGCACGGCACAGAGCCCTGACGTAGACATTGGGAACATGGCACAGAGCCCTGACGTAGACATTGGAAGCACGGCACAGAGCCCTGACGTAGACATTGGAAGCACGGCACAGAGCCCTGACGTAGACATTGGAAGCACGGCACAGAGCCCTGACGTAGACATTGGAAGCACGGCACAGAGCCCTGACGTAGACATTGGTAGCACGGCACAGAGCCCTGACGTAGACATTGGTAGCACGGCACAGAGCCCTGACGTAGACATTGGAAGCACGGCAAAGAGCCCTGACGTAGACATTGGTAGCACGGCACAGAGCCCTGACGTAGACATTGGTAGCACGGCACAGAGCCCTGACGTAGACATTGGAAGCACGGCACAGAGCCCTGACGTAGACATTGGGAACATGGCACAGAGCCCTGACGTAGACATTGGAAGCACGGCACAGAGCCCTGACGTAGACATTGGAAGCACGGCACAGAGCCCTGACGTAGACATTGGAAGCACGGCACAGAGCCCTGACGTAGACATTGGAAGCAAGGCACAGAGCCCTGACGTAGACATTGGGAACACGGCACAGTCCAATGACGTAGACATTGGAAGCACAGCACAGAGCCCTGACGTAGACATTGGAAGCACGGCACAGAGCCCTGACGTAGACATTGGGAACACGGCACAGAGCCCTGACGTAGACATTGGAAGCACGGCACAGAGCCCTGACGTAGACATTGGAAGCACGGCACAGAGCCCTGACGTAGACATTGGAAGCACGGCACAGAGCCCTGACGTAGACATTGGTAGCACGGCACAGAGCCCTGACGTAGACATTGGAAGCACGGCACAGAGCCCTGACGTAGACATTGGAAGCACGGCACAGAGCTCTGACGTAGACATTGGGAACACGGCACAGAGCCCTGACGTAGACATTGGAAGCACGGCACAGAGCCCTGACGTAGACATTGGAAGCACGGCACAGTCCAATGACGTAGACATTGGAAGCACGGCACAGAGCCCTGACGTAGACATTGGAAGCACGGCACAGAGCCCTGACGTAGACATTGGAGGCACGGCACAGAGCCCTGACGTAGACATTGGAAGCACGGCACAGAGCCCTGACGTAGACATTGGAAGCACGGCACAGAGCCCTGACGTAGACATTGGAAGCACGGCACAGAGCCCTGACGTAGACATTGGTAGCACGGCACAGAGCCCTGACGTAGACATTGGAAGCACGGCACAGAGCCCTGACGTAGACATTGGAAGCACGGCACAGAGCCCTGACGTAGACATTGGAAGCACGGCACAGAGCCCTGACGTAGACATTGGAAGCACGGCACAGAGCCCTGACGTAGACATTGGAAGCACGGCACAGAGCCCTGACGTAGACATTGGGAACACGGCACAGTCCAATGACGTAGACATTGGAAGCACGGCACAGAGCCCTGACGTAGACATTGGAAGCACGGCACAGAGCCCTGACGTAGACATTGGGAACACGGCACAGAGCCCTGACATAGACATTGGAAGCACGGCACAGAGCCCTGACGTAGACATTGGAAGCACAGCACAGAGCCCTGACGTAGACATTGGAAGCACGGCACAGAGCCCTGACGTAGACATTGGGAGCACGGCACAGAGCCCTGACGTAGACATTGGAAGCACAGCACAGAGCCCTGACGTAGACATTGGAAGCACGGCACAGAGCCCTGACGTAGACATTGGAAGCACGACACAGAGCTTTGACGTAGACATTGGAAGCACGGTTCAGAGCCCTGACGTAGACATTGGAAGCACGGCACGGAGCCCTGACGTAGACATTGGGAGCACGGCACAGAGCCCTGACGTAGACATGGGGAGCACGGCACAGAGCCCTGACGTAGACATTGGAAGCACGGCACAGAGCCCTGACGTAGACATTGGGAGCACGGCACAGAGCCCTGACGTAGACATTGGAAGCACGGCACAGTCCAATGACGTAGACATTGGGAACACGGCACAGAGCTCTGACGTAGACATTGGGAGCACGGCACAGAGCCCTGACGTAGACATTGGAAGCATGGCACAGAGTCCTGACGTAGACATTGGAAGCACGGCACAGAGCTCTGACGTAGACATTGGTAGCACGGCACAGAGCCCTGACGTAGACATTGGAAGCATGGCACAGAGCCCTGACGTAGACATTGGAAGCACGGCACAGAGTCCTGACGTAGACATTGGGAACACGGCACAGAGCCCTGACGTAGACATTGGGAGCACGGCACAGAGCCCTGACGTAGACATTGGAAGCACGGCACAGAGCCCTGACGTAGACATTGGGAGCACGGCACAGAGCCCTGACGTAGACATTGGAAGCACGGCACAGAGCCCTGACGTAGACATTGGAAGCACAGCACAGAGCCCTGACGTAGACATTGGAAGCACGGCACAGAGCCCTGACGTAGACATTGGAAGCACGGCACAGAGCTCTGACGTAGACATTGGAAGCACGGCACAGAGCCCTGACGTAGACATTGGAAGCATGGCACAGAGCCCTGACGTAGACATTGGGAGCACGGCACAGAGCCCTGACGTAGACATTGGCAGCACGGCACAGAGCCATGACGTGGACATTGGAAGCACGGCACAGAGCCATGACGTAGACATTGGAAGCACGGCACAGTCCAATGACGTAGACATTGGGAGCACGGCACAGAGCCCTGACGTAGACATTGGGAGCACGGCACAGAGCCCTGAGGTAGACATTGGAAGCACGGCACAGTCCAATGACGTAGACATTGGGAACACGGCACAGAGGCCTGACGTAGACATTGGGAACACGGCACAGAGCCCTGACGTAGACATTGGAAGCACGGCACAGAGCTCTGACGTAGACATTGGGAGCACGGCACAGAGCCCTGACGTAGACATTGGAAGCACGGCACAGAGCCCTGACGTGGACATTGGGAGCACGGCACAGAGCCCTGACGTAGACATTGGAAGCACGGCACAGAGCCCTGACGTAGACATTGGAAGCACGACACAGAGCCCTGACGTAGACATTGGAAGCACGGCAAAGAGCCCTGACGTAGACATTGGAAGCACGGCACAGAGCCCTGACGTAGACATTGGAAGCACGGCACAGAGCCCTGACGTAGACATTGGAAGCACGACACAGAGCCCTGACGTAGACATTGGAAGCACGACACAGAGCCCTGACGTAGACATTGGAAGCACGGCACAGTCCAATGACGTAGACATTGGGAACACGGCACAGAGCCCTGACGTAGACATTGGGAACACGGCACAGAGCCCTGACGTAGACATTGGTAGCACGGCACAGAGCCCTGATGCTGACATTGGAAGCACGGCACAGAGTCCTGACGTAGACATTGGGAGCACGGCACAGAGCCCTGACGTAGACATTGGAAGCACGGCACAGAGCCCTGACGTAGACATTGGAAGCACGGCACAGAGCCCTGACGTAGACATTGGAAGCACGGCACAGTCCAATGACGTAGACATTGGGAACACGGCACAGAGCCCTGACGTAGACATTGGAAGCACGGCACAGAGCCCTGACGTAGACATTGGAAGCACGGCACAGAGCACTGACGTAGACATTGGAAGCACGGCACAGAGCCCTGACGTAGACATTGGAAGCACAGCACAGAGCCCTGACGTAGACATTAGAAGCACGGCACAGAGCCCTGACGTAGACATTGGATCACGGCACAGAGCCCTGACGTAGACATTGGGAGCACGACACAGAGCCCTGACGTAGACATTGGAAGCACGGCACAGAGCCCTGACGTAGACATTGGGAACACGGCACAGAGCCCTGACGTAGACATTGGAAGCACGGCACAGAGCCCTGACGTAGACATTGGAAGCACGGCACAGAGCACTGACGTAGACATTGGAAGCACGGCACAGAGCCCTGACGTAGACATTGGAAGCACGGCACAGAGCCCTGACGTAGACATTGGAAGCACGACACAGAGCCCTGACGTAGACATTGGAAGCACGGCACAGTCCAATGACGTAGACATTGGGAACACGGCACAGAGCCCTGACGTAGACATTGGGAACACGGCACAGAGCCCTGACGTAGACATTGGTAGCACGGCACAGAGCCCTGATGCTGACATTGGAAGCACGGCACAGAGTCCTGACGTAGACATTGGGAGCACGGCACAGAGCCCTGACGTAGACATTGGAAGCACGGCACAGAGCCCTGACGTAGACATTGGAAGCACGGCACAGAGCCCTGACGTAGACATTGGAAGCACGGCACAGTCCAATGACGTAGACATTGGGAACACGGCACAGAGCCCTGACGTAGACATTGGAAGCACGGCACAGAGCCCTGACGTAGACATTGGAAGCACGGCACAGAGCCCTGACGTAGACATTGGAAGCACGGCACAGAGCCCTGACGTAGACATTGGAAGCACAGCACAGAGCCCTGACGTAGACATTAGAAGCACGGCACAGAGCCCTGACGTAGACATTGGATCACGGCACAGAGCCCTGACGTAGACATTGGGAGCACGACACAGAGCCCTGACGTAGACATTGGAAGCACGGCACAGAGCCCTGACGTAGACATTGGGAACACGGCACAGAGCCCTGACGTAGACATTGGAAGCACGGCACAGAGCCCTGACGTAGACATTGGAAGCACGGCACAGAGCCCTGACGTAGACATTGGAAGCACGGCACAGAGCCCTGACGTAGACATTGGAAGCACGGCACAGAGCCCTGACGTAGACATTGGAAGCACGGCACAGAGCCCTGACGTAGACATTGGAAGCACAGCACAGAGCCCTGACGTAGACATTGGAAGCACGGCACAGAGCTCTGACGTAGACATTGGAAGCACGGCACAGAGCCCTGACGTAGACATTGGGAGCACGGCACAGAGCCCTGACGTAGACATTGGAAGCACGGCACAGAGCCCTGACGTAGACATTGGAAGCACGGCACAGAACCCTGACGTAGACATTGGAAGCACGGCACAGAGCCCTGACGTAGACATTGGGAACACGGCACAGAGCCCTGACGTAGACATTGGAAGCACAGCACAGAGCCCTGACGTAGACATTAGAAGCACGGCACAGAGCCCTGACGTAGACATTGGAAGCACAGCACAGAGCCCTGACGTAGACATTGGGAACACGGCACAGAGCCCTGACGTAGACATTGGAAGCACGGCACAGAGCCCTGACGTAGACATTGGAAGCACGGCACAGAGCTCTGACGTAGACATTGGAAGCACAGCACAGAGCCCTGACGTAGACATTGGAAGCACGGCACAGAGCCCTGATGCTGACATTGGAAGCACGGCACATAGCCCTGACGTAGACATTGGAAGCACGGCACAGAGCCCTGACGTAGACATTGGAAGCACGGCACAGAGCCATGATGCTGACATTGGAAGCACGGCACATAGCCCTGACGTAGACATTGGAAGCACGGCACAGAGCCCTGACGTAGACATTGGAAGCACGGCACAGAGCCATGACGTAGACATTAGAAGCACGGCACAGAGCCCTGACGTAGACATTGGGAACACGGCACAGAGCCCTGACGTAGACATTGGAAGCACAGCACAGAGCCCTGACGTAGACATTGGAAGCACAGCACAGAGCCCTGACGTAGACATTAGAAGCACGGCACAGAGCCCTGACGTAGACATTAGAAGCACGGCACAGAGCCCTGACGTAGACATTGGGAACACGGCACAGAGCCCTGACGTAGACATTGGAAGCACGGCACAGAGCCCTGACGTAGACATTGGAAGCACGGCACAGAGCCCTGACGTAGACATTGGGAACACGGCACAGAGCCCTGACGTAGACATTGGAAGCACGGCACAGAGCCCTGACGTAGACATTGGAAGCACGGCACAGAGCCCTGACGTAGACATTGGGAACACGGCACAGAGCCCTGACGTAGACATTGGAAGCACAGCACAGAGCCCTGACGTAGACATTGGGAACACGGCACATAGCCCTGACGTAGACATTGGAAGCACGGCACAGAGCCCTGACGTAGACATTAGAAGCACGGCACAGAGCCCTGACGTAGACATTGGAAGCACGGCACAGAGCCCTGACGTAGACATTGGAAGCATGGCACAGAGCCCTGACGTAGACATTGGTAGCACGGCACAGAGCCCTGATGCTGACACTGGAAGCACGGCACAGAGCCCTGACGTAGACATTAGAAGCACGGCACAGAGCCCTGACGTAGACATTAGAAGCACGGCACAGAGCCCTGACGTAGACATTGGGAACACGGCACAGAGCCCTGACGTAGACATTGGAAGCACGGCACAGAGCCCTGACGTAGACATTGGAAGCACGGCACAGAGCCCTGACGTAGACATTGGGAACACGGCACAGAGCCCTGACGTAGTCATTGGAAGCACGGCACAGAGCCCTGACGTAGACATTGGAAGCACGGCACAGAGCCCTGACGTAGACATTGGAAGCACAGCACAGAGCCCTGACGTAGACATTGGGAACACGGCACATAGCCCTGACGTAGACATTGGAAGCACAGCACAGAGCCCTGACGTAGACATTGGGAACACGGCACATAGCCCTGACGTAGACATTGGAAGCACAGCACAGAGCCCTGACGTAGACATTGGGAACACGGCACAGAGCCCTGACTTAGACATTGGAAGCACAGCACAGAGCCCTGACGTAGACATTGGAAGCACGGCACAGAGCCGTGACGTAGACATTGGAAGCACGGCACAGAGCCCTGACGTAGACATTGGGAGCACGGCACAGAGCCCTGACGTAGACATTGGAAGCACGGCACAGAGCCCTGACTTAGACATTGGGAACACGGCACAGAGCCCTGACGTAGACATTGGAAGCACAGCACAGAGCCCTGACGTAGACATTGGAAGCACGGCACAGAGCCCTGACGTAGACATTGGAAGCACGGCACAGAGCTCTGACGTAGACATTGGAAGCACGGCACAGAGCCCTGATGCTGACACTGGAAGCACGGCACAGAGCCCTGACGTAGACATTAGAAGCACGGCACAGAGCCCTGACGTAGACATTGGAAGCACGGCACAGAGCCCTGACGTAGACATTGGGAGCACGGCACAGAGCCCTGACGTAGACATTGGAAGCACGGCACAGAGCCCTGACGTAGACATTGGAAGCATGGCACAGAGCCCTGACGTAGACATTGGAAGCACGGCACAGAGCCCTGACGTAGACATTGGAAGCACGGCACAGAGCCCTGACGTAGACATTGGAAGCACGGCACAGAGCCCTGACGTAGACATTGGAAGCACGGCACAGAGCCCTGACGTAGACATTGGAAGCACGGCACAGAGCCCTGACGTAGACATTGGAAGCACGGCACAGAGCCCTGACGTAGACATTGGAAGCACGGCACAGAGCCCTGACGTAGACATTGGAAGCACGGCACAGAGCCCTGACGTAGACATTGGAAGCATGGCACAGAGCCCTGACGTAGACATTGGAAGCACGGCACAGAGCCCTGACGTAGACATTGGGAACACGGCACAGAGCCCTGACGTAGACATTGGAAGCACGGCACAGAGCCCTGACGTAGACATTGGAAGCACGGCACAGAGCCCTGACGTAGACATTGAAAGCACGGTACAGAGCCCTGACGTAGACATTGGAAGCACGGCACAGAGCCCTGACGTAGACATTGGAAGCACAGCACAGAGCCCTGACGTAGACATTGGAAGCACGGCACAGAGCCCTGACGTAGACATTGGAAGCACGGCACAGAGCCCTGACGTAGACATTGGGAGCACGGCACAGAGCCCTGACGTAGACATTGGAAGCACGGCACAGAGCCCTGACGTAGACATTGGGAACACGGCACAGAGCCCTGACGTAGACATTGGAAGCACGGCACAGAGCCCTGACGTAGACATTGGGAGCACGGCACAGAGCCCTGACGTAGACATTGGAAGCACGGCACAGAGCCCTGACGTAGACATTGGAAGCACGGCACAGAGCCCTGACGTAGACATTGGGAGCACGGCACAGAGCCCTGACGTAGACATTGGGAGCACGGCACAGAGCCCTGACGTAGACATTGGAAGCACGGCACAGAGCCCTGACGTAGACATTGGAAGCACGGCACAGAGCCCTGACGTAGACATTGGAAGCACGGCACAGAGCCCTGACGTAGACATTGGAAGCACGGCACAGAGCCCTGACGTAGACATTGGGAGCACGGCACAGAGCCCTGACGTAGACATTGGGAGCACGGCACAGAGCCCTGACGTAGACATTGGGAGCACGGCACAGAGCCCTGACGTAGACATTGGGAGCACGGCACAGAGCCCTGACGTAGACATTGGAAGCACGGCACAGAGCCCTGACGTAGACATTGGAAGCACGGCACAGAGCCCTGACGTAGACATTGGAAGCACGGCACAGAGCCCTGACGTAGACATTGGGAGCACGGCACAGAGCCCTGACGTAGACATTGGAAGCACGGCACAGAGCCCTGACGTAGACATTGGGAGCACGGCACAGAGCCCTGACGTAGACATTGGAAGCACGGCACAGAGCCCTGACGTAGACATTGGGAGCACGGCACAGAGCCCTGACGTAGACATTGGAAGCACGGCACAGAGCCCTGACGTAGACATTGGAAGCACGGCACAGAGCCCTGACGTAGACATTGGAAGCATGGCACAGAGCCCTGACGTAGACATTGGAAGCACGGCACAGAGCCCTGACGTAGACATTGGAAGCACGGCACAGAGCCCTGATGTAGACATTGGGAACACGGCACAGAGCCCTGACGTAGACATTGGAAGCACGGCACAGAGCCCTGACGTAGACATTGGAAGCACAGCACAGAGCCCTGACGTAGACATTGGAAGCACAGCACAGAGCCCTGACGTAGACATTGGAAGCACGGCACAGAGCCCTGACGTAGACATTGGAAGCACGGCACAGAGCCCTGACGTAGACATTGGAAGCACGGCACAGAGCCCTGACGTAGACATTGGAAGCACGGCACAGAGCCCTGACGTAGACATTGGAAGCACGGCACAGAGCCCTGACGTAGACATTGGAAGCACGGCACAGAGCCCTGACGTAGACATTGGAAGCACGGCACAGAGCTCTGACGTAGACATTGGAAGCACGGCACAGAGCCCTGACGTAGACATTGGGAGCACGGCACAGAGCCCTGACGTAGACATTGGAAGCACGGCACAGAGCCCTGACGTAGACATTGGGAACACGGCACAGAGCCCTGACGTAGACATTGGAAGCACGGCACAGAGCCCTGACGTAGACATTGGGAGCACGGCACAGAGCCCTGACGTAGACATTGGAAGCACGGCACAGAGCCCTGACGTAGACATTGGAAGCACGGTACAGAGCCCTGACGTAGACATTGTAAGGACAGCACAGAGCCCTGACGTAGACATTGGAAGCACGGCACAGAGCCCTGACGTAGACATTGGAAGCACGGCACAGAGCCCTGACGTAGACATTGGAAGCACGGCACAGAGCCCTGACGTAGACATTGGAAGCACGGTACAGAGCCCTGACGTAGACATTGGAAGCACGGCACAGAGCTCTTACGTAGACATTGGAAGCACGGCACAGAGCCCTGACGTAGACATTGGGAACACGGCACAGAGCCCTGACGTAGATATTGGAAGCACGGCACAGAGCTCTTACGTAGACATTGGAAGCACGGCACAGAGCCCTGACGTAGACATTGGAAGCACGGCACAGAGCTCTGACGTAGACATTGGAAGCACGGCACAGAGCCCTGACGTAGACATTGGAAGCACGGCACAGAGCTCTGACGTAGACATTGGAAGCACGGCACAGAGCCCTGACGTAGACATTGGAAGCACGGCACAGAGCCCTGACGTAGACATTGGTAGCACGGCACAGAGCTCTGACGTAGACATTGGAAGCACGGCACAGAGCCCTGACGTAGACATTGGTAGCACGGCACAGAGCCCTGACGTAGACATTGGAAGCACGGTACAGAGCCCTGACGTAGACATTGGAAGCACGGCACAGAGCTCTGACGTAGACATTGGTAGCACGGCACAGAGCCCTGACGTAGACATTGGAAGCACGGCACAGAGCTCTGACGTAGACATTGGAAGCACGGCACAGAGCCCTGACGTAGACATTGGTAGCACGGCACAGAGCCCTGACGTAGACATTGGTAGCACGGCACAGAGCCCTGACGTAGACATTGGAAGCACGGCACAGAGCCCTGACGTAGACATTGGAAGCACGGCACAGAGCCCTGACGTAGACATTGGAAGCACGGCACAGAGCCCTGATGTAGACATTGGAAGCACGGCACAGAGCCCTGACGTAGACATTGAAAGCACGGCACAGAGCCCTGACGTAGACATTGGAAGCACGGCACAGAGCCCTGACGTAGACATTGGAAGCACGGCACAGAGCCCTGACGTAGACATTGGAAGCACGGCACAGAGCCCTGACGTAGACATTGGAAGCAAGGCACAGAGCCCTGACGTAGACATTGGAAGCACGGCACAGAGTCCTGACGTAGACATTGGTAGCACGGCACAGAGCCCCGACGTAGACATTGGGAGCACGGCACAGAGCCCTGACGTAGACATTGGGAGCACGGCACAGAGCCCTGACGTAGACATTGGGAGCACGGCACAGAGCCCTGACGTAGACATTGGAAGCACGGCACAGAGCCCTGACGTAGACATTGGGAGCACGGCACAGAGCCCTGACGTAGACATTGGTAGCACGGCACAGAGCCCTGACGTAGACATTGGGAGCACGGCACAGATCCCTGACGTAGACATTGGAAGCACGGCACAGAGCCCTGACGTAGACATTGGGAGCACGGCACAGAGCCCTGACGTAGACATTGGGAGCACGGCACAGAGCCCTGACGTAGACATTGGAAGCACGGCACAGAGTCCTGACGTAGACATTGGTAGCACGGCACAGAGCCCTGACGTAGACATTGGGAGCACGGCACAGAGCCCTGACGTAGACATTGGGAGCACGGCACAGAGCCCTGACGTAGACATTGGGAGCACGGCACAGAGCCCTGACGTAGACATTGGGAGCACGGCACAGAGCCCTGACGTAGACATTGGAAGCACGGCACAGAGCCCTGACGTAGACATTGGAAGCACGGTACAGAGCCCTGACGTAGACATTGGAAGCACGGCACAGAGCCCTGACGTAGACATTGGAAGCACGGCACAGAGCCCTGACGTAGACATTGTAAGCACGGCACAGAGCCCTGACGTAGACATTGGAAGCACGGCACAGAGCCCTGAAGTAGACATTGGAAGCACGGCACGGAGCCCTGACGTAGACATTGGGAACACGGCACAGAGCTCTGACGTAGACATTGGAAGCACGGCACAGAGCCCTGACGTAGACATTGGAAGCACGGCACAGAGCCCTGACGTAGACATTGGAAGCACGGCACAGAGCCCTGACGTAGACATTGGGAGCACGGCACAGAGCCCTGATGTAGACATTGGGAACACGGCACAGAGCCCTGACGTAGACATTGGAAGCACTGCACAGAGCCCTGACGTAGACATTGGAAGCACGCCACAGAGCCCTGACGTAGACATTGGAAGCACGGCACAGAGCCCTGACGTAGACATTGGAAGCACGGCACAGAGCCCTGACGTAGACATTGGAAGCACAGCACAGAGCCCTGACGTAGACATTGGAAGCACGGCACAGAGCCCTGACGTAGACATTGGAAGCACGGCACAGAGTCCTGACGTAGACATTGGAAGCACGGCACAGAGCCCTGACGTAGACATTGGGAGCACGGCACAGAGCCCTGATGTAGACATTGGAAGCACGGCACAGAGCTCTGACCTAGACATTGGGAGCACGGCACAGAGCCCTGACGTAGACATTGGGAGCACGTCACAGAGCCCTGACGTAGACATTGGAAGCACGGCACAGAGCCCTGACGTAGACATTGGAAGCACGGCACAGAGCTCTGACGTAGACATTGGAAGCACGGCACAGAGCTCTGACGTAGACATTGGGAGCACGGCACAGAGCCCTGATGTAGACATTGGAAGCACGGCACAGAGCTCTGACGTAGACATTGGGAGCACGGCACAGAGCCCTGACGTAGACATTGGGAGCACGGCACAGAGCCCTGACGTAGACATTGGAAGCACGGCACAGAGCCCTGACGTAGACATTGGAAGCACGGCACAGAGCTCTGACGTAGACATTGGGAGCACGGCACAGAGCCCTGACGTAGACATTGGGAGCACGGCACAGAGCCCTGACGTAGACATTGGGAGCACGGCACAGAGCCCTGACGTAGACATTGGTAGCACGGCACAGAGCCCTGACGTAGACATTGGGAGCACGGCACAGAGCCCTGACGTAGACATTGGAAGCACGGCACAGAGCCCTGACGTAGACATTGGGAGCACGGCACAGAGCCCTGACGTAGACATTGGGAGCACGGCACAGAGCCCTGACGTAGACATTGGGAGCACGGCACAGAGCCCTGACGTAGACATTGGGAGCATGGCACAGAGCCCTGACGTAGACATTGGAAGCACGGCACAGAGCCCTGACGTAGACATTGGGAGCACAGCACAGAGCCCTGACGTAGACATTGGAAGCACGGCACAGAGCCCTGACGTAGACATTGGGAGCACGGCACAGAGCCCTGACGTAGACATTGGGAGCACGGCACAGAGCCCTGACGTAGACATTGGGAGCACGGCACAGAGCCCTGACGTAGACATTGGAAGCACGGCACAGAGCCCTGACGTAGACATTGGAAGCACAGCACAGAGCCCTGACGTAGACATTGGAAGCACGGCACAGAGCCCTGACGTAGACATTGGAAGCACAGCACAGAGCCCTGACGTAGACATTGGGAGCACGGCACAGAGCCCTGACGTAGACATTGGGAGCACGGCACAGAGCCCTGACGTAGACATTGGGAGCACGGCACAGAGCCCTGACGTAGACATTGGAAGCACGGCACAGAGCCCTGACGTAGACATTGGAAGCACAGCACAGAGCCCTGACGTAGACATTGGAAGCACGGCACAGAGCCCTGACGTAGACATTGGGAGCACGACACAGAGCCCTGACGTAGACATTGGAAGCACGGCACAGAGCCCTGACGTAGACACTGGAAGCACGGCACAGAGCCCTGACGTAGACACTGGAAGCACAGCACAGAGCCCTGACGTAGACATTGGAAGCACGGCACAGAGCCCTGACGTAGACATTGGAAGCACAGCACAGAGCCCTGACGTAGACATTGGAAGCACGGCACAGAGCCCTGACGTAGACATTGGAAGCACGGCACAGAGCCCTGACGTAGACATTGGGAGCACGGCACAGAGCCCTGACGTAGACATTGGAAGCACGGCACAGAGCCCTGACGTAGACACTGGAAGCACAGCACAGAGCCCTGACGTAGACATTGGAAGCACGGCACAGAGCCCTGATGTAGACATTGGAAGCACGGCACAGAGCCCTGACGTAGACATTGGAAGCATGGCACAGAGCCCTGATGTAGACCTTGGAAGCACGGCACAGAGCCCTGACGTATACATTGGAAGCACGGCACAGAGCCCTGATGTAGACATTGGAAGCACGGCACAGAGCCCTGACGTAGACATTGGAAGCACGGCACAGAGCCCTGATGTAGACATTGGAAGCACGGCACAGAGCCCTGACGTAGACATTGGAAGCATGGCACAGAGCCCTGATGTAGACATTGGAAGCACGGCACAGAGCCCTGACGTAGACATTGGAAGCACGGCACAGAGCCCTGACGTAGACATTGGAAGCACGGCACAGAGCCATGACGTAGACATTGGAAGCACGGCACAGTCCAATGACGTAGACATTGGAAGCACGGCACAGAGCCCTGACGTAGACATTGGAAGCACGGGACAGAGCTCTGACGTAGACATTGGAAGCAAGGCACAGAGCCCTGACGTAGACATTGGGAACACGGCACAGTCCAATGACGTAGACATTGGAAGCACGGCACAGAGCCCTGACGTAGACATTGGAAGCACGGCACAGAGCCCTGATGTAGACATTGGAAGCACAGCACAGAGCCCTGACGTAGACATTGGAAGCACGGCACAGAGCCATGACGTAGACATTGGAAGCACGGCACAGAGCCCTGACGTAGACATTGGAAGCACGGCACAGAGCCCTGATGTAGACATTGGAAGCACAGCACAGAGCCCTGACGTAGACATTGGAAGCACGGCACAGAGCCCTGACGTAGACATTGGAAGCACGGCACAGAGCCATGACGTAGACATTGGAAGCACGGCACAGAGCCCTGACGTAGACATTGGAAGCACAGCACAGAGCTCTGACGTAGACATTGGAAGCACAGCACAGAGCCCTGACGTAGACATTGGAAGCACGGCACAGAGCCCTGACGTAGACATTGGAAGCAAGGCACAGAGCCCTGACGTAGACATTGGAAGCACGGCACAGAGCCCTGACGTAGACATTGGGAGCATGGCACAGAGCCCTGACGTAGACATTGGAAGCAAGGCACAGAGCCCTGACGTAGACATTGGAAGCACGGCACAGAGCTCTGACGTAGACATTGGAAGCACGGCACAGAGCCCTGACGTAGACATTGGAAACACGGCACAGAGCCCTGACGTAGACATTGGAAGCACGGCACAGAGCCCTGACGTAGACATTGGAAGCACGGCACAGAGCTCTGACGTAGACATTGGAAGCAAGGCACAGAGCCCTGACGTAGACATTGGAAGCAAGGCACAGAGCCATGACGTAGACATTGGGAGCACGGCACAGAGCTCTGACTTAGACATTGGAAGCACGGCACAGAGCCCTGATGTAGACATTGGGAGCACGGCACAGAGCCCTGACGTAGACATTGGAAGCACGGCACAGAGCCCTGACGTAGACATTGGAAGCAAGGCACAGAGCCCTGACGTAGACATTGGAAGCACGGCACAGAGCTCTGACGTAGACATTGGAAGCACGGCACAGAGCTCTGATGTAGACATTGGGAGCACGGCACAGAGCCCTGATGTAGACATTGGGAGCACGGCACAGAGCTCTGACGTAGACATTGAAAGCACGGCACAGAGCCCTGACGTAGACATTGGAAGCACGGCACAGAGCTCTGATGTAGACATTGGGAGCACGGCACAGAGCCCTGACGTAGACATTGGAAGCACGGCACAGTCCAATGACGTAGACATTGGAAGCACGGCACAGAGCCCTGACGTAGACATTGGAAGCAAGGCACAGAGCCCTGACGTAGACATTGGAAGCACGGCACAGAGCTCTGACGTAGACATTGGGAGCACGGCACAGAGCTCTGACTTAGACATTGGAAGCACGGCACAGAGCCCTGATGTAGACATTGGAAGCACGGCACAGAGCTCTGATGTAGACATTGGGAGCACGGCACAGAGCCCTGACGTAGACATTGGAAGCACGGCACAGAGCCCTGACGTAGACATTGGAAGCAAGGCACAGAGCCATGACGTAGACATTGGGAGCACGGCACAGAGCTCTGACTTAGACATTGGAAGCACGGCACAGAGCCCTGATGTAGACATTGGGAGCACGGCACAGAGCCCTGACGTAGACATTGGGAGCATGGCACAGAGCCCTGACGTAGACATTGGAAGCAAGGCACAGAGCCCTGACGTAGACATTGGAAGCACGGCACAGAGCTCTGACGTAGACATTGGAAGCACGGCACAGAGCTCTGACTTAGACATTGGAAGCACGGCACAGAGCCCTGACGTAGACATTGGAAGCACGGCACAGAGCTCTGACGTAGACATTGGGAACACGGCACAGAGCCCTGACGTAGACATTGGAAGCACGGCACAGAGCCCTGACGTAGACATTGGGAACACGGCACAGTCCAATGACGTAGACATTGGAAGCACAGCACAGAGCCCTGACGTAGACATTGGAAGCACGGCACAGAGCCCTGACGTAGACATTGGAAGCACGGCACAGAGCCCTGACGTAGACATTGGAAGCACGGCACAGAGCTCTGACGTAGACATTGAAAGCACGGCACAGAGCCCTGACGTAGACATTGGAAGCACGGCACAGAGCCCTGACGTAGACATTGGAAGCACGGCACAGAGCTCTGACGTAGACATTGGGAGCACGGCACAGAGCCCTGACGTGGACATTGGAAGCACGGCACAGAGCCCTGACGTGGACATTGGAAGCACGGCACAGAGCCCTGATGCTGACATTGGAAGCACGGCACAGAGCCTTGACGTAGACATTGGAAGCACGGCACAGAGCCCTGACGTAGACATTGGAAGCACGGCACAGAGCCCTGACGTAGACATTGGAAGCACGGCACAGAGCCCTGACGTAGACATTGGGAGCACGGCACAGAGCTCTGACGTAGACATTGGAAGCACGGCACAGAGCCCTGACGTAGACATTGGTAGCACGGCACAGAGCCCTGACGTAGACATTGGAAGCACGGCACAGAGCCCTGATGTAGACATTGGAAGCACGGCACAGAGCCCTGACGTAGACATTGGAAGCACGGCACAGAGCCCTGACGTAGACATTGGTAGCACGGCACAGAGCCCTGACGTAGACATTGGAAGCACGGCACAGAGCCCTGATGTAGACATTGGAAGCACGGCACAGAGTCCTGACGTAGACATTGGAAGCACGGCACAGAGCCCTGACGTAGGCATTGGTAGCACGGCACAGAGCCCTGACGTAGACATTGGAAGCACGGCACAGAGCCCTGACGTAGACATTGGAAGCACGGCACAGAGCTCTTACGTAGACATTGGAAGCACGGCACAGAGCCCTGACGTAGACATTGGAAGCACGGCACAGAGCTCTGACGTAGACATTGGAAGCACGGCACAGAGCTCTGACGTAGACATTGGGAGCACGGCACAGAGCCCTGACGTAGACATTGGAAGCAAGGCACAGAGCCCTGACGTAGACATTGGAAGCACGGCACAGAGCTCTGACGTAGACATTGGAAGCACGGCACAGTCCAATGACGTAGACATTGGAAGCACGGCACAGAGCCCTGACGTAGCCATTGGAAGCACGGCACAGAGCCCTGACGTAGACATTGGGATGACAGCACAGAGCCCTGACGTAGACATTGGAAGCACGGCACAGAGCCCTGACGTAGACATTGGAAGCACGGCACAGTCCAATGACGTAGACATTGGAAGCAAGGCACAGAGCCCTGACGTAGACATTGGAAGCAAGGCACAGAGCCCTGACGTAGACATTGGAAGCACGGCACAGAGCTCTGACGTAGACATTGGAAGCACGGCACAGTCCAATGACGTAGACATTGGAAGCACGGCACAGAGCCCTGACGTAGACATTGGAAGCACGGCACAGAGCCCTGACGTAGACATTGGGAACACGGCACAGTCCAATGACGTAGACATTGGAAGCACGGCACAGAGCCCTGACGTAGACATTGGAAGCACGGCACAGAGCCCTGACGTAGACATTGGAAGCATGGCACAGAGCCCTGACGTAGACATTGGTAGCACGGCACAGAGCCCTGACGTAGACATTGGAAGCACGGCACAGAGCCATGACGTAGACATTGGTAGCACGGCACAGAGCCCTGACGTAGACATTGGAAGCACGGCACAGAGCCCTGACGTAGACATTGGAAGCACGGCACAGAGACCTGACGTAGACATTAAAAGCACGGCACAGAGCCCTGACGTAGACATTGGGAACACGGCACATAGCCCTGACGTAGACATTGGTAGCACGGTACAGAGCTCTGACGTAGACATTGGAAGCACGGCACAGAGCCCTGACGTAGACATTGGTAGCACGGCACAGAGCCCTGACGTAGACATTGGAAGCACGGCACAGAGCCCTGACGTAGACATTGGAAGCACAGCACAGAGCCATGACGTAGACATTGGAAGCACGGCACAGAGCCCTGACGTAGACATTGGGAACACGGCACAGAGCCCTGACGTAGACATTGGAAGCACAGCACAGAGCCCTGACGTAGACATTGGAAGCACAGCACAGAGCCCTGACGTAGACATTGGAAGCACGGCACAGAGCCCTGACGTAGACATTGGAAGCACGGTACAGAGCTTTGACGTAGACATTGGGAGCAAGGCACAGAGCCCTGACGTAGACATTGGTAGCACGGCACAGAGCCCTGACGTAGACATGGGGAGCACGGCACAGAGCCCTGACGTAGACATTGGGAGCAAGGCACAGAGCCCTGACGTAGACATTGGTAGCATGGCACAGAGCCCTGACGTAGACATTGGAAGCACGACACAGTGCCCTGACGTAGACATTGGAAGCACGGCACAGAGCCCTGACGTAGACATTGGAAGCACAGCACAGAGCCCTGACGTAGACATTGGAAGCACGGCACAGAGCCCTGACGTAGACATTGGGAACACGGCACAGTCCAATGACGTAGACATTGGAAGCACGGCACAGAGCCCTGACGTAGACATTGGAAGCACGGCACTGTCCAATGACGTAGACATTGGAAGCACGGCACAGAGCCCTGATGTAGACATTGGAAGCACGGCACAGAGCCCTGACGTAGACATTGGAAGCACGGCACAGAGCTCTGACGTAGACATTGGAAGCACGGCACAGAGCCCTGACGTAGACATTGGAAGCACGGCACAGAGCCCTGACGTAGACATTGGAAGCACGGCACAGAGCCCTGACGTAGACATTGGAAGCACGGCACAGAGCCCTGACGTAGACATTGGAAGCACGGCACAGAGCCCTGACGTAGACATTGGAAGCACGGCACAGAGCCCTGACGTAGACATTGGGAACACGGCACAGTCCAATGACGTAGACATTGGAAGCACGGCACAGAGCCCTGACGTAGACATTGGGAGCACGGCACAGAGCCATGACGTAGACATTGGAAGCACAGCACAGAGCCCTGACGTAGACATTGGTAGCACGGCACAGAGCCCTGACGTAGACATTGGGAACACGGTACAGTCCAATGACGTAGACATTGGAAGCACGGCACAGAGCCCTGACGTAGACATTGGGAACACGGCACAGAGCCCTGACGTAGACATTGGAAGCACGGCACAGAGCTCTGACGTAGACATTGGAAGCACGGCACAGAGCCCTGACGTAGACATTGGTAGCACGGCACAGAGCCCTGACGTAGACATTGGGAACACGGTACAGAGCCCTGACGTAGACATTGGTAGCACAGCACAGAGCCCTGACGTAGACATTGGTAGCACGGCACAGAGCCCTGACGTAGACATTGGGAACACGGCACAGTCCAATGACGTAGACATTGGTAGCACGGCACAGAGCCCTGACGTAGACATTGGAAGCACGGTACATAACCCTGACGTAGACATTGGGAGCACGGCACAGAGCCCTGACGTAGACATTGGGAACACGGTACAGAGCCCTGACGTAGACATTGGTAGCACGGCACAGAGCCCTGACGTAGACATTGGGAACACGGTACAGAGCCCTGACGTAGACATTGGTAGCACAGCACAGAGCCCTGACGTAGACATTGGTAGCACGGCACAGAGCCCTGACGTAGACATTGGAAGCACGGCACAGAGCCCTGACGTAGACATTGGAAGCACGGCACAGAGCCCTGACGTAGACATTGGAAGCACGGCACAGAGCCCTGACGTAGACATTGGGAACACGGCACAGTCCAATGACGTAGACATTGGAAGCACGGCACAGAGCCCTGACGTAGACATTGGAAGCACGGCACAGAGCCCTGACGTAGACATTGGAAGCACGGCACAGAGCCCTGACGTAGACATTGGGAACACGGCACAGAGCCCTGACGTAGACATTGGAAGCACGGCACAGAGCCCTGACGTAGACATTGGGAACACGGCACAGAGCCCTGACGTAGACATTGGAAGCACGGCACAGAGCCCTGACGTAGACATTGGAAGCACGGCACAGAGCCCTGACGTAGACATTGGGAACACGGCACAGTCCAATGACGTAGACATTGGGAACACGGCACAGAGCCCTGACGTAGACATTGGTAGCACGGCACAGAGCCCTGACGTAGACATTGGTAGCACGGCACAGAGCCCTGACGTAGACATTGGAAGCACGGCACAGAGCCCTGACGTAGACATGGAAGCACGGCACAGAGCCCTGACGTAGACATTGGAAGCACAGCACAGAGCCCTGACGTAGACATTGGTAGCACGGCACAGAGCCCTGACGTAGACATTGGAAGCACGGCACAGAGCCCTGACGTAGACATTGGTAGCACGGCACAGAGCCCTGACGTAGACATTGGAAGCACGGCACAGAGCCCTGACGTAGACATTGGAAGCACGGCACAGAGCCCTGACGTAGACATTGGAAGCACGGCACAGAGCCCTGACGTAGACATTGGAAGCACGGCACAGAGCCCTGACGTAGACATTGGGAACACGGCACAGTCCAATGACGTAGACATTGGTAGCACGGCACAGAGCCCTGACGTAGACATTAGAAGCACGGCACAGAGCCCTGACGTAGACATTGGTAGCACGGCACAGAGCCCTGACGTAGACATTAGAAGCACGGCACAGAGCCCTGACGTAGACATTGGGAACACGGCACAGAGCCCTGACGTAGACATTGGAAGCACGGCACAGAGCCCTGACGTAGACATTGGGAACACGGCACAGAGCCCTGACGTAGACATTGGGAACACGGCACAGAGCCCTGACGTAGACATTGGGAACACGGCACAGAGCCCTGACGTAGACATTGGGAACACGGCACAGTCCAATGACGTAGACGTTGGTAGCACGGCACAGAGCCCTGACGTAGACATTGGAAGCACGGCACAGAGCCCTGACGTAGACATTGGAAGCACGGCACAGAGCCCTGACGTAGACATTGGGAACACGGCACAGAGCCCTGACGTAGACATTGGAAGCACAGCACAGAGCCCTGACGTAGACATTGGAAGCACGGCACAGAGCCCTGACGTAGACATTGGAAGCACGGCACAGAGCCCTGACGTAGACATTGGAAGCAAGGCACAGAGCCCTGACGTAGACATTGGTAGCACGGCACAGAGCCCTGACGTAGACATTGGGAACACGGCACAGTCCAATGACGTAGACATTGGTAGCACGGCACAGAGCCCTGACGTAGACATTGGTAGCACGGCACAGAGCCCTGACGTAGACATTGGAAGCACGGCACAGAGCCCTGACGTAGACATTGGAAGCACGGCACAGAGCCCTGACGTAGACATTGGTAGCACGGCACAGAGCCCTGACGTAGACATTGGGAACACGGCACAGAGCCCTGACGTAGACATTGGAAGCACAGCACAGAGCCCTGACGTAGACATTGGAAGCACGGCACAGAGCCCTGACGTAGACATTGGAAGCACGGCACAGAGCCCTGACGTAGACATTGGAAGCAAGGCACAGAGCCCTGACGTAGACATTGGTAGCACGGCACAGAGCCCTGACGTAGACATTGGTAGCACGGCACAGAGCCCTGACGTAGACATTGGAAGCACGGCACAGAGCCCTGACGTAGACATTGGAAGCACGGCACAGAGCCCTGACGTAGACATTGGTAGCACGGCACAGAGCCCTGACGTAGACATTGGTAGCACGGCACAGAGCCCTGACGTAGACATTGGAAGCACGGCACATAGCCCTGACGTAGACATTGGGAACACGGCACAGTCCAATGACGTAGACATTGGTAGCACGGCACAGAGCCCTGACGTAGACATTGGTAGCACGGCACAGAGCCCTGACGTAGACATTGGAAGCACGGCACAGAGCCCTGACGTAGACATTGGTAGCACGGCACAGAGCCATGACGTAGACATTGGTAGCACGGCACAGAGCCCTGACGTAGACATTGGTAGCACGGCACAGAGCCCTGACGTAGACATTGGGAGCACGGCACAGAGCCCTGATGTAGACATTGGAAGCACGGCACAGAGCCCTGACGTAGACATTGGAAGCACGGCACAGAGCCCTGACGTAGACATTGGGAACACGGCACAGTCCAATGACGTAGACATTGGTAGCACGGCACAGAGCCCTGACGTAGACATTGGAAGCACGGCACAGAGCCCTGACGTAGACATTGGAAGCACGGCACAGTCCAATGACGTAGACATTGGTAGCACGGCACAGAGCCCTGACGTAGACATTGGAAGCACGGCACAGAGCCCTGACGTAGACATTGGTAGCACGGCACAGAGCCCTGACGTAGACATTGGAAGCACGGCACAGAGCCCTGACGTAGACATTGGAAGCACGGCACAGAGCCCTGACGTAGACATTGGGAACACGGCACAGTCCAATGACGTAGACATTGGTAGCACGGCACAGAGCCCTGACGTAGACATTGGAAGCACGGCACAGAGCCCTGACGTAGACATTGGAAGCACGGTACATAGCCCTGACGTAGACATTGGAAGCACGGCACAGAGCCCTGACGTAGACATTGGAAGCACGGCACAGAGCCCTGACGTAGACATTGGAAGCACGGCACAGAGCTCTGACGTAGACATTAGAAGCACGGCACAGAGCTCTGACGTAGACATTGGAAGCACGGCACAGAGCCATGACGTAGACATTGGAAGCACGGCACAGAGCCATGACGTAGACATTGGAAGCACGGCACAGAGCCCTGACGTAGACATTGGTAGCACGGAACAGAGCCCTGACGTAGACATTGGAAGCACGGCACAGAGCCCTGACGTAGACATTGGAAGCACGGCACAGAGCCCTGACGTAGACATTGGTAGCACGGCACAGAGCCCTGACGTAGACATTGGGAGCACGGCACAGAGCCATGACGTAGACATTGGAAGCACGGCACAGAGCCCTGACGTAGACATTGGAAGCACGGCACAGAGCCATGACGTAGACATTGGAAGCACGACACAGAGCCATGACGTAGACATTGCATGACAGCACAGAGCCCTGACGTAGACATTGGTAGCACGGCACAGAGCCCTGACGTAGACATTGGAAGCACGGCACAGAGCCCTGACGTAGACATTGGAAGCACGGCACAGAGCCCTGACGTAGACATTGCATGACAGCACAGAGCCCTGACGTAGACATTGGAAGCACGACACAGAGCCATGACGTAGACATTGCATGACAGCACAGAGCCCTGACGTAGACATTGGTAGCACGGCACAGAGCCCTGACGTAGACATTGGAAGCATGGCACAGAGCCCTGACGTAGACATTGGAAGCACGGCACAGAGCCCTGACGTAGACATTGGAAGCACGGCACAGAGCCCTGACGTAGACATTGGAAGCACGGCACAGAGCCCTGACGTAGACATTGGAAGCACGGCACAGAGCCCTGACGTAGACATTGGGAGCACGGCACAGAGCCCTGACGTAGACATTGGAAGCACGGCACAGAGCCCTGACGTAGACATTGGAAGCACGGCACAGAGCCCTGACGTAGACATTGGTAGCACGGCACAGAGCCCTGACGTAGACATTGGAAGCACGGCACAGAGCCCTGACGTGGACATTGGAAGCACGGCACAGAGCCCTGACGTAGACATTGGAAGCACGACACAGAGCCATGACGTAGACATTGCATGAAAGCACAGAGCCCTGACGTAGACATTGGTAGCACGGCACAGAGCCCTGACGAGGACATTGGAAGCACGGCACAGAGCCCTGAGGTAGACATTGGGAGCACGGCACAGAGCTCTGACGTAGACATTGGAAGCACGGCACAGAGCCCTGACGTAGACATTGGAAGCACGGCACAGAGCCCTGACGTAGACATTGGTAGCACGGCACAGAGCCCTGACGTAGACATTGGAAGCACAGCACAGAGCCCTGACGTAGACATTGGAAGCACGGCACAGAGCCCTGACGTAGACATTGGAAGCACGGTACATAGCCCTGACGTAGACATTGGGAACACGGCACAGTCCAATGACGTAGACATTGGAAGCACGGCACAGAGCCCTGACGTGGACATTGGAAGCACGGCACAGAGCCCTGACGTAGACATTGGAAGCACGACACAGAGCCATGACGTAGACATTGCATGACAGCACAGAGCCCTGACGTAGACATTGGTAGCACGGCACAGAGCCCTGACGTAGACATTGGAAGCACTGGCACAGAGTCCTGACGTAGACATTGGAAGCACGGCACAGAGCCCTGACGTAGACATTGGAAGCACGGCACAGAGCTCTGACGTAGACATTGGAAGCACGGCACAGAGCCCTGACGTAGACATTGGGAACACGGCACAGTCCAATGACGTAGACATTGGGAGCACGGCACAGAGCCATGACGTAGACATTGGAAGCACGGCACAGAGCCCTGACGTAGACATTGGTAGCACGGCACAGAGCCCTGACGTAGACATTGGGAGCACGGCACAGAGCCATGACGTAGACATTGGAAGCACGGCACAGAGCCCTGACGTAGACATTGGAAGCCTTGCACAGAGCCCTGACGTAGACATTGGAAGCACGGCACAGAGCCCTGACGTAGACATTGGGAACACGGCACAGTCCAATGACGTAGACATTGGGAGCACGGCACAGAGCCATGACGTAGACATTGGTAGCACGGCACAGAGCCCTGACGTAGACATTGGAAGCACGGCACAGAGCTCTGACGTAGACATTGGAAGCACGGCACAGAGCCCTGACGTAGACATTGGGAACACGGTACAGAGCCCTGACGTAGACATTGGTAGCACAGCACAGAGCCCTGACGTAGACATTGGAAGCACGGCACAGAGCCCTGACGTAGACATTGGAAGCACGGCACAGAGCCCTGACGTAGACATTGGAAGCACGGCACAGAGCCATGACGTAGACATTGGAAGCACGACACAGAGCCATGACGTAGACATTGCATGACAGCACAGAGCCCTGACGTAGACATTGGAAGCACGGCACAGAGCCCTGACGTAGACATTGGAAGCACGGCACAGTCCAATGACGTAGACATTGGAAGCACGGCACAGAGCCCTGACGTAGACATTGGAAGCACGGCACAGAGCCCTGACGTAGACATTAGAAGCACGGCACAGAGCCCTGACGTAGACATTGGAAGCACGGCACAGAGCCCTGACGTAGACATTGGAAGCATGGCACAGAGCCCTGACGTAGACATTGGGAGCATGGCACAGAGCCCTGATGTAGACATTGGAAGCACGGCACTGAGCCCTGACGTAGACATTGGAAGCACGGCACAGAGCCCTGACGTAGACATTGGGAGCACGGCACAGAGCCCTGACGTAGACATTGGAAGCACGGCACAGAGCCCTGACGTAGACATTGGAAGCACGGCACAGAGCCCTGACGTAGACATTGGGAGCATGGCACAGAGCCCTGATGTAGACATTGGAAGCACGGCACAGAGCCCTGACGTAGACATTGGAAGCACGGCACAGAGCCCTGACGTAGACATTGGGAGCACGGCACAGAGCCCTGACGTAGACATTGGTAGCACGGCACAGAGCCCTGACGTAGACATTGGTAGCACGGCACAGAGCCCTGACGTAGACATTGGAAGCACGGCACAGAGCCCTGACGTAGACATTGGGAGCACGGCACAGAGCCCTGACGTAGACATTGGTAGCACGGCACAGAGCCCTGACGTAGACATTGGAAGCACGGCACAGAGCCCTGACGTAGACATTGGGAGCACGGCACAGAGCCCTGACGTAGACATTGGTAGCACGGCACAGAGCCCTGACGTAGACATTGGTAGCACGGCACAGAGCCCTGACGTAGACATTGGAAGCACGGCACAGAGCCCTGACGTAGACATTGGAAGCACGGCACAGAGCCCTGACGTAGACATTGGAAGCACGGCACAGAGCCCTGACGTAGACATTGGAAGCACGGCACAGAGCCCTGACGTAGACATTGGGAGCACGGCACAGAGCCCTGACGTAGACATCGGTAGCACGGCACAGAGCCCTGACGTAGACATTGGTAGCACGGCACAGAGCCCTGACGTAGACATTGGAAGCACGGCACAGAGCCCTGACGTAGACATTGGGAGCACGGCACAGAGCCCTGACGTAGACATTGGTAGCACGGCACAGAGCCCTGACGTAGACATTGGAAGCACGGCACAGAGCCCTGACGTAGACATTGGTAGCACGGCACAGAGCCCTGACGTAGACATTGAAAGCACGGCACAGAGCCCTGACGTAGACATTGGAAGCACGGCACAGAGCCCTGACGTAGACATTGGGAGCACGGCACAGAGCCCTGACGTAGACATTGGAAGCACGGCACAGAGCCCTGACGTAGACATTGGGAGCACGGCACAGAGCCCTGATGTAGACATTGGAAGCACGGCACAGAGCCCTGACGTAGACATTGGAAGCACGGCACAGAGCCCTGACGTAGACATTGGGAACACGGCACAGTCCAATGACGTAGACATTGGAAGCACGGCACAGTCCAATGACGTAGACATTGGGAGCACGGCACAGAGCCCTGACGTAGACATTGGGAGCACGGCACAGAGCCCTGACCTAGACATTGGAAGCACAGCACAGAGCCCTGACGTAGACATTGGTAGCACGGCACAGAGCCCTGACGTAGACATTGGGAACACGGTACAGAGCCCTGAAGTAGACATTGGTAGCACAGCACAGAGCCCTGACGTAGACATTGGTAGCACGGCACAGAGCCCTGACGTAGACATTGGGAACACGGCACAGAGCCCTGACGTAGACATTGGAAGCACGGCACAGAGCTCTGACGTAGACATTGGAAGCACGGCACAGAGCCCTGACGTAGACATTGGTAGCACGGCACAGAGCCCTGACGTAGACATTGGGAACACGGTACAGAGCCCTGACGTAGACATTGGTAGCACAGCACAGAGCCCTGACGTAGACATTGGAAGCACGGCACAGAGCCCTGACGTAGACATTGGAAGCACGGCACAGAGCCATGACGTAGACATTGGAAGCACGACACAGAGCCATGACGTAGACATTGGGAACACGGCACAGAGCCCTGACGTAGACATTGGAAGCACGGCACAGAGCCCTGACGTAGACATTGGAAGCACGGCACAGAGCCATGACGTAGACATTGGAAGCACGACACAGAGCCATGACGTAGACATTGGAAGCACGGCACAGAGCCATGACGTAGACATTGGAAGCACGACACAGAGCCATGACGTAGACATTGCATGACAGCACAGAGCCCTGACGTAGACATTGGTAGCACGACACAGAGCCATGACGTAGACATTGCATGACAGCACAGAGCCCTGACGTAGACATTGGTAGCACGGCACAGAGCCATGACGTAGACATTGGAAGCACGACACAGAGCCATGACGTAGACATTGGTAGCACAGCACAGAGCCCTGACGTAGACATTGGAAGCACGGCACAGAGCCCTGACGTAGACATTGGAAGCACGGCACAGAGCCATGACGTAGACATTGGAAGCACGGCACAGAGCCCTGACGTAGACATTGGGAACACGGCACAGAGCCCTGACGTAGACATTGGTAGCACGGCACAGAGCCCTGACGTAGACATTGGGAGCACGGCACAGAGCCCTGACGTAGACATTGGAAGCACGGCACAGAGCCCTGACGTAGACATTGGAAGCACGGCACAGAGCCCTGACGTAGACATTGGGAACACGGCACAGAGCCCTGACGTAGACATTGGAAGCAAGGCACAGAGCTCTGACGTAGACATTGGAAGCACGGCACAGAGCCCTGACGTAGACATTGGGAACACGGCACAGAGCCCTGACGTAGACATTGGAAGCACGGCACAGAGCCCTGACGTAGACATTGGAAGCACGGTACAGAGCCCTGACGTAGACATTGGAAGCACGGCACAGAGCCCTGACGTAGACATTGGAAGCACGGCACAGAGCCCTGACGTAGACATTGGGAACACGGCACAGTCCAATGACGTAGACATTGGAAGCACGGCACAGAGCCCTGACGTAGACATTGGAAGCACGGCACAGAGCTCTGACGTAGACATTGGAAGCACGGCACAGAGCCCTGACGTAGACATTGGGAACACGGCACAGAGCCCTGACGTAGACATTGGAAGCACGGCACAGTCCAATGACGTAGACATTGGAAGCACGGCACAGAGCCCTGACGTAGACATTGGAAGCACGGCACAGAGCCCTGACGTAGACATTGGAAGCACGGCACAGAGCCCTGACGTAGACATTGGAAGCACGGCACAGAGCCCTGACGTAGACATTGGAAGCACGGCACAGAGCCCTGACGTAGACATTGGAAGCACGGCACAGAGCCATGACGTAGACATGGGAAGCACGGCACAGAGCCCTGACGTAGACATTGGAAGCACGGCACAGAGCCCTGACGTAGACATTGGAAGCAAGGCACAGAGTCCTGACGTAGACATTGGAAGCACGGCACAGAGCCCTGACGTAGACATTGGGAGCACGGCACAGAGCCCTGACGTAGACATTGGGAGCACGGCACAGAGCCCTGACGTAGACATTGGAAGCACGGCACAGAGCCCTGACGTAGACATTGGGAACACGGCACAGTCCAATGACGTAGACATTGGAAGCACGGCACAGAGCTCTGACGTAGACATTGGAAGCACGGCACAGAGCCCTGACGTAGACATTGGAAGCACGGCACAGAGCCCTGACGTAGACATTGGAAGCATGGCACAGAGCCCTGACGTAGACATTGGAAGCACAGCACAGAGCCCTGACGTAGACATTGGAAGCACGGCACAGAGCCCTGACGTAGACATTGGAAGCACGGCACAGAGCCCTGACGTAGACATTGGAAGCACGGCACAGAGCCCTGACGTAGACATTGGGAGCACGGCACAGAGCCCTGACGTAGACATTGGGAACACGGCACAGAGCCCTGACGTAGACATTGGGAGCACGGCACAGAGCCCTGACGTAGACATTGGGAACACGGCACAGTCCAATGACGTAGACATTGGAAGCACGGCACAGAGCCCTGACGTAGACATTGGAAGCACGGCACAGAGCCCTGACGTAGACATTGGGAGCACAGCACAGAGCCCTGACGTAGACATCGGAAGCACAGCACAGAGCCCTGACGTAGACATTGGAAGCACGGCACAGAGCCCTGACGTAGACATTGGGAGCACAGCACAGAGCCCTGACGTAGACATTGGAAGCACAGCACAGAGCCCTGACGTAGACATTGGAAGCACGGTACAGAGCCCTGACGTAGACATTGGAAGCACGGCACAGAGCCCTGACGTAGACATTGGAAGCACGGCACAGAGCCCTGACGTAGACATTGGGAGCACGGCACAGAGCCCTGACGTAGACATTGGGAACACGGCACAGAGCCCTGACGTAGACATTGGGAGCACGGCACAGAGCCCTGACGTAGACATTGGGAACACGGCACAGTCCAATGACGTAGACATTGGAAGCACGGCACAGAGCCCTGACGTAGACATTGGAAGCACGGCACAGAGCCCTGACGTAGACATTGGGAGCACAGCACAGAGCCCTGACGTAGACATTGGAAGCACGGCACAGAGCCCTGACGTAGACATTGGAAGCACGGCACAGAGCCCTGACGTAGACATTGGGAACACGGCACAGTCCAATGACGTAGACATTGGAAGCACGGCACAGAGCCCTGACGTAGACATTGGTAGCACGGCACAGAGCCCTGATGTAGACATTGGAAGCACGGCACAGAGCCCTGACGTAGACATTGGTAGCACGGCACAGAGCCCTGACGTAGACATTGGAAGCACGGCACAGAGCCCTGACGTAGACATTGGAAGCACGGCACAGAGCCCTGATGTAGACATTGGAAGCACGGCACAGAGCCCTGACGTAGACATTGGGAGCACGGCACAGAGCCCTGACGTAGACATTGGGAACACGGCACAGTCCAATGACGTAGACATTGGAAGCACGGCACAGAGCCCTGACGTAGACATTGGAAGCACGGCACAGAGCCCTGACGTAGACATTGGGAGCACAGCACAGAGCCCTGACGTAGACATTGGAAGCACAGCACAGAGCTCTGACGTAGACATTGGGAACACGGCACAGAGCCCTGATGTAGACATTGGGAGCACGGCACAGAGCCCTGACGTAGACATCGGAAGCACGGCACAGAGCCCTGACGTAGACATTGGTAGCACGGCACAGAGCCCTGACGTAGACATTGGGATGACAGCACAGAGCCCTGACGTAGACATTGGGAACACGGCACAGTCCAATGACGTAGACATTGGAAGCACGGCACAGAGCCCTGACGTAGACATTGGAAGCACGGCACAGAGCCCTGATGCTGACACTGGAAGCACGGCACAGAGCTCTGACGTAGACATTGGAAGCACGGCACAGAGCTCTGACGTAGACATTGGGAACACGGCACAGTCCAATGACGTAGACATTGGAAGCACGGCACAGAGCCCTGACGTAGACATTGGAAGCACGGCACAGAGCCCTGACGTAGACATTGGAAGCACGGCACAGAGCCCTGACGTAGACATTGGAAGCACGGCACAGAGCCCTGACGTAGACATTGGAAGCACGGCACAGAGCCCTGACGTAGACATTGGAAGCACGGCACAGAGCCCTGACGTAGACATTGGAAGCACGGCACAGAGCCCTGACGTAGACATTGGAAGCACGGCACAGAGCTCTGACGTAGACATTGGAAGCACAGCACAGAGCCCTGACGTAGACATTGGTAGCACGGCACAGAGCTCTGACGTAGACATTGGGAACACGGCACAGTCCAATGACGTAGACATTGGAAGCACGGCACAGAGCCCTGACGTAGACATTGGAAGCACGGCACAGTCCAATGACGTAGACATTGGAAGCACGGCACAGAGCCCTGACGTAGACATTGGAAGCACGGCACAGAGCCCTGACGTAGACATTGGAAGCACGGCACAGAGCCCTGACGTAGACATTGGAAGCACGGCACAGAGCCCTGACGTAGACACTGGAAGCACGGCACAGAGCCCTGACGTAGACATTGGGAACACGGCACAGTCCAATGACGTAGACATTGGAAGCACGGCACAGAGCCCTGACGTAGACATTGGAAGCACGGCACAGAGCCCTGACGTAGACATTGGAAGCACGGCACAGAGCCCTGATGTAGACATTGGAAGCACGGCACAGAGCCCTGACGTAGACATTGGAAGCACGGCACAGAGCCCTGACGTAGACATTGGAAGCACGGCACAGAGCCCTGACGTAGACATTGGAAGCACGGCACAGTCCAATGACGTAGACATTGAAAGCACGGCACAGAGCACTGACGTAGACATTGGAAGCACGGCACAGAGCCCTGACGTCGACATTGGAAGCACGGCACAGAGCCCTGACGTAGACATTGGAAGCACGGCACAGAGCCCTGACGTAGACATTGGAAGCACGGCACAGAGCCCTGACGTAGACATTGGAAGCACGGCACAGAGCCCTGACGTAGACATTGGGAACACGGCACAGAGCCCTGACGTAGACATTGGAAGCACGGCACAGAGCCCTGACGTAGACATTGGAAGCACGGCACAGAGCCCTGACGTAGACATTGGAAGCACAGCACAGAGCCCTGACGTAGACATTGGAAGCACGGCACAGAGCCCTGACGTAGACATTGGAAGCACGGCACAGAGCCCTGACGTAGACATTGGAAGCACGGCACAGAGCCCTGACGTAGACATTGAAAGCACGGCACAGAGCCCTGACGTAGACATTGGAAGCACGGCACAGAGCCCTGACGTAGACATTGGAAGCACGGCACAGAGCCCTGACGTAGACATTGGAAGCACGGCACAGAGCCCTGACGTAGACATTGGAAGCACGGCACAGAGCTCTGACGTAGACATTGGAAGCACGGCACAGAGCCCTGACGTAGACATTGGAAGCACGGCACAGAGCCCTGACGTAGACATTGGAAGCACGGCACAGAGCTCTGACGTAGACATTGGGAACACGGCACAGTCCAATGACGTAGACATTGGAAGCACGGCACAGAGCCCTGACGTAGACATTGGAAGCACGGCACAGAGCCCTGACGTAGACATTGAAAGCACGGCACAGAGCCCTGACGTAGACATTGGAAGCACGGCACAGAGCCCTGACGTAGACATTGGAAGCACGGCACAGAGCCCTGACGTAGACATTGGGAGCACGGCACAGAGCCCTGACGTAGACATTGGAAGCACGGCACAGAGCCCTGACGTAGACATTGGGATAACAGCATAGAGCCCTGACGTAGACATTGGAAGCACGGCACAGAGCCCTGACGTAGACATTGGAAGCACGGCACAGAGCCCTGACGTAGACATTGGAAGCACGGCACAGAGCCCTGACGTAGACATTGGAAGCACGGCACAGAGCCCTGACGTAGACATTGGGATAACAGCACAGAGCCCTGATGTAGACATTGGGAGCACGGCACAGAGCCCTGACGTAGACATTGGTAGCACGGCACAGAGCCCTGACGTAGACATTGGAAGCACGGCACAGAGCCCTGACGTAGACATTGGAAGCACGGCACAGAGCCCTGACGTAGACATTGGAAGCACAGCACAGAGCCCTGACGTAGACATTGGAAGCACGGCACAGAGCCCTGACGTAGACATTGGAAGCACGGCACAGAGCCCTGACGTAGACATTGGAAGCACGGCACAGAGCCCTGACGTAGACATTGGAAGCACGGCACAGAGCCCTGATGTAGACATTGGGAGCACGGCACAGTCCAATGACGTAGACATTGGAAGCACGACACAGAGCCCTGACGTAGACATTGGAAGCACGGCACAGAGCCCTGACGTAGACATTGGAAGCACGGCACAGAGCCCTGACGTAGACATTGGAAGCACGGCACAGAGCCCTGACGTAGACATTGGAAGCACGGCACAGAGCCCTGACGTAGACATTGGAAGCACGGCACAGAGCCCTGACGTAGACATTGGAAGCACGGCACAGAGCCCTGACGTAGACATTGGAAGCACGGCACAGAGCCCTGACGTAGACATTGGAAGCACGGCACAGAGCCCTGACGTAGACATTGGGAACACGGCACAGTCCAATGACGTAGACATTGGAAGCACGACACAGAGCCCTGACGTAGACATTGGAAGCACGGCACAGAGCTCTGACGTAGACATTGGAAGCACGGCACAGAGCCCTGACGTAGACATTGGAAACACGGCACAGTCCAATGACGTAGACATTGGAAGCACGGCACAGAGCCCTGACGTAGACATTGGGAACACGGCACAGAGCCCTGACGTAGACATTGGAAGCACGGCACAGAGCCCTGACGTAGACATTGGAAGCACGGCACAGAGCCCTGACGTAGACATTGGAAGCACGGCACAGAGCCCTGACGTAGACATTGGAAGCACGGCACAGAGCCCTGACGTAGACATTGGAAGCACGGCACAGAGCCCTGACGTAGACATTGGAAGCACGGCACAGAGCCCTGACGTAGACATTGGAAGCACGGCACAGAGCCCTGACGTAGACATTGGAAGCACGGCACAGTCCAATGACGTAGACATTGAAAGCACGGCACAGAGCCCTGACGTAGACATTGGGAGCACGGGACAGAGCCCTGACGTAGACATTGGAAGCACGGCACAGTCCAATGACGTAGACATTGGAAGCACGGCACAGAGCCCTGACGTAGACATTGGAAGCACGGCACAGAGCCCTGACGTAGACATTGGGAACACGGCACAGTCCAATGACGTAGACATTGGAAGCACGGCACAGAGCCCTGACGTAGACATTGGAAGCACGGCACAGAGCCCTGACGTAGACATTGGAAGCACGGCACAGAGCCCTGACGTAGACACTGGAAGCACGGCACAGAGCCCTGACGTAGACATTGGGAGCACGGCACAGAGCCCTGACGTAGACATTGGAAGCACGGCACAGAGCCCTGACGTAGACATTGGAAGCACGGCACAGAGCCCTGACGTAGACATTGGTAGCACGGCACAGAGCCCTGACGTAGACATTGGAAGCACGGCACAGAGCCCTGACGTAGACATTGGAAGCACGGCACAGAGCTCTGACGTAGACATTGGAAGCACGGCACAGAGCCCTGACGTAGACATTGGAAGCACGGCACAGAGCTCTGACGTAGACATTGGAAGCACGGCACAGAGCCCTGACGTAGACATTGGGAACACGGCACAGTCCAATGACGTAGACATTGGGAGCACGGCACAGAGCCCTGACGTAGACATTGGAAGCACGGCACAGAGCCCTGACGTAGACATTGGAAGCACGGCACAGAGCCCTGACGTAGACATTGGAAGCACGGCACAGAGCCCTGACGTAGACATTGGAAGCACGGCACAGAGCCCTGACGTAGACATTGGAAGCACGGCACAGAGCCCTGACGTAGACATTGGGGGCACGGCACAGAGCTCTGACGTAGACATTGGGAACACGGCACAGTCCAATGACGTAGACATTGGGAGCACGGCACAGAGCCCTGACGTAGACATTGGAAGCACGGCACAGAGCCCTGACGTAGACATTGAAAGCACGGCACAGAGCTCTGACGTAGACATTGGAAGCACGGCACAGAGCCCTGACGTAGACACTGGAAGCACGGCACAGAGCCCTGACGTAGACATTGGTAGCACGGCACAGAGCCCTGACGTAGACATTGGAAGCACGGCACAGAGCCCTGACGTAGACATTGGGAACACGGCACAGAGCCCTGACGTAGACATTGGAAGCACGGCACAGAGCCCTGACGTAGACATTGGAAGCACGGCACAGAGCTCTGACGTAGACATTGGAAGCATGGCACAGAGCCCTGACGTAGACATTGGAAGCACGGCACAGAGCCCTGACGTAGACATTGGAAGCACGGCACAGAGCCCTGACGTAGACATGGGAAGCACGGCACAGTCCAATGACGTAGACATTGGAAGCACGGCACAGAGCCATGACGTAGACATTGGAAGCACGGCACAGAGCCCTGACGTAGACATGGGAAGCACGGCACAGAGCCCTGACGTAGACATTGGAAGCACGGCACAGAGCCCTGACGTAGACATTGGAAGCACGGCACAGAGCCCTGACGTAGACATTGGAAGCACGGCAAAGAGCCCTGACGTAGACATTGGGATAACAGCACAGAGCCCTGATGTAGACATTGGGAGCACGGCACAGAGCCCTGACGTAGACATTGGTAGCACGGCACAGAGCCCTGACGTAGACATTGGAAGCATGGCACAGAGCCCTGACGTAGACATTGGAAGCACGGCACAGAGCCCTGACGTGGACATTGGAAGCATGGCACAGAGCCCTGACGTAGACATTGGTAGCACGGCACAGAGCCCTGACGTAGACATTGGGAACACGGCACAGTCCAATGACGTAGACATTGGAAGCACGGCACAGAGCCCTGACGTAGACATTGGGAACACGGCACAGAGCCCTGACGTAGACATTGGAAGCACAGCACAGAGCCCTGACGTAGACATTGGGAACACGGCACAGTCCAATGACGTAGACATTGGAAGCATGGCACAGAGCCCTGACGTAGACATTGGAAGCACGGCACAGAGCCCTGACGTAGACATTGGAAGCACGGCACAGAGCCCTGATGTAGACATTGGAAGCACGGCACAGAGCCCTGATGTAGACATTGGGAACACGGCACAGTCCAATGACGTAGACATTGGAAGCATGGCACAGAGCCCTGACGTAGACATTGGAAGCACAGCACAGAGCCCTGACGTAGACATTGGGAACACGGCACAGTCCAATGACGTAGACATTGGAAGCACGGCACAGAGCCCTGACGTACACATTGGAAGCACGGCACAGAGCCCTGACGTAGACATTGGTAGCACGGCACAGAGCTCTGACGTAGACATTGGAAGCACGGCACAGAGCCCTGACGTAGACATTGGAAGCACGGCACAGAGCCCTGACGTAGACATTGGAAGAACGGCACAGAGCCCTGACGTAGACATTGGAAGCACGGCACAGAGCCCTGACGTAGACATTGGAAGCACGGCACAGAGCCCTGACGTAGACATTGGAAGCACGGCACAGAGCCCTGACGTAGACATTGGAAGCACGGCACAGAGCCCTGATGTAGACATTGGAAGCACGGCACAGAGCCCTGACGTAGACATTGGAAGCACGGCACAGAGCCCTGATGTAGACATTGGGAACACGGCACAGTCCAATGACGTAGACATTGGAAGCACGGCACAGAGCCCTGACGTAGACATTGGAAGCACGGCACAGAGCCCTGACGTAGACATTGGAAGCACGGCACAGAGCCCTGACGTAGACATTGGAAGCACGGCACAGAGCCCTGATGTAGACATTGGAAGCACGGCACAGAGCCCTGACGTAGACATTGGAAGCACGGCACAGAGCCCTGACGTAGACATTGGAAGCACGGCACAGAGCCCTGACGTAGACATTGGTAGCACGGCACAGAGCTCTGACGTAGACATTGGAAGCACGGCACGAAGCCCTGACGTAGACATTGGAAGCACGGCACAGAGCCCTGACGTAGACATTGGAAGCACGGCACAGAGCCCTGACGTAGACATTGGTAGCACGGCACAGAGCCCTGACGTAGACATTGGAAGCACGGCACAGAGCCCTGACGTAGACATTGGAAGCACGGCACAGAGCCCTGACGTAGACATTGGAAGCACGGCACAGAGCCCTGACGTAGACATTGGAAGCACGGCACAGAGCCCTGACGTAGACATTGGAAGCACGGCACAGAGCTCTGACGTAGACATTGGTAGCACGGCACAGAGCCCTGACGTAGACATTGGAAGCACGGCACAGAGCCCTGACGTAGACATTGGAAGCACGGCACAGAGCCCTGATGTAGACATTGGGAACACGGCACAGTCCAATGACGTAGACATTGGAAGCACGGCACAGAGCCCTGACGTAGACATTGGAAGCACGGCACAGAGCCCTGACGTAGACATTGGAAGCACGGCACAGAGCCCTGACGTAGACATTGGAAGCACGGCACAGAGCCCTGATGTAGACATTGGGAACACGGCACAGTCCAATGACGTAGACATTGGAAGCACGGCACAGAGCCCTGACGTAGACATTGGAAGCACGGCACAGAGCTCTGACGTAGACATCGGAAGCACGGCACAGAGCCCTGACGTAGACATTGGAAGCACGGCACAGAGCCCTGACGTAGACATTGGGAACACGGCACAGAGCTCTGACGTAGACATTGGAAGCACGGCACAGTCCAATGACGTAGACATTGGAAGCACGGCACAGAGCCCTGACGTAGACATTGGAAGCACGGCACAGAGCCCTGACGTAGACATTGGAAGCACAGCACAGAGCCCTGACGTAGACATTGGGAGCACGGCACAGAGCCATGACGTAGACATTGGAAGCACGGCACAGAGCCCTGACGTAGACATTGGAAGCACGGCACAGAGCCCTGACGTAGACATTGGAAGCACGGCACAGAGCCCTGACGTAGACATTGGATGCACGGCACAGAGCCCTGACGTAGACATTGGAAGCACGGCACAGAGCCCTGACGTAGACATTGGAAGCACGGCACAGTCCAATGACGTAGACATTGGAAGCACGGCACAGAGCCCTGACGTAGACATTGGAAGCACGGCACAGAGCCCTGACGTAGACATTGGAAGCACGGCACAGAGCCCTGATGTAGACATTGGGAACACGGCACAGTCCAATGACGTAGACATTGGAAGCACGGCACAGAGCCCTGACGTAGACATTGGAAGCACGGCACAGAGCCCTGACGTAGACATTGGAAGCACGGCACAGAGCTCTGACGTAGACATTGGGAACACGGCACAGTCCAATGACGTAGACATTGGAAGCACGGCACAGAGCCCTGACGTAGACATTGGGAGCACGGCACAGTCCAATGACGTAGACATTGGAAGCACGGCACAGAGCCCTGACGTAGACATTGGGAACACGGCACAGAGCCCTGACGTAGACATTGGGAACACGGCACAGTCCAATGACGTAGACATTGGAAGCACGGCACAGAGCCCTGACGTAGACATTGGAAGCATGGCACAGAGCACTGACGTAGACATTGGAAGCACGGCACAGAGCCCTGACGTAGACATTGGAAGCACGGCACAGATCCCTGACGTAGACATTGGGAACACGGCACAGTCCAATGACGTAGACATTGGAAGCACGGCACAGAGCCCTGACGTAGACATTGGAAGCACGGCACAGAGCCCTGACGTAGACATTGGGAACACGGCACAGTCCAATGACGTAGACATTGGAAGCACGGCACAGAGCCCTGACGTAGACATGGGAAGCACGGCACAGAGCCCTGACGTAGACATTGGAAGCACGGCACAGAGCCCTGACGTAGACATTGGAAGCACGGCACAGAGCCCTGACGTAGACATTGGGAACACGGCACAGTCCAATGACGTAGACATTGGGAGCACGGCACAGAGCCCTGACGTAGACATTGGAAGCACGGCACAGAGCCCTGACGTAGACATTGGAAGCACAGCACAGAGCCCTGACGTAGACATTGGAAGCACGGCACAGAGCCCTGACGTAGACATTGGGAGCACGGCACAGAGCCCTGACGTAGACATTGGAAGCACGGCACAGAGCCCTGACGTAGACATTGGAAGCACGGTACAGAGCCCTGACGTAGACATTGGAAGCACGGCACAGAGCTCTGACGTAGACATTGGGAACACGGCACAGTCCAATGACGTAGACATTGGAAGCACGGCACAGAGCCCTGACGTAGACATTGGAAGCACGGCACAGAGCTCTGACGTAGACATTGGAAGCACGGCACAGAGCTCTGACGTAGACATTGGGAACACGGCACAGAGCCCTGACGTAGACATTGGAAGCACGGCACAGAGCCCTGATGCTGACATTGGAAGCACGGCACAGAGCCCTGATGTAGACATTGGAAGCACGGCACAGAGCTCTGACGTAGACATTGGAAGCACGACACAGAGCCCTGACGTAGACATTGGAAGCACGGCACAGAGCCCTGACGTAGACATTGGAAGCACGGCACAGAGCCCTGACGTAGACATTGGGAACACGGCACAGTCCAATGACGTAGACATTGGAAGCACGGCACAGAGCTCTGACGTAGACATTGGGAACACGGCACAGTCCAATGACGTAGACATTGGAAGCACGGCACAGAGCCCTGACGTAGACATTGGAAGCACGGCACAGAGCCCTGACGTAGACATTGGAAGCACGGCACAGAGCCCTGACGTAGACATTGGAAGCACGGCACAGAGCCCTGACGTAGACATTGGAAGCACGGCACAGAGCCCTGACGTAGACATTGGGAACACGGCACAGAGCCCTGACGTAGACATTGGAAGCACGGCACAGAGCCCTGACGTAGACATTGGAAGCACGGCACAGAGCCCTGACGTAGACATTGGAAGCACGGCACAGAGCCCTGACGTAGACATTGGGAACACGGCACAGAGCCCTGACGTAGACATTGGAAGCATGGCACAGAGCCCTGACGTAGACATTGGAAGCACGGCACAGAGCCCTGACGTAGACATTGGAAGCACGGCACAGAGCCCTGACGTAGACATTGGAAGCACGGCACAGAGCCATGACGTAGACATTGGAAGCATGGCACAGAGCCCTGACGTAGACATTGGAAGCACGGCACAGAGCCCTGACGTAGACATTGGAAGCACGGCACAGTCCAATGACGTAGACATTGGAAGCACGGCACAGAGCCCTGACGTAGACATTGGAAGCACGGCACAGAGCCCTGACGTAGACATTGGGAACACGGCACAGTCCAATGACGTAGACATTGGAAGCACGGCACAGAGCCCTGACGTAGACATTGGAAGCACGGCACAGAGCCCTGACGTAGACATTGGGAGCAAGGCACAGAGCCCTGACGTAGACATTGGAAGCACGGCACAAAGCCCTGACGTAGACATTGGGAGCAAGGCACAGAGCCCTGACGTAGACATTGGAAGCACGGCACAGAGCTCTGACGTAGACATTGGAAGCACGGCACAGAGCCCTGACGTAGACATTGGAAGCACGGCACAGAGCCCTGACGTAGACATTGGAAGCACGGCACAGAGCCCTGACGTAGACATTGGGAGCAAGGCACAGAGCCCTGACGTAGACATTGGAAGCACGGCACAGAGCCCTGACGTAGACATTGGAAGCACGGCACAGAGCCCTGACGTAGACATTGGAAGCACGGCACAGAGCCCTGACGTAGACATTGTAAGCACAGCACAGAGCCCTGACGTAGACATTGGAAGCACGGCACAGTCCAATGACGTAGACATTTGAAGCACGGCACAGAGCCCTGACGTAGACATTGGAAACACGGCACAGAGCCCTGACGTAGACATTGGAAGCACGGCACAGAGCCCTGACGTAGACATTGGGAGCACGGTACAGAGCCCTGACGTAGACATTGGAAGCACGGCACAGAGCCCTGACGTAGACATTGGAAGCACGGCACAGAGCCCTGACGTAGACATTGGAAGCACGGCACAGAGCCCTGACGTAGACATTGGAAGCACGGCACAGAGCCCTGACGTAGACATTGGAAGCACGGCACAGAGCCCTGACGTAGACATTGGAAGCACGGTACAGAGCCCTGACGTAGACATTGGAAGCACGGCACAGAGCTCTGACGTAGACATTGGAAGCATGGCACAGAGCTCTGACGTAGACATTGGGAACACGGCACAGAGCCCTGACGTAGACATTGGAAGCACGGCACAGAGCCCTGACGTAGACATTGGGAACACGGCACAGTCCAATGACGTAGACATTGGGAACACGGCACAGAGCCCTGACGTAGACATTGGAAGCACGGCACAGAGCCCTGACGTAGACATTGGTAGCACGGCACAGAGCCCTGACGTAGACATTGGAAGCACGGCACAGAGCCCTGACGTAGACATTGGAAGCACGGCACAGAGCTCTGACGTAGACATTGGGAACACGGCACAGTCCAATGACGTAGACATTGGAAGCACGGCACAGAGCCCTGACGTAGACATTGGAAGCACGGCACAGAGCCATGACGTAGACATTGTAAGCACAGCACAGAGCCCTGACGTAGACATTGGAAGCACGGCACAGAGCCCTGACGTAGACATTGGAAGCACGGCACAGAGCCCTGACGTAGACATAGGAAGCACAGCACAGAGCCCTGACGTAGACATTGGGAGCACGGCACAGAGCCCTGACGTAGACATTGGAAGCACGGCACAGAGCTCTGACGTAGACATTGGGAGCATGGCACAGAGCCCTGACGTAGACATTGGAAGCACAGCACAGAGCCCTGACGTAGACATTGGAAGCACGGCACAGAGCCCTGACGTAGACATTGGAAGCACGGCACAGAGCCCTGACGTAGACATTGGGAGCACAGCACAGAGCCCTGACGTAGACATTGGAAGCACGGCACAGAGCCCTGACGTAGACATTGGAAGCACGGCACAGAGCCCTGACGTAGACATTGGTAGCACGGCACAGAGCCCTGACGTAGACATTGGAAGCACAGCACAGAGCCCTGACGTAGACATTGGAAGCACGGCACAGAGCCCTGACGTAGACATTGGAACCACGGCACAGAGCCCTGACGTAGACATTGGAAGCACGGCACAGAGCCCTGACGTAGACATTGGGAGCACAGCACAGAGCCCTGACGTAGACATTGGAAGCACGGCACAGAACCCTGACGTAGACATTGGAAGCACGGCACAGAGCCCTGACGTAGACATTGGAAGCACGGCACAGAGCCCTGACGTAGACATTGGGAGCACAGCACAGAGCCCTGACGTAGACATTGGAAGCACGGCACAGATCCCTGACGTAGACATTGGAAGCACGGCACAGAGCCCTGACGTAGACATTGGTAGCACGGCACAGAGCCCTGACGTAGACATTGGAAGCACGGCACAGAGCCCTGACGTAGACATTGGAAGCACGGCACAGAGCCCTGACGTAGATATTGGAAGCACAGCACAGAGCCCTGACGTAGACATTGGAAGCACGGCAAAGAGCCCTGACGTAGACATTGGGAACACGGCACAGTCCAATGACGTAGACATTGGGAGCACGGCACAGAGCCCTGACGTAGACATTGGAAGCACGGCATAGAGCCCTGACGTAGACATTGGAAGCACGGCACAGTCCAATGACGTAGACATTGGAAGCACGGCACAGAGCCCTGACGTAGACATTGGAAGCACGGCACAGTCCAATGACGTAGACATTGGGAGCACGGCACAGAGCCCTGACGTAGACATTGGAAGCACGGCACAGAGCCCTGACGTAGACATTGGAAGCACGGCACAGTCCAATGACGTAGACATTGGAAGCACGGCACAGAGCCCTGACGTAGACATTGGAAGCACGGCACAGAGTCCTGACGTAGACATTGGGAGCACGGCACAGAGCCCTGACGTAGACATTGGAAGCACGGCACAGAGCCCTGACGTAGACATTGGAAGCACGGCACAGAGCCCTGACGTAGACATTGGAAGCACGGCACAGAGCCCTGACGTAGACATTGGAAGCATGGCACAGAGCCCTGACGTAGACATTGGAAGCACGGCACAGAGCCCTGACGTAGACATTGGAAGCACGGCACAGAGCCCTGACGTAGACATTGGAAGCACGGCACAGAGCCCTGACGTAGACATTGGAAGCACGGCACAGAGCACTGACGTAGACATTGGGAGCACGGCACAGAGCCCTGACGTAGACATTGGAAGCACGGCACAGAGCCCTGACGTAGACATTGGAAGCACGGCACAGAGCCCTGATGTAGACATTGGAAGCACGGCACAGAGCCCTGACGTAGACATTGGGAACACGGCACAGAGCCCTGACGTAGACATTGGAAGCACGGCACAGAGCCCTGACGTAGACATTGGAAGCACGGCACAGAGCCCTGACGTAGACATTGGAAGCACGGCACAGAGCCCTGACGTAGACATTGGAAGCACGGCACAGAGCCCTGACGTAGACATTGGAAGCACGGCACAGAGCCCTGATGCTGACATTGGAAGCACGACACAGAGCCCTGACGTAGACATTGGAAGCACGGCACAGAGCCCTGACGTAGACATTGGAAGCACGGCACAGAGCCATGACGTAGACATTGGAAGCACGGCACAGAGCTCTGACTTAGACATTGGAAGCACGGCACAGAGCCCTGACGTAGACATTGGAAGCACGGCACAGAGCCCTGACGTAGACATTGGAAGCACGGCACAGAGCCCTGACGTAGACATTGGAAGCACGGCACAGAGCCCTGACGTAGACATTGGAAGCACGGCACAGAGCCCTGACGTAGACATTGGAAGCACGGCACAGAGCCCTGACGTAGACATTGGGAGCACAGCACAGAGCCCTGACGTAGACATTGGAAGCACGGCACAGAGCCCTGACGTAGACATTGGAAGCACGGCACAGAGCCCTGACGTAGACATTGGAAGCACGGCACAGAGCCCTGACGTAGACATTGGGAACACGGCACAGAGCCCTGACGTAGACATTGGGAGCACGGCACAGTCCAATGACGTAGACATTGGAAGCACGGCACAGAGCCCTGACGTAGACATTGGAAGCACGGCACAGAGCTCTGACGTAGACATTGGAAGCACGGCACAGAGCCCTGACGTAGACATTGGGAGCACAGCACAGAGCCCTGACGTAGACATTGGAAGCACGGCACAGAGCTCTGACTTAGACATTGGAAGCACGGCACAGAGCCCTGACGTAGACATTGGAAGCACGGCACAGAGCCCTGACGTAGACATTGGAAGCACGGCACAGAGCCCTGACGTAGACATTGGAAGCACGGCACAGAGCCCTGACGTAGACATTGGGAACACGGCACAGAGCCCTGACGTAGACATTGGGAGCACGGCACAGTCCAATGACGTAGACATTGGAAGCACGGCACAGAGCCCTGACGTAGACATTGGAAGCATGGCACAGAGCCATGACGTAGACATTGGAAGCACGGCACAGAGCCCTGACGTAGACATGGGAAGCACGGCACTGAGCCCTGACGTAGACATTGGAAGCACGGCACAGAGCCCTGACGTAGACATTGGAAGCACAGCACAGAGCCCTGACGTAGACATTGGAAGCACGGTACAGAGCCCTGACGTAGACATTGGAAGCACGGCACAGAGCCCTGACGTAGACATTGGAAGCACGGCACAGAGCCCTGACGTAGACATTGGGAACACGGCACAGTCCAATGACGTAGACATTGAAAGCACGGCACTGAGCCCTGACGTAGACATTGGAAGCACGGCACTGAGCCCTGACGTAGACATTGGAAGCACGGCACAGAGCCCTGACGTAGACATTGGAAGCACAGCACAGAGCCCTGACGTAGACATTGGAAGCACGGTACAGAGCCCTGACGTAGACATTGGAAGCACGGCACAGAGCCCTGACGTAGACATTGGAAGCACGGTACAGAGCCCTGACGTAGACATTGGAAGCACGGCACAGAGCTCTGACGTAGACATTGGGAACACGGCACAGAGCTCTGACGTAGACATTGGAAGCACGGCACAGAGCCCTGACGTAGACATTGGAAGCACGGCACAGAGCTCTGACGTAGACATTGGGAACACGGCACAGTCCAATGACGTAGACATTGGGAGCACGGCACAGAGCCCTGACGTAGACATTGGAAGCACGGCACAGAGCCCTGACGTAGACATTGGAAGCACGGCACAGTCCAATGACGTAGACATTGGAAGCATGGCACAGAGCCCTGACGTAGACATTGGAAGCACGGCACAGAGCCCTGACGTAGACATTGGGAACACGGCACAGTCCAATGACGTAGACATTGGAAGCACGGCACAGAGCCCTGATGTAGACATTGGGAACACGGCACAGAGCCCTGACGTAGACATTGGAAGCACGGCACAGAGCCCTGACGTAGACATTGGTAGCACGGCACAGAGCCCTGACGTAGACATGGGAAGCACGGCACTGAGCCCTGACGTAGACATTGGAAGCACGGCACAGAGCCCTGACGTAGACATTGGAAGCACAGCACTGAGCCCTGACGTAGACATTGGAAGCACGGCACAGAGCCCTGACGTAGACATTGGAAGCACAGCACAGAGCCCTGACGTAGACATTGGAAGCACGGTACAGAGCCCTGACGTAGACATTGGAAGCACGGCACAGAGCCCTGACGTAGACATTGGAAGCACGGTACAGAGCCCTGACGTAGACATTGGAAGCACGGCACAGAGCCCTGACGTAGACATTGGAAGCACGGCACAGAGCCCTGACGTAGACATTGGAAGCACGGCACAGAGCCCTGACGTAGACATTGGAAGCACGGCACAGAGCCCTGACGTAGACATTGGAAGTACGGCACAGAGCCCTGACGTAGACATTGGAAGCACGGCACAGAGCCCTGACGTAGACATTGTAAGCACAGCACAGAGCCCTGACGTAGACATTGGAAGCACGGCACAGAGCCCTGATGCTGACACTGGAAGCATGGCACAGAGCCCTGACGTAGACATTGGAAGCACGGCACAGAGCCCTGACGTAGACATTGGAAGCACGGCACAGAGCCCTGACGTAGACATTGGAAGCACTGCACAGAGCCCTGACGTAGACATTGGAAGTACGGCACAGAGCCCTGACGTAGACATTGGAAGCACGGCACAGAGCCCTGACGTAGACATTGTAAGCACAGCACAGAGCCCTGACGTAGACATTGGAAGCACGGCACAGAGCCCTGATGCTGACACTGGAAGCATGGCACAGAGCCCTGACGTAGACATTGGAAGCACGGCACAGAGCCCTGACGTAGACATTGGAAGCACGGCACAGAGCCCTGACGTAGACATTGGAAGCACGGCACAGAGCCCTGACGTAGACATTGGGAGCACGGCACAGAGCTCTGACGTAGACATTGGGAACACGGCACAGAGCCCTGACGTAGACATTGGAAGCACGGCACAGAGCCATGACGTAGACATTGGAAGCACAGCACAGAGCCATGACGTAGACATTGGAAGCACGGCACAGAGCTCTGACGTAGACATTGGGAACACGGCACAGAGCTCTGACGTAGACATTGGAAGCACGGCACAGAGCCCTGACGTAGACATTGGAAGCACGGCACAGAGCTCTGACGTAGACATTGGGAACACGGCACAGTCCAATGACGTAGACATTGGGAGCACGGCACAGAGCCCTGACGTAGACATTGGAAGCACGGCACAGAGCCCTGACGTAGACATTGGAAGCACGGCACAGTCCAATGACGTAGACATTGGAAGCATGGCACAGAGCCCTGACGTAGACATTGGAAGCACGGCACAGAGCCCTGACGTAGACATTGGGAACACGGCACAGTCCAATGACGTAGACATTGGAAGCACGGCACAGAGCCCTGATGTAGACATTGGGAACACGGCACAGAGCCCTGACGTAGACATTGGAAGCACGGCACAGAGCCCTGACGTAGACATTGGTAGCACGGCACAGAGCCCTGACGTAGACATTGGTAGCACGGCACAGAGCCCTGACGTAGACATTGGAAGCACGGCACAGAGCCCTGACGTAGACATTGGAAGCACGGCACAGAGCCCTGACGTAGACATTGGAAGCACGGCACAGAGCCCTGACGTAGACATTGGAAGCATGGCACAGAGCCCTGACGTAGACATTGGAAGCACGGCACAGAGCCCTGACGTTGACATTGGAAGCACGGCACAGAGCCCTGACGTAGACATTGGAAGCACGGCACAGAGCTCTTACGTAGACATTGGAAGCACGGCACAGAGCTCTGACGTAGACATTGGAAGCACGGCACAGAGCCCTGACGTAGACATTGGAAGCACGGCACAGTGCCCTGACGTAGACATTGGGAGCACGGCACAGAGCCCTGATGCTGACATTGGAAGCACGGCACAGAGCTCTGACGTAGACATTGGAAGCACGGCACAGAGCCCTGACGTAGACATTGGAAGCACGGCACAGAGCCCTGACGTAGACATTGGAAGCACGGCACAGAGCCCTGACGTAGACATTGGAAGCATGGCACAGAGCTCTGACGTAGACATTGGAAGCACGGCACAGAGCCGTGATGCTGACATTGGAAGCACGGCACAGAGCCCTGACGTAGACATTGGAAGCACGGCACAGAGCCCTGACGTAGACATTGGAAGCACGGCACAGAGCCCTGACGTAGACATTGGAAGCACGGCACAGAGCTCTGACGTAGACATTGGAAGCACGGCACAGAGCCCTGACGTAGACATTGGAAACACGGCACAGAGCCCTGACGTAGACATTGGAAGCACGGCTCAGAGCCCTGACGTAGACATTGGGAGCACGGCACAGAGCCCTGACGTAGACATTGGGAACACGGCACAGAGCCCTGACGTAGACATTGAAAGCACGGTTCAGAGCCCTGACGTAGACATTGGAAGCACGGCACAGAGCTCTGACGTAGACATTGGAAGCACGGCACAGAGCCCTGACGTAGACATTGGAAGCACTTCACAGAGCCCTGACGTAGACATTGGGAACACGGCACAGTCCAATGACGTAGACATTGGAAGCATGGCACAGAGCCCTGACGTAGACATTGGAAGCACGGCACAGAGCCCTGACGTAGACATTGGAAGCACGGCACAGAGCCTTGACGTAGACATTGGAAGCATGGCACAGAGCCCTGACGTAGACATTGGAAGCACGGCACAGAGCCCTGACGTAGACATTGGAAGCACGGCACAGAGCCCTGACGTAGACATTGGAAGCACGGCACAGAGCTCTTACGTAGACATTGGAAGCACGGCACAGAGCTCTGACGTAGACATTGGGAGCACGGCACAGAGCCCTGACGTAGACATTGGAAGCACGGCACAGAGCCCTGACGTAGACATTGGAAGCACGGCACAGAGCCCTGACGTAGACATTTGAAGCACGGCACAGAGCCCTGACGTAGACATTGGGAGCACAGCACAGAGCTCTGACGTAGACATTGGAAGCACGGCACAGAGCCCTGACGTAGACATTGGAAGCACGGCACAGAGCCCTGACGTAGACATTGGAAGCACGGCACAGAGCCCTGACGTAGACATTGGAAGCACGGCACAGAGCCCTGACGTAGACATTGGGAACACGGCACAGTCCAATGACGTAGACATTGGAAGCATGGCACAGAGCCCTGACGTAGACATTGGAAGCACGGCACAGAGCCCTGACGTAGACATTGGGAGCACAGCACAGAGCCCTGACGTAGACATTGGAAGCACGGTACAGAGCCCTGACGTAGACATTGGGAACACGGCACAGAGCCATGACGTAGACATTGGAAGCACGGCACAGAGCCCTGACGTAGACATTGGAAGCATGGCACAGAGCCCTGACGTAGACATTGGAAGCACGGTACAGAGCTCTGACGTAGACATTGGAAGCACGGCACAGAGCCCTGACGTAGACATTGGAAGCACGGCACAGAGCCCTGACGTAGACATTGGGAACACGGCACAGTCCAATGACGTAGACATTGGAAGCACGGCACAGAGCCCTGACGTAGACATTGGAAGCACGGCACAGAGCCCTGACGTAGACATTGGAAGCACGGCACAGAGCCCTGACGTAGACATTGGAAGCACGGCACAGAGCCCTGACGTAGACATTGGAAGCACGGCACAGAGCCCTGACGTAGACATTGGAAGCACGGCACAGAGCCCTGACGTAGACATTGGGAACACGGCACAGAGCCCTGACGTAGACATTGGAAGCACGGCACAGAGCCCTGACGTAGACATTGGGAACACGGCACAGTCCAATGACGTAGACATTGGAAGCACGGCACAGAGCCCTGACGTAGACATTGGAAGCACGGCACAGAGCTCTGACTTAGACATTGGAAGCACGGCCCAGAGCCCTTACGTAGACATTGGTAGCACGGCACAGAGCCCTGACGTAGACATTGGAAGCACGGCACAGAGCCATGACGTAGACATTGGAAGCACGGCACAGAGCTCTGACGTAGACATTGGGAGCACGGCACAGAGCCCTGACGTAGACATTGGAAGCACGGCACAGAGCCCTGACGTAGACATTGGAAGCACGGCACAGAGCCCTGATGCTGACATTGGAAGCACGGCACAGTGCCCTGACGTAGACATTGGAAGCACGGCACAGAGCCTTGACGTAGACATTGGAAGCATGGCACAGAGCCCTGACGTAGACATTGGAAGCACGGCACAGAGCCCTGACGTAGACATTGGAAGCACGGCACAGAGCTCTGACGTAGACATTGGGAGCACGGCACAGAGCCCTGACGTAGACATTGGAAGCACGGCACAGAGCCCTGACGTAGACATTGGAAGCACGGCACAGAGCCCTGACGTAGACATTGGAAGCACGGCACAGAGCCCTGACGTAGACATTGGAAGCACGGCACAGAGCCCTGACGTAGACATTGGGAACACGGCACAGTCCAATGACGTAGACATTGGAAGCACGGCACAGAGCCCTGACGTAGACATTGGAAGCACGGCACAGAGCCCTGACGTAGACATTGGGAGCACGGCACAGAGCCCTGACGTAGACATTGGAAGCACGGCACAGAGCCCTGACGTAGACATTGGAAGCACGGCACAGAGCCCTGACGTAGACATTGGAAGCACGACACAGAGCCCTGACGTAGACATTGGAAGCACGGCACAGAGCCCTGACGTAGACATTGGAAGCACGGCACAGAGCCCTGACGTAGACATTGGAAGCACGGCACAGAGCCCTGACGTAGACATTGGAAGCACGGCACAGAGCCCTGACGTAGACATTGGAAGCACGGCACAGAGCCCTGACGTAGACATTGTAAGCACGGCACAGAGCCCTGATGTAGACATTGGAAGCACGGCACAGAGCCCTGACGTAGACATTGGGAACACGGCACAGAGCCCTGACGTAGACATTGGGAGCACGGCACAGAGCCCTGACGTAGACATTGGAAGCACGGCACAGAGCCCTGACGTAGACATTGGAAGCACGGCACAGAGCCCTGACGTAGACATTGGAAGCACGGCACAGAGCCCTGACGTAGACATTGGAAGCACGGCACAGAGCCCTGACGTAGACATTGGAAGCACGGCACAGAGCCCTGACGTAGACATTGGAAGCACGGCACAGAGCCCTGACGTAGACATTGGGAACACGGCACAGTCCAATGACGTAGACATTGGAAGCATGGCACAGAGCCCTGACGTAGACATTAAAAGCACGGCACAGAGCCCTGACGTAGACATTGGGAGCACGGCACAGAGCCCTGACGTAGACATTGGAAGCACGGCACAGAGCCCTGACGTAGACATTGGAAGCACGGCACAGAGCCCTGACGTAGACATTGGAAGCACGGCAGAGAGCCCTGACGTAGACATTGGAAGCACGGCACAGAGCCCTGACGTAGACATTGGAAGCACGGCACAGAGCTACGACGTAGACATTGGAAGCATGGCACAGAGCCCTGACGTAGACATTGGAAGCACGGCACAGAGCCCTGACGTAGACATTGGAAGCACGGCACAGAGCTACGACGTAGACATTGGAAGCATGGCACAGAGCCCTGACGTAGACATTGGAAGCACGGCACAGTCCAATGATGTAGACATTGGAAGCACGGCACAGTCCAATGATGTAGACATTGGTAGCACGGCACAGAGCTCTGACGTAGACATTGGAAGCACGGCACAGAGCCCTGACGTAGACATTGGAAGCACGGCACAGAGCTCTGACGTAGACATTGGAAGCACGGCACAGTCCAATGACGTAGACATTGGAAGCACGGCACAGAGCCCTGACGTAGACATTGGAAGCACGGCACAGTCCAATGACGTAGACATTGGGAGCACGGCACAGAGCCCTGACGTAGACATTGGAAGCACGGCTCAGAGCCCTGACGTAGACATTGGAAGCACGGCACAGAGCCCTGATGCTGACATTGGAAGCACGGCACAGAGCCCTGACGTAGACATTGGAAGCACGGCACAGAGCTACGACGTAGACATTGGAAGCACGGCACAGAGCCCTGACGTAGACATTGGAAGCACGGCACAGAGCTCTGACGTAGACATTGGAAGCATGGCACAGAGCCCTGATGCTGACATTGGAAGCACGGCACAGAGCCCTGACGTAGACATTGGAAGCACGGCACAGAGACCTGATGCTGACATTGGAAGCACGGCACAGAGCCCTGATGCTGACATTGGAAGCACAGCACAGAGCTCTGACGTAGACATTGGAAGCACGGCACAGAGCCCTGACGTAGACATTGGAAGCACGGCACAGAGCTACGACGTAGACATTGGAAGCACGGCACAGAGCCCTGACGTAGACATTGGAAGCACGGCACAGAGCTCTGACGTAGACATTGGAAGCATGGCACAGAGCCCTGATGCTGACATTGGAAGCACGGCACAGAGCCCTGACGTAGACATTGGAAGCACGGCACAGAGCCCTGATGCTGACATTGGAAGCACGGCACAGAGCCCTGATGCTGACATTGGAAGCACAGCACAGAGCTCTGACGTAGACATTGGAAGCACGGCACAGAGCCCTGACGTAGACATTGGAAGCACGGCACAGAGCCCTGACGTAGACATTGGAAGCACGGCACAGAGCTCTGACGTAGACATTGGAAGCACGGCACAGAGCCCTGACGTAGACATTGGAAGCATGGCACAGAGCCCTGATGCCGACATTGGAAGCACGGCACAGAGCCCTGACGTAGACATTGGAAGCATGGCACAGAGCCCTGATGCTGACATTGGAAGCACGGCACAGAGCCCTGACGTAGACATTGGAAGCACGGCACAGAGCCCTGATGCTGACATTGGAAGCACGGCACAGAGCCCTGACGTAGACATTGGAAGCACGGCACAGAGCTCTGACGTAGACATTGGATGCACGGCACAGAGCCCTGACGTAGACATTGGAAGCACGGCACAGAGCCCTGACGTAGACATTGGAAGCACGGCACAGAGCCCTGACGTAGACATTGGAAGCACGGCACAGAGCCCTGATGCTGACATTGGAAGCACGGCACAGAGCTCTGACGTAGACATTGGAAGCATGGCACAGAGCCCTGACTTAGACATTGGAAGCACGGCACAGAGCCCTGACGTAGACATTGGAAGCACGGCACAGAGCTCTGACGTAGACATTGGAAGCATGGCACAGAGCCCTGACGTAGACATTGGAAGCACGGCACAGAGCTCTGACGTAGACATTGGAAGCACGGCACAGAGCCCTGATGCTGACATTGGAAGCACGGCACAGAGCCCTGACGTAGACATTGGAAGCACGGCACAGAGCTCTGACGTAGACATTGGAAGCACGGCACAGAGCCCTGACGTAGACATGGGAAGCACGGCACAGGGCCATGACGTAGACATTGGAAGCATGGCACAGAGCCCTGATGCTGACATTGGAAGCACGGCACAGAGCCCTGACGTAGACATTGGAAGCACGGCACAGAGCCCTGACGTAGACATTGGATGCACGGCACAGAGCCCTGATGCTGACATTGGAAGCACGGCACAGAGCCCTGATGCTGACATTGGAAGCACGGCACAGAGCCCTGACGTAGACATTGGATGCACGGCACAGAGCCCTGATGCTGACATTGGAAGCACGGCACAGAGCCCTGATGCTGACATTGGAAGCACGGCACAGAGCCCTGACGTAGACATTGGAAGCACGGCACAGAGCCCTGACGTAGACATTGGAAGCACGGCACAGAGCTCTGACGTAGACATTGGAAGCACGGCACAGAGCCCTGACGTAGACATTGGAAGCAAGGCACAGAGCTCTGACGTAGACATTGGAAGCACGGCACAGAGCTCTGACGTAGACATTGGAAGCACGGCACAGAGCCCTGACGTAGACATTGGAAGCACGGCACAGAGCTCTGACGTAGACATTGGAAGCACGGCACAGAGCCCTGACGTAGACATTGGATGCACGGCACAGAGCCCTGATGCTGACACTGGAAGCACGGCACAGAGCCCTGACGTAGACATTGGAAGCACGGCACAGAGCCCTGACGTAGACATTGGAAGCACGGCACAGAGCCCTGACGTAGACATTGGAAGCACGGCACAGAGCCCTGACGTAGACATTGGAAGCACGGCACAGAGCCCTGACGTAGACATTGGGAACACGGCACAGAGCCCTGACGTAGACATTGGAAGCACGGCACAGAGCCCTGACGTAGACATTGGAAGCACGGCACAGAGCTCTGACGTAGACATTGGAAGCACGGCACAGAGCCCTGACGTAGACATTGGAAGCACGGCACAGAGCTCTGACGTAGACATTGGAAGCACGGCACAGAGCTCTGACGTAGACATTGGAAGCACGGCACAGAGCCCTGATGTAGACATTGGAAGCACAGCACAGAGCCCTGATGTAAACATTGGAAGCACAGCACAGAGCTCTGACGTAGACATTGGAAGCACAGCACAGAGCCCTGATGTAGACATTGAAAGCACGGCACAGAGCTCTGACGTAGACATTGGAAGCACGGCACAGAGCTCTGACGTAGACATTGGAAGCACGGCACAGAGCTCTGACGTAGACATTGGGAACACGGCACAGAGCTCTGACGTAGACATTGGAAGCACGGCACAGAGCTCTGACGTAGACATTGGAAGCACGGCACAGAGCTCTGACGTAGACATTGGAAGCACGGCACAGAGCTCTGACGTAGACATTGGAAGCACGGCACAGAGCTCTGACGTAGACATTGGAAGCACGGCACAGAGCTCTGACGTAGACATTGGAAGCACGGCACAGAGCCCTGACGTAGACATTGGAAGCACGGCACAGAGCCCTGACGTAGACATTGGAAGCACGGCACAGAGCTCTGACGTAGACATTGGAAGCACGGCACAGAGCTCTGACGTAGACATTGGAAGCACGGCACAGAGCTCTGAGGTAGACATTGGGAACACGGCACAGAGCCCTGACGTAGACATTGGAAGCACGGCACAGAGCCCTGACGTAGACATTGGAAGCACGGCACAGAGCTCTGACGTAGACATTGGAAGCACGGCACAGAGCCCTGACGTAGACATTGGAAGCACGGCACAGAGCTCTGACGTAGACATTGGAAGCACGGCACAGAGCCCTGACGTAGACATTGGAAGCACGGCACAGAGCCCTGACGTAGACATTGGGAACACGGCACAGAGCTCTGACGTAGACATTGGAAGCACGGCACAGAGCCCTGACGTAGACATTGGAAGCACGGCACAGAGCCCTGACGTAGACATTGGAAGCATGGCACAGAGCCCTGACGTAGTCATTGGAAGCACGGCACAGAGCTCTGACGTAGACATTGGAAGCACGGCACAGAGCTCTGACGTAGACATTGGAAGCACGGCACAGAGCTCTGACGTAGACATTGGGAACACGGCACAGAGCCCTGACGTAGACATTGGAAGCATGGCACAGAGCCCTGATGCTGACATTGGAAGCACGGCACAGAGCCCTGACGTAGACATTGGAAGCACGGCACAGAGCCCTGACGTAGACATTGGAAGCACGGCACAGAGCCCTGACGTAGACATTGGAAGCACGGCACAGAGCCCTGATGTAGACATTGGAAGCACGGCACAGAGCCCTGACGTAGACATTCGAAGCACGGCACAGAGCCCTGACGTAGACATTGGAAGCACGGCACAGAGCCCTGACGTAGACATTGGAAGCATGGCACAGAGCCCTGATGCTGACATTGGAAGCACGGCACAGAGCCCTGACGTAGACATTGGAAGCACGGTACAGAGCCCTGACGTAGACATTGGAAGCACGGCACAGAGCCCTGACGTAGACATTGGAAGCTCGGCACAGAGCCCTGACGTAGACATTGGAAGCACGGCACAGAGCTCTGACGTAGACATTGGGAACACGGCACAGAGCCATGACGTAGACATTGGAAGCACGGCACAGAGCCCTGACGTAGACATTGGAAGCACGGCACAGAGCCCTGACGTAGACATTGGGAGCACGGTACAGAGCCCTGACGTAGACATTGGAAGCACGGCACAGAGCCCTGACGTAGACATTGGAAGCACGGCACAGAGCCCTGACGTAGACATGGGAAACACGGCACAGAGCTCTGACGTAGACATTGGAAGCACGGCACAGAGCCCTGATGCTGACATTGGAAGCACGGTACAGAGCCCTGACGTAGACATTGGGAGCACGGCACAGAGCCCTGATGCTGACATTGGAAGCACGGCACAGAGCCCTGACGTAGACATTGGAAGCACGGCACAGAGCCCTGACGTAGACATTGGTAGCACGGCACAGAGCTCTGACGTAGACATTGGAAGCACGGCACAGAGCCCTGACGTAGACATTGGAAGCACGGCACAGAGCCCTGACGTAGACATGGGAAACACGGCACAGAGCCCTGACGTAGACATTGGAAGCATGGCACAGAGCCCTGACGTAGACATTGGAAGCACGGCACAGAGCCCTGACGTAGACATTGGAAGCACGGCACAGAGCTCTGACGTAGACATTGGGAGCACGGCACAGAGCCCTGACGTAGACATTGGTAGCACGGCACAGAGCTCTGACGTAGACATTGGAAGCACGGCACAGAGCCCTGACGTAGACATTGGAAGCACGGCACAGAGCCCTGACGTAGACATGGGAAACACGGCACAGAGCCCTGACGTAGACATTGGAAGCATGGCACAGAGCCCTGACGTAGACATTGGAAGCACGGCACAGAGCCCTGACGTAGACATTGGAAGCACGGCACAGAGCCCTGACGTAGACATTGGAAGCACGGCACAGAGCTCTGACGTAGACATTGGAAGCACGGCACAGAGCTCTGACGTAGACATTGGTAACACGGCACAGAGCCCTGACGTAGACATTGGAAGCACGGCACAGAGCCCTGACGTAGACATGGGAAACACGGCACAGAGCCCTGACGTAGACATTGGAAGCACGGCACAGAGCCCTGACGTAGACATTGGAAGCACGGCACAGAGCCCTGATGATGACATTGGAAGCACGGCACAGAGCCCTGACGTAGACATTGGAAGCACGGCACAGAGCCCTGACGTAGACATTGGTAGCACGGCACAGAGCTCTGACGTAGACATTGGAAGCACGGTACAGAGCCCTGATGCTGACATTGGAAGCACGGCACAGAGCCCTGACGTAGACATTGGAAGCACGGCACAGAGCCCTGACGTAGACATTGGAAGCACGGCACAGAGCCCTGACGTAGACATGGGAGGCACGGCACAGGGCCCTGACGTAGACATGGGAAACACGGCACAGAGCCCTGACGTAGACATTGGAAGCACGGCACAGAGCCCTGACGTAGACATTGGAAGCACGGCACAGAGCCCTGATGCTGACATTGGAAGCACGGCACAGAGCCCTGACGTAGACATTGGAAGCACGGCACAGAGCCCTGACGTAGACATTGGAAGCACGGCACAGAGCCCTGACGTAGACATTGGAAGCACGGCACAGAGCCCTGACGTAGACATTGGGAGCACGGCACAGAGCTCTGACGTAGACATTGGAAGCATGGCACAGAGCCCTGATGCTGACATTGGAAGCACGGCACAGAGCCCTGACGTAGACATTGGAAGCACAGCACAGAGCTCTGACGTAGACATTGGAAGCACGGCACAGAGCCCTGACGTAGACATTGGAAGCACGGCACAGAGCCCTGACGTAGACATTGGAAGCACGGCACAGAGCCCTGACGTAGACATTGGAAGCACGGCACAGAGCCCTGACGTAGACATTGGAAGGACGGCACAGAGCCCTGACGTAGACATTGGAATCAAGGCACAGAGCCCTGACGTAGACATTGGAAGCACGGCACAGAGCCCTGACGTAGACATTGGAAGCACGGCACAGAGCCCTGACGTAGACATTGGAAGCACGGCACAGAGCTCTGACGTAGACATTGGAAGCAAGGCACAGAGCCCTGACGTAGACATTGGAAGCACGGCACAGAGCCCTGACGTAGACATTGGAAGCACGGCACAGAGCCCTGACGTAGACATTGCCATCAAGGCACAGAGCCCTGACGTAGACATTGGAAGCAAGGCACAGAGCCCTGACGTAGACATTGGAAGCACGGCACAGAGCCCTGACGTAGACATTGGAACCACGGCACAGAGCCCTGACGTAGACATTGGAAGCACGGCACAGAGCCCTGACGTAGACATTGGAAGCACGGCACAGAGCCCTGACGTAGACATTGGGAGCACGGCACAGAGCCCTGACGTAGACATTGGAAGCACGGCACAGAGCCCTGACGTAGACATTGGAAGCACGGCACAGAGCTCTGACGTAGACATTGGAAGCACGGCACAGAGCCCTGACGTAGACATTGGAAGCACGGCACAGAGCTCTGACGTAGACATGGGAAACACGGCACAGAGCCCTGACGTAGACATTGGAAGCATGGCACAGAGCCCTGACGTAGACATTGGAAGCACGGCACAGAGCCCTGACGTAGACATTGGAAGCACGGCACAGAGCTCTGACGTAGACATCGGAAGCACGGCACAGAGCCCTGACGTAGACATTGGAAGCACGGCACAGAGCTCTGACGTAGACATCGGAAGCACGGCACAGAGCCCTGACGTAGACATTGGAAGCACGGCACAGAGCCCTGACGTAGACATTGGAAGCACGGCACAGAGCCCTGACGTAGACATTGGAAGCACGGCACAGAGCTCTGACGTAGACATGGGAAACACGGCACAGAGCCCTGACGTAGACATTGGAAGCATGGCACAGAGCCCTGACGTAGACATTGGAAGCACGGCACAGAGCCCTGACGTAGACATTGGGAGCACGGCACAGAGCCCTGACGTAGACATTGGAAGCACGGCACAGAGCCCTGATGCTGACATTGGGAGCACGGCACAGAGCCCTGACGTAGACATTGGAAGCACGGCACAGAGCCCTGACGTAGACATTGGAAGCACGGCACAGAGCCCTGATGTAGACATTGGGATAACAGCACAGAGCCCTGACGTAGACATTGGAAGCACGGCACAGAGCCCTGACGTAGACATTGGGAGCACGCACAGAGCCCTGACGTAGACATTGGAAGCACGGCACAGAGCTCTGACGTAGACATTGGAAGCACGGCACAGAGCCCTGACGTAGACATTGGAAGCACGGCACAGAGCTCTGACGTAGACATCGGAAGCACGGCACAGAGCCCTGACGTAGACATTGGAAGCACGGCACAGAGCCCTGACGTAGACATTGGAAGCACGGCACAGAGCCCTGACGTAGACATTGGAAGCACGGCACAGAGCCCTGACGTAGACATTGGAAGCACGGCACAGAGCCCTGACGTAGACATTCGAAGCACGGCACAGAGCCCTGACGTAGACATTGGAAGCACGGCACAGAGCCCTGACGTAGACATTGGAAGCACGGCACAGAGCTCTGACGTAGACATTGGAAGCACGGCACAGAGCCCTGACGTAGACATTGGAAGCACGGCACAGAGCCCTGACGTAGACATTGGGAGCACGGCACAGAGCCCTGACGTAGACATTGGAAGCACGGCACAGAGCCCTGACGTAGACATTGGAAGCACGGCACAGAGCCCTGACGTAGACATTGGAAGCACGGCACAGAGCCCTGATGCTGACATTGGAAGCACGGCACAGAGCCCTGACGTAGACATGGGAAACACGGCACAGAGCCCTGACGTAGACATTGGAAGCACGGCACAGAGCCCTGACGTAGACATTGGAAGCACGGCACAGAGCCCTGACGTAGACATTGGGAGCACGCACAGAGCCCTGACGTAGACATTGGGAGCACGCACAGAGCCCTGACGTAGACATTGGAAGCACGGCACAGAGCTCCGACGTAGACATTGGAAGCACGGCACAGAGCCCTGACGTAGACATTGGAAGCACGGCACAGAGCCATGACGTAGACATTGGAAGCACGGCACAGAGCCCTGACGTAGACATTGGAAGCACGGCACAGAGCTCTGACGTAGACATTGGAAGCACGGCACAGAGCCCTGATGCTGACATTGGTAGAACGGCACAGAGCCCTGACGTAGACATTGGGAGCACGCACAGAGCCCTGACGTAGACATTGGAAGCACGGCACAGAGCTCTGACGTAGACATTGGAAGCACGGCACAGAGCTCTGACGTAGACATTGGAAGCACGGCACAGAGCCATGACGTAGACATTGGAAGCACGGCACAGAGCCCTGACGTAGACATTGGAAGCACGGCACAGAGCTCTGACGTAGACATTGGAAGCACGGCACAGAGCCCTGATGCTGACATTGGTAGCACGGCACAGAGCCCTGACGTAGACATTGGGAGCACGCACAGAGCCCTGACGTAGACATTGGAAGCACGGCACAGAGCTCTGACGTAGACATTGGAAGCACGGCACAGAGCCCTGACGTAGACATTGGAAGCACGGCACAGAGCTCTGACGTAGAGATTGGAAGCACGGCACAGAGCCCTGATGCTGACATTGGTAGCACGGCACAGAGCTCTACCGTAGACATTGGGAGCACGCACAGAGCCCTGACGTAGACATTGGAAGCACGGCACAGAGCTCTGACGTAGACATTGGAAGCACGGCACAGAGCCCTGACGTAGACATTGGAAGCACGGCACAGAGCCATGACGTAGACATTGGAAGCACGGCACAGAGCTCTGACGTAGACATTGGAAGCACGGCACAGAGCCCTGACGTAGACATTGGAAGCACGGCACAGAGCCCTGATGCTGACATTGGTAGCACGGCACAGAGCCCTGACGTAGACATTGGAAGCATGGCACAGAGCTCTTACGTAGACATTGGAAGCACGGCACAGAGCCCTGATGCTGACATTGGAAGCACGGCACAGAGCCCTGACGTAGACATTGGGAGCACGGCACAGAGCCCTGACGTAGACATTGGAAGCATGGCACAGAGCCCTGACGTAGACATTGGAAGCACGGCACAGAGCCCTGATGCTGACATTGGAAGCACGGCACAGAGCCCTGACGTAGACATTGGAAGCATGGCACAGAGCTCTTACGTAGACATTGGAAGCACGGCACAGAGCCCTGACGTAGACATTGGAAGGACGGCACAGAGCCCTGACGTAGACATTGGAAGCACGGCACAGAGCCCTGTCGTAGACACTGGAAGCACGGCACAGAGCCCTGATGCTGACATTGGGAGCACGGCACAGAGCTCTTACGTAGACATTGGAAGCACGGCACAGAGCCCTGACGTAGACATTGGAAGCACGGCACAGAGCCCTGATGCTGACATTGGGAGCACGGCACAGAGCCCTGACGTAGACATTGGGAGCACGGAACAGAGCCCTGACGTAGACATTGGAAGCACGGCACAGAGCCCTGACGGAGACATTGGAAGCACGGCACAGAGCCCTGACGTAGACATTGGAAGCACGGCACAGAGCCCTGACGTAGACATTGGAAGCAAGGCACAGAGCCCTGACGTAGACATTGGAAGCACGGCACAGAGCCCTGATGCTGACATTGGAAGCACGGCACAGAGCCCTGACGTAGACATTGGAAGCACGGCACAGAGCCCTGAGATAGACATTGGAAGCACGGCACAGAGCCCTGACGTAGACATTGGAAGCATGGCACAGAGCCCTGACGTAGACATTGGAAGCACGGCACAGAGCCCTGACGTAGACATTGGAAGCACGGCACAGAGCCCTGATGTAGACATTGGAAGCACGGCACAGAGCCCTGACGTAGACATTGGAAGCACGGCACAGAGCTCTGACGTAGACATTGGAAGCACGGCACAGAGCCCTGACGTAGACATTGGAAGCACGGCACAGAGCTCTGACGTAGACATTGGAAGCACGGCACAGAGCCCTGACGTAGACATTGGAAGCACGGCACAGAGCTCTGACGTAGACATTGGAAGCACGGCACAGAGCCCTGACGTAGACATTGGATGCATGGCACAGAGCCCTGATGTAGACATTGGAAGCACGGCACAGAGCCCTGACGTAGACATTGGAAGCACGGCACAGAGCCCTGATGCTGACATTGAAAGCACGGCACAGAGCCCTGACGTAGACATTGGAAGCACGGCACAGAGCCCTGACGTAGACATTGGTAGCACGGCACAGAGCCCTGACGTAGACATTGGAAGCACGGCACAGAGCCCTGACGTAGACATTGGAAGCACGGTACAGAGCCCTGACGTAGACATTGGAAGCAAGGCACAGAGCTCTGACGTAGACATTGGAAGCACGGCACAGAGTCCTGACGTAGACATTGGAAGCATGGCACAGAGCCCTGACGTAGACATTGGAAGCACGGCACAGAGCCCTGACGTAGACATTGGAAGCACGGCACAGAGCCCTGACGTAGACATTGGTAGCACGGCACAGAGCCCTGACGTAGACATTGGAAGCACGGCACAGAGCTCTGACGTAGACATTGGGAGCACGCCACAGAGCCCTGATGTAGACATTGGAAAACCGGCACAGAGCCCTGACGTAGACATTGGAAGCACGGCACAGAGCCCTGATGCTGACATTGGAAGCACGGCACAGAGCCCTGACGTAGCTTGGTAGCAGGAGGTTGTAGGCACTGCGACACGAGGAACGGGGCGAGACGGCTAACAGCGAGGTAGCAGGAGGTTGTAGGCACTGCGACAGGAGGAAGAGGGCGAGACGGCTAACAAGCGGTCAGAGTGTAGCCGGCCGGGAACGAGTATGAACGTGCTACCGCGTGGACTGATCACAGCCGTGTTGCTCGCTGGGACCTTGCTTGGCGGCGCGCAGGCCAGAGTCTACAGCGGGACGGCTAACAGCGAGGTAGCAGGAGGTTGTAGGCACTGCGACACGAGGAAGGGGGCGAGACGGCTAAAAGCGGTCAGAGTGTAGCCGGCCGGGAACGAGTATGAACGTGCTACCGCGTGGACTGATCACAGCCGTGTTGTTGCTCGCTGGGACCTTGCTTGGCGGCGCGCAGGCCAGAGTCTACAGCGAGACGGCTAACAGCGAGGTAGCAGGAGGTTGTAGGCACTGCGACACGAGGAAGGGGGCGAGACGGCCAACAAGCGGTCAGAGTGTAGCCGGCCGGGAACGAGTATGAACGTGCTACCGCGTGGACTGTTGACAACCGTGTTGTTGCTCGCTGGGACCTTGCTTGGCGGCGCGCAGGCCAGAGTCTACAGCGAGACGGCTAACATCGAGGTATCAGGAGGTTGTAGGCACTGCGACACGAGGAAGGGGGCGAGACGGCTAACAAGCGATCAGAGTGTAGCCGGCCGGGAACGAGTATGAACGTGCTACCGCGTGGACTGTTGACAGCCGTGTTGTTGCTCGCTGTGACCTTGCTTGGCGGCGCGTAGGCCAGAGTCTACAGCGAGACAGCTAACAGCGAGGTGGCAGGAGGTTGTAGGCACTGCGACACGAGGAAGGGGGTGATACGGCTAACAAGCGGTCAGAGTGTAGCCGGCCGGGAACGAGTATGAACGTGCTACCGCGTGGACTGATCACAGCCGTGTTGTTGCTCGCTGGGACCTTGCTTGGCGGCGCGCAGGCCAGAGTCTACAGCGAGACGGCTAACAGCGAGGTAGCAGGAGGCTGTAGGCACTGCGACACGAGAAAGGGGGCGAGACGGCCAACAAGCGATCAGAGTGTAGCCGGCCGGGAACGAGTATGAACGTGCTACCGCGTGGACTGATCACAGCCGTGTTGTTGCTCGCTGGGACCTTGCTTGGCCGCACGCAGGCCAGAGTCTACAGCGATACGGCTAACAGCAAGGTAGCAGGAGGTTGTAGGCACTGCGACACGAGGAAGGGGGCGAGACGGTCAACAAGCGGTCAGAGTGTAGCCGGCCGGGAACCAGTATGAACGTGCTACCGCGTGGACTGTTGACAGCCGTGTTGTTGCTCGCTGGGACCTTGCTTGGCGGCGCGCAGGCCAGAGTCTACAGCGGGACGGCTAACAGCGAGGTAGCAGGAGGTTGTAGGCACTGCGACACGAGGAAGGGGGCGAGACGGCTAACAAGCGGTCAGAGTGTAGCCGGCCGGGAACGAGTATGAACGTGCTACCGCGTGGACTGATCACAGCCGTGTTGTTGCTCGCTGGGACCTTGCTTGGCGGCGCGCAGGCCAGAGTCTACAGCGAGACGGCTAACAGCGAGGTAGCAGGAGGTTGTAGTCACTGCGACACGAGGAAGGGGGCGAGACGGCTGACAAGCGGTCAGAGTGTAGCCGGCCGGGAACGAGTATGAACGTGCTACCGCGTGGACTGTTGACAGCCGTGTTGTTGCTCGCTGGGACCTTGCTTGGCGGCGCGCAGGCCAGAGTCTACAGCGGGACGGCTAACAGCGAGGTAGCAGGAGGTTGTAGGCACTGCGACACGAGGAAGGGGGCGAGACGGCTAACAAGCGGTCAGAGTGTAGCCGGCCGGGAACGAGTATGAACGTGCTACCGCGTGGACTGATCACAGCCGTGTTGTTGCTCGCTTGGACCTTGCTTGGCGGCACGCAGGCCAGAGTCTACAGCGAGACGGCTAACAGCGAGGTGGCAGGAGGTTGTAGGCACTGCGACACGAGGAAGGGGGCGAGACGGCTAACAAGCGGTCAGAGTGTAGCCGGCCGGGAACGAGTATGAACGTGCTACCGCGTGGACTGATCACAGCCGTGTTGTTGCTCGCTGGGACCTTGCTTGGCGGCGCACAGGCCAGAGTCTACAGCGAGACGGCTAACAGCGAGGTAGCAGGAGGTTGTAGCAACTGCGACACGAGGAAGGGGGTGATACGGCCAACAAGCGGTCAGAGTGTAGCCGGCCGGGAACGAGTATGAACGTGCTACCGCGTGCACTGATCACAGCCGTGTTGTTGCTCGCTGGGACCTTGCTTGGCGGCGCGCAGGCCAGAGTCTACAGCGAGACGGCTAACAGCGAGGTGGCAGGAGGTTGTAGGCACTGCGACACGAGGAAGGGGGCGAGACGGCTAACAAGCGGTCAGAGTGTAGCCGGCCGGGAACCAGTATGAACGTGCTACCGCGTGGACTGATCACAGCCATGTTGTTGCTCGCTGGGACCTTGCTTGGCGGCGCGCAGGCCAGAGTATACAGCGAGACGGCTGACAGCGAGGTGGCAGGAGGTTGTAGGCACTGCGACACGAGGAAGGGGGCGAGACGGCTATCAAGCGGTCAGAGTGTAGCCGGCCGGGAACGAGTATGAACGTGCTACCGCGTGGACTGATCACAGCCGTGTTGTTGCTCGCTGAGACCTTGCTTGGCGGCGCGCAGGCCAGAGTCTACAGCGAGACGGCTAACAGCGAGGTAGCAGGAGGTTGTAAGCACTGCGACACGGGGAAGGGGGCGAGATGGCTAACAAGCGGTCAGAGTGTAGCCGGCCGGGTACGAGTATGAACGTGCTACCGCGTGGACTGATCACAGCCGTGTTGTTGCTCGCTGGGACCTTGCTTGGCGGCGCGCAGGCCAGAGTCTACAGCGAGACGGCTGACAGCAAGGTAGCAGGAGGTTGTAGGCACTGCGACACGAGGAAGGGGGCGAGACTGCTAACAAGCGGTCAGAGTGTAGCCGGCCGGGAACGAGTATGAACGTGCTACCGCGTGGACTGATCACAGCCGTGTTGTTGCTCGCTGGGACCTTGCTTGGCGGCGCGCAGGCCAGAGTCTACAGCGAGACGGCTAACAGCGAGGTGGCAGGAGGTTGTAGGCACTGCGACACGAGGAAGGGGGCGAGACGGCTAACAAGCGGTCAGAGTGTAGCCGGCCGGGAACGAGTATGAACGTGCTACCTTGGCACTGATCACAGCCGTGTTGTTGCTCGCTGGGACCTTGCTTGGCGGCGCGCAGGCCAGAGTCTACAGCGAGACGGCTAACAGCGAGGTAGCAGGAGGTTGTAGGCACTGCGACACGAGGAAGGGGGCGAGACTGCTGACAAGCGGTCAGAGTGTAGCCGGCCGGGAACGAGTATGAACGTGCTACCGCGTGGACTGATCACAGCCGTGTTGTTGCTCGCTGGGACCTTGCTTGGCGGCGAGCAGGCCAGAGTCTACAGCGAGACGGCTAACAGCGAGGTAGCAGGAGGATGTGTCACTGCGACACGAGGAAGGGGGCGAGACGGCTAACAAGCGGTCAGAGTGTAGCCGGCCGGGAACGAGTATGAACGTGCTACCGCGTGGACTGATCACAGCCTTGTTGTTGCTCGCTGGGACCTTGCTTGGCGGCGCGCAGGCCAGAGTCTACAGCGAGACGGCTAACAGCGAGGTAGCAGGAGGTTGTAGGCACTGCGACACGAGGAAGGGGTCGAGACGGCTAACAAGCGGTCAGAGTGTAGCCGGCCGGGAACGAGTATGAACGTGCTACCGCGTGGACTGATAACAGCCGTGTTGTTGCTCGCTGGGACCTTGTTTGGCGGCGCGCAGGCCAGAGTCTACAGCGAGACGGCTAACAGCAAGGTAGCAGGAGGTTGTAGGCACTGCGACACGAGGAAGGGGGCGAGACGGCTAACAAGCGGTCAGAGTGTAGCTGGCCGGGAACGAGTATGAACGTGCTACCGCGTGGACTGTTGACAACCGTGTTGTTGCTCGCTGGGACCTTGCTTGGCGGCGCGCAGGCCAGAGTCTACAGCGAGACGGCTGACAGCAAGGTAGCAGGAGGTTGTAGGCACTGCGACACGAGGAAGGGGATGAGACGGCTAACAAGCGGTCAGAGTGTAGCCGGCCGGGAACCAGTATGAACGTGCTACCGCGTGGACTGTTGACAGCCGTGTTGTTGCTCGCTGGGACCTTGCTTGGCGGCGCGCAGGCCAGAGTCTACAGCGAGACGGCTGACAGCAAGGTAGCAGGAGGTTGTAGGCACTGCGACACGAGGAAGGGGATGAGACGGCTAACAAGCGGTCAGAGTGTAGCCGGCCGGGAACGAGTATGAACGTGCTACCGCGTGGACTGATCACAGCCGTGTTGTTGCTCGCTGGAACCTTGCTTGGCGGCGCGCAGGCCAGAGTCTACAGCGAGACGGCTAACAGCGAGGTAGCAGGAGGTTGTAGGCACTGCGACACGAGGAAGGGGGCGAGACGGCTATCAAGCGGTCAGAGTGTAGCCGGCCGGGAACGAGTATAAACGTGCTACCGCGTGGACTGTTGACACCCGTGTTGTTGCTCGCTGGGACCTTGCTTGGCGGCGCGCAGGCCAGAGTCTACAGCGAGACGGCTGACAGCAAGGTAGCAGGAGGTTGTAGGCACTGCGACACGAGGAAGGGGGCGAGACTGCTGACAAGCGGTCAGAGTGTAGCCGGCCGGGAACGAGTATGAACGTGCTACCGCGTGGACTGATCACAGCCGTGTTGTTGCTCGCTGGGACCTTGCTTGGCGGCGCGCAGGCCAGAGTCTACAGTGAGACGGCTAACAGCGAGGTAGCGGGAGGTTGTAGGCACTGCGACACGAGGAAGGGGGCGAGACGGCTAACAAGCGGTCAGAGTGTAGCCGGCCGGGAACGAGTATGAACGTGCTACCGCGTGGACTGATCACAGCCGTGTTGTTGCTCGCTGGGACCTTGCTTGCCGGCGCGCAGGCCAGAGTCTACAGCGAGACGGCTAACAGCGAGGTGGCAGGAGGTTGTAGGCACTGCGACACGAGGAAGGGGGCGAGACGGCTAACAAGCGGTCAGAGTGTAGCCGGCCGGGAACGAGTATGAACGTGCTACCGCGTGGACTGATCACAGCCGTGTTGTTGCTCGCTGGGACCTTGCTTGGCGGCGCGCAGGCCAGAGTCTACAGCGAGACGGCTAACAGCGAGGTAGCAGGAGGTTGTAGGCACTGCGACACGAGGAAGGGGGCGAGACGGCTATCAAGCGGTCAGAGTGTAGCCGGCCGTGAACGAGTATGAACGTGCTACCGCGTGGACTGATCACAGCCGTGTTGTTGCTCGCTGGGACCTTGCTTGGCGGCGCGCACGCCAGAGTCTACAGCGAGACGGCTAACAGCGAGGTAGCAGGAGGTTGTAGGCACTGCGACACGAGGAAGGGGGCGAGACTGCTGACAAGCGGTCAGAGTGTAGCCGGCCGGGAACGAGTATGAACGTGCTACCGCGTGGACTGATCACAGCCGTGTTGTTGCTCGCTGGGACCTTGCTTGGCGGCGAGCAGGCCAGAGTCTACAGCGAGACTGCTAACAGCGAGGTAGCAGGAGGTTGTAGGCACTGCGACACGAGGAAGGGGGCGAGACGGCTAACAAGCGGTCAGAGTGTAGCCGGCCGGGAACGAGTATGAACGTGCTACCGCGTGGACTGTTGACAGCCGTGTTGTTGCTCGCTGTGACCTTGCTTGGCGGCGCGCAGGCCAGAGTCTACAGCGAGACGGCTAACAGCGAGGTAGCAGGAGGTTGTAGGCACTGCGACACGAGGAAGTGAGCGAGACGGCTAACAAGCGGTCAGAGTGTAGCCGGCCGGGAACCAGTATGAACGTGCTAGCGCGTGGACTGTTGACAGCCGTGTTGTTGCTCGCTGGGACCTTGCTTGGCGGCGCGCAGGCCAGAGTCTACAGCGAGACGGCTAACAGCGAGGTAGCAGGAGGTTGTAGGCACTGCGACACGAGGAAGGGGGCGAGACGGCCAACAAGCGGTCAGAGTGTAGCCGGCCGGGAACGAGTATGAACGTGCTACCGCGTGGACTGATCACAGCCGTGTTGTTGCTCGCTGGGACCTTGCTTGGCGGCGAGCAGGCCAGAGTCTACAGCGAGACGGCTAACAGCGAGGTAGCAGGAGGTTGTAGGCACTGCGACACGAGGAAGGGGGCGAGACGGCTAACAAGCGGTCAGAGTGTAGCCGGCCGGGTACGAGTATGAACGTGCTACCGCGTGGACTGATCACAGCCGTGTTGTTGCTCGCTGGGACCTTGTTTGGCGGCGCGCAGGCCAGAGTCTACAGCGAGACGGCTAACAGCGAGGTAGCAGGAGGTTGTAGGCACTGCGACACGAGGAAGGGGGCGAGACGGCTAACAAGCGGTCAGAGTGTAGCCGGCCGGGTACGAGTATGAACGTGCTACCGCGTGGACTGATCACAGCCGTGTTGTTGCTCGCTGGGACCTTGCTTGGCGGCGCGCAGGCCAGAGTCTACAGCGAGACGGCTAACAGCGAGGTAGCAGGAGGTTGTAGGCACTGCGACACGAGGAAGGGGGCGAGACGGTCAACAAGCGGTCAGAGTGTAGCCGGCCGGGAACCAGTATGAACGTGCTACCGCGTGGACTGTTGACAGCAGTGTTGTTGCTCGCTGGGACCTTGCTTGGCGGCGCGCAGGCCAGAGTCTACAGTGAGACGGCTAACAGCGAGGTAGCAGGAGGTTGTAGGCACTGCTACACGAGGAAGGGGGCGAGACGGCTAACAAGCGGTCAGAGTGTAGCCGGCCGGGAACGAGTATGAACGTGCTACCGCGTGGACTGTTGACAGCCGTGTTGTTGCTCGCTGTGACCTTGCTTGGCGGCGCGCAGGCCAGAGTCTACAGCGAGACAGCTGACAGCGAGGTAGCGGGAGGTTGTAGGCACTGCGACACGAGGAAGGGGGCGAGACGGCTAACAAGCGGTCAGAGTGTAGCCGGCCGGGAACGAGTATGAACGTGCTACCACGTGGACTGTTGACAGCCGTGTTGTTGCTCGCTGTGACCTTGCTTGGCGGCGCGCAGGCCAGAGTCTACAGCGAGACAGCTGACAGCGAGGTAGCGGGAGGTTGTAGGCACTGCGACACGAGGAAGGGGGCGAGACGGCTAACAAGCGGTCAGAGTGTAGCCGGCCGGGAACCAGTATGAACGTGCTACCGCGTGGACTGTTGACAGCCGTGTTGTTGCTCGCTGGGACCTTGCTTGGCGGCGCGCAGGCCAGAGTCTACAGCGAGACAGCATACAGCGAGGTAGCGGGAGGTTGTAGGCACTGCGAAACGAGGAAGGGGGCGAGACGGCTAACAAGCGGTCAGAGTGTAGCCGGCCGGGAACGAGTATGAACGTGCTACCGCGTGGACTGTTGACAGCCGTGTTGTTGCTCGCTGTGACCTTGCTTGGCGGCGCGCAGGCCAGAGTCTACAGCGAGACGGCTAACAGCGAGGTAGCAGGAGGTTGTAGGCACTGCTATACGGGGAAGGGGGCGAGACGGCTAACAAGCGGTCAGAGTGTAGCCGGCCGGGAACGAGTATGAACGTGCTACCGCGTGGACTGATCACAGCCGTGTTGTTGCTCGCTGGGACCTTGCTTGGCGGCGCGCAGGCCAGAGTCTACAGCGAGACGGCTAACAGCGAGGTAGCAGGAGGTTGTAGGCACTGCGACACGAGGCAGGGGGCGAGACGGCTAACAAGCGGTCAGAGTGTAGCCGGCCGGGAACCAGTATGAACGTGCTACCGCGTGGACTGTTGACAGCCGTGTTGTTGCTCGCTGGGACCTTGCTTGGCGGCGCGCAGGCCAGAGTCTACAGCGAGACGGCTAACAGCGAGGTAGCAGGAGGTTGTGGGCACTGCGCCACGAGGAAGGGGGCGAGACGGCTAACAAGCGGTCAGAGTGTAGCCGGCCGGGAACCAGTATGAACGTGCTACCGCGTGGACTGATCACAGCCGTGTTGTTGCTCGCTGGGACCTTGCTTGGCGGCGCGCAGGCCAGAGTCTACAGCGAGACGGCTAACAGCGAGGTAGCAGGAGGTTGTGGGCACTGCGCCACGAGGAAGGGGGCGAGACGGCTAACAAGCGGTCAGAGTGTAGCCGGCCGGGAACGAGTATGAACGTGCTACCGCGTGGACTGTTGACAGCCGTGTTGTTGCTCGCTGTGACCTTGCTTGGCGGCGCGCAGGCCAGAGTCTACAGCGAGACGGCTAACAGCGAGGTAGCAGGAGGTTGTAAGCACTGCGACACGAGGAAGGGGGCGAGACGGCCAACAAACGGTCAGAGTGTAGCCGGCCGGGAACGAGTATGAACGTGCTACCGCGTGGACTGATCACAGCCGTGTTGTTGCTCGCTGGGACCTTGCTTGGCGGCGCGCAGGCCAGAGTCTACAACGAGACGGCTAACAGCGAGGTAGCAGGAGGTTGTGGGCACTGCGCCACGGGGAAGGGGGCGAGACGGCTAACAAGCGGTCGGAGTGTAGCCGGCCGGGAACGAGTAATAACGTGCTACCGCGTGGACTGATCACAGCCGTGTTATTGCTCGCTGGGACCTTGCTTGGCGGCGCGCAGGCCAGAGTCTACAGCGAGACGGCTAACAGCGAGGTACCAGGAGGTTGTAGGCACTGCGACACGAGGAAGGGGGCGAGACGGCTACCAAGCGATCAGAGTGTAGCCGGCCGGGAACCAGTATGAACGTGCTACCGCGTGGACTGATCACAGCCGTGTTGTTGCTCGCTGGGACCTTGCTTGGCGGCGTGCAGGCCAGAGTCTACAGCGAGACGGCTAACAGCGAGGTAGCAGGAGGTTGTAGGCACTGCGACACGAGGAAGGGGGCGAGACGGCTAACAAGCGGTCAGAATGTAGCCGGCCGGGAACGAGTAATAACGTGCTACCGCGTGGACTGATCACAGCCGTGTTATTGCTCGCTGGGACCTTGCTTGGCGGCGCGCAGGCCAGAGTCTACAGCGAGACGGCTAACAGCGACGAAGCAGGAGGTTGTAGGCACTGCGACACGAGGAAGGGGGCGAGACGGCTAACAAGCGGTCAGAGTGTAGCCGGCCGGGAACGAGTATGAACGTGCTACCGCGTGCACTGATCACAGCCGTGTTGTTGCTCGCTGGGACCTTGCTTGGCGGCGCGCAGGCCAGAGTCTACAGCGAGACGGCTAACAGCGAGGTAGCAGGAGGTTGTAGACACTGCGACACGAGGAAGGGGGCGAGACGGCTAACAAGCGGTCAGAGTGTAGCCGGCCGGGAACGAGTATGAACGTGCTACCGCGTGCACTGATCACAGCCGTGTTGTTGCTCGCTGGGACCTTGCTTGGCGGCGCGCAGGCCAGAGTCTACAGCGAGACGGCTAACAGCGAGGTAGCAGGAGGTTGTAGACACTGCGACACGAGGAAGGGGGCGAGACGGCCAACAAGCGGTCAAAGTGTAGCCGGCCGGGAACGAGTATGAACGTGCTACCGCGTGGACTGTTGACAGCCGTGTTGTTGCTCGCTGGGACCTTGCTTGGCGGCGCGCAGGCCAGAGTCTACAGCGAGACGGCTAACAGCGAGGTAGCAGGAGGTTGTAGGCACTGCGACACGAGGAAGGGGGCGAGACGGCCAACAAGCGGTCAAAGTGTAGCCGGCCGGGAACGAGTATGAACGTGCTACCGCGTGGACTGTTGACAGCCGTGTTGTTGCTCGCTGGGACCTTGCTTGGCGGCGCGCAGGCCAGAGTCTACAGCGAGACGGCTAACAGCGAGGTAGCAGGAGGTTGTAGGCACTACGACACGAGGAAGGGGGCAGGACGGCTAACAAGCGGTCAGAGTGTAGCCGGCCGGGAACCAGTATGAACGTGCTACCGCGTGGACTGTTGACAGCCGTGTTGTTGCTCGCTGGGACCTTGCTTGGCGGCGCGCAGGCCAGAGTCTTCAGCGAGACGGCTAACAGCGAGGTAGCGGGAGGTTGTAGACACTGCGACACGAGGAAGGGGGCGAGATGGCTAACAAGCGGTCAGAGTGTAGCCGGCCGGGAACGAGTATGAACGTGCTACCGCGTGGACTGTTGACAGCCGTGTTGTTGCTCGCTGGGACCTTGCTTGGCGGCGCGCAGGCCAGAGTCTACAGCGAGACGGCTAACAGCGAGGTAGCAGGAGGCTGTAGGCACTGCGACACGAGGAAGGGGGCGAGACGGCCAACAAGCGGTCAAAGTGTAGCCGGCCGGGAACCAGTATGAACGTGCTACCGCGTGGACTGATCACAGCCGTGTTGGTGCTCGCTGGGACCTTGCTTGGCGGCGCACAGGCCAGAGTCTACAGCGAGACGGCTAACAGCGAGGTAGCAGGAGGCTGTAGGCACTGCGACACGAGGAAGGGGGCGAGACGGCCAACAAGCGGTCAAAGTGTAGCCGGCCGGGAACCAGTATGAACGTGCTACCGCGTGGACTGATCACAGCCGTGTTGTTGCTCGCTGAGACCTTGCTTGGCGGCGCGCAGGCCAGAGTCTACAGCGAGACGGCTGACAGCGAGGTAGCAGGAGGTTGGAGGCACTGCGACACGAGGAAGGGGGCGAGACGGCCAACAAGCGGTCAGAGTGTAGCCGGCCGGGAACGAGTATGAACGTGCTACCGCGTGGACTGTTGACAACCGTGTTGTTGCTCGCTGGGACCTTGTTTGGCGGCGCGCAGGCCAGAGTCTACAGCGAGACGGCTAACAGCGAGGTAGCAGGAGGTTGTAGGCACTGCGACACGAGGAAGGGGGCGAGACGGCCAACAAGCGGTCAGAGTGTAGCCGGCCGGGAACGAGTATGAACGTGCTACCGCGTGGACTGTTGACAGCCGTGTTGTTGCTCGCTGGGACCTTGCTTGGCGGCGCGCAGGCCAGAGTCTACAGCGAGGCGGCTAACAGCGAGGTAGCAGGAGGTTGTAGGCACTGCGACACGAGGGAGGGGGCGAGACGGCTAACAAGCGGTAAGAGTGTAGCCGGCCGGGAACGAGTATGAACGTGCTACCGCGTGGACTGATCACAGCCGTGTTGTTGCTCGCTGGGACCTTGCTTGGCGGCGCGCAGGCCAGAGTCTACAGCGAGACGGCTAACAGCGAGGTAGCAGGAGGTTGTAGGCACTGCGACACGAGGAAGGGGGCGAGACGGCTAACAAGCGGTCAGAGTGTAGCCGGCCGGGAACGAGTATGAACGTGCTACCGCGTGGACTGTTGACAGCCGTGTTGTTGCTCGCTGGGACCTTGCTTGGCGGCGCGCAGGCCAAAGTCTACAGCGAGACGGCTAACAGCGAGGTAGCAGGAGGTTGTAGGCACTGCGACACGAGGAAGGGGGCGAGACGGCTAACAAGCGGTCAGAGTGTAGCCGGCCGGGAACGAGTATGAACGTGCTACCGCGTGGACTGATCACAGCCGTGTTGTTGCTCGCTGGGACCTTGCTTGGCGGCGCGCAGGCCAGAGTCTACAGCGGGACGGCTAACAGCGAGGTAGCAGGAGGTTGTAGGCACTGCGACACGAGGAAGGGGGCGAGACGGCTAACAAGCGGTCAGAGTGTAGCCGGCCGGGAACGAGTATGAACGTGCTACCGCGTGGACTGATCACAGCCGTGTTGTTGCTCGCTGGGACCTTGCTTGGCGGCACGCAGGCCAGAGTCTACAGCGAGACGGCTAACAGCGAGGTGGCAGGAGGTTGTAGGCACTGCGACACGAGGAAGGGGGCGAGACGGCTAACAAGCGGTCAGAGTGTAGCCGGCCGGGAACGAGTATGAACGTGCTACCGCGTGGACTGATCACAGCCGTGTTGTTGCTCGCTGGGACCTTGCTTGGCGGCGCGCAGGCCAAAGTCTACAGCGAGACGGCTAACAGCGAGGTAGCAGGAGGTTGTAGCAACTGCGACACGAGGAAGGGGGTGATACGGCTAACAAGCGGTCAGAGTGTAGCCGGCCGGGAACGAGTATGAACGTGCTACCGCGTGCACTGATCACAGCCGTGTTGTTGCTCGCTGGGACCTTGCTTGGCGGCGCGCAGGCCAGAGTCTACAGCGAGACGGCTAACAGCGAGGTGGCAGGAGGTTGTAGGCACTGCGACACGAGGAAGGGGGCGAGACGGCTAACAAGCGGTCAGAGTGTAGCCGGCCGGGAACCAGTATGAACGTGCTACCGCGTGGACTGATCACAGCCGTGTTGTTGCTCGCTGGGACCTTGCTTGGCGGCGCGCAGGCCAGAGTCTACAGCGAGACAGCTAACAGCGAGGTGGCAGGAGGTTGTAGGCACTGCGACACGAGGAAGGGGGCGAGACGGCCAACAAGCGATCAGAGTGTAGCCGGCCGGGAACGAGTATGAACGTGCTACCGCGTGGACTGTTGACAGCCGTGTTGTTGCTCGCTGTGACCTTGCTTGGCGGCGCGCAGGCCAGAGTCTACAGCGAGACGGCCAACAGTGAGGTAGCAGGAGGTTGTAAGCACTGCGACACGAGGGAGGGGGCGAGACGGCTAACAAGCGGTCAGAGTGTAGCCGGCCGGGAACCAGTATGAACGTGCTACCGCGTGGACTGATCACAGCCGTGTTGTTGCTCGCTGGGACCTTGCTTGGCGGCGCGCAGGCCAGAGTCTACAGCGAGACAGCTAACAGCGAGGTGGCAGGAGGTTGTAGGCACTGCGACACGAGGAAGGGGGCGAGACGGCCAACAAGCGATCAGAGTGTAGCCGGCCGGGAACGAGTATGAACGTGCTACCGCGTGGACTGTTGACAGCCGTGTTGTTGCTCGCTGTGACCTTGCTTGGCGGCGCGCAGGCCAGAGTCTACAGCGAGACGGCCAACAGTGAGGTAGCAGGAGGTTGTAAGCACTGCGACACGAGGGAGGGGGCGAGACGGCTAACAAGCGGTCAGAGTGTAGCCGGCCGGGAACCAGTATGAACGTGCTACCGCGTGGACTGATCACAGCCGTGTTGTTGCTCGCTGGGACCTTGCTTGGCGGCGCGCAGGCCAGAGTCTACAGCGAGACGGCTGACAGCGAGGTAGCAGGAGGTTGTAGGCACTGCAACACGAGGAAGGAGGCGAGACGGCTAACAAGCGGTCAGAGTGTAGCCGGCCGGGAACCAGTATGAACGTGCTACCGCGTGGACTGATCACAGCCGTGTTGTTGCTCGCTGTGACCTTGCTTGGCGGCGCGCAGGCCAGAGTCTACAGCGAGACGGCTGACAGCGAGGTAGCAGGAGGTTGTAGGCACTGCGACACGAGGAAGGAGGCGAGACGGCTAACAAGCGGTCAGAGTGTAGCCGGCCGGGAACCAGTATGAACGTGCTACCGCGTGGACTGATCACAGCCGTGTTGGTGCTCGCTGGGACCTTGCTTGGCGGCGCACAGGCCAGAGTCTACAGCGAGACGGCTAACAGCGAGGTAGCAGGAGGCTGTAGGCACTGCGACACGAGGAAGGGGGCGAGACGGCCAACAAGCGGTCAAAGTGTAGCCGGCCGGGAACCAGTATGAACGTGCTACCGCGTGGACTGTTGACAGCCGTGTTGTTGCTCGCTGGGACCTTGCTTGGCGGCGCGCAGGCCAGAGTCTACAGCGAGAGGGCTAACAGTGAGGTAGCAGGAGGTTGTAGGCACTGCGGTGCGAGTCAGGGGGCGAGGCGGCTAACAAGCGGTCAGAGTGTAGCCGGCCGGGAACCAGTATGAACGTGCTACCGCGTGGACTGTTGACAGCCGTGTTGTTGCTCGCTGGGACCTTGCTTGGCGGCGCGCAGGCCAGAGTCTACAGCGAGACGGCTGACAGCGAGGTAGCAGGAGGTTGTAGGCACTGCGACACGAGGAAGGGGTCGAGACGGCCAACAAGCGGTCAGAGTGTAGCCGGCCGGGAACGAGTATGAACGTGCTACCGCGTGGACTGTTGGCAGCCGTGTTGTTGCTCGCTGGGACCTTGCTTGGCGGCACGCAGGCCAGAGTCTACAGCGAGACGGCTAACAGCGAGGTAGCAGGAGGTTGTAGGCACTGCGACACGAGGAAGGGGGCGAGACGGTCAACAAGCGGTCAGAGTGTAGCCGGCCGGGAACGAGTATGAACGTGCTACCGCGTGGACTGTTGACAACCGTATTGCTCGCTGGGACCTTGTTTGGCGGCGCGCAGGCCAGAGTCTACAGCGGGACGGCTAACAGCGAGGTAGCAGGAGGTTGTAGGCACTGCGACACGAGGAAGGGGGCGAGACGGCTAACAAGCGGTCAGAGTGTAGCCGGCCGGGAACGAGTATGAACGTGCTACCGCGTGGACTGATCACAGCCGTGTTGTTGCTCGCTGGGACCTTGCTTGGCGGCACGCAGGCCAGAGTCTACAGCGAGACGGCTAACAGCGAGGTGGCAGGAGGTTGTAGGCACTGCGACACGAGGAAGGGGGCGAGACGGTCAACAAGCGGTCAGAGTGTAGCCGGCCGGGAACGAGTATGAACGTGCTACCGCGTGGACTGATCACAGCCGTGTTGTTGCTCGCTGGGACCTTGCTTGGCGGCGCACAGGCCAGAGTCTACAGCGAGACGGCTAACAGCGAGGTAGCAGGAGGTTGTAGCAACTGCGACACGAGGAAGGGGGTGATACGGCTAACAAGCGGTCAGAGTGTAGCCGGCCGGGAACGAGTATGAACGTGCTACCGCGTGCACTGATCACAGCCGTGTTGTTGCTCGCTGGGACCTTGCTTGGCGGCGCGCAGGCCAGAGTCTACAGCGAGACGGCTAACAGCGAGGTGGCAGGAGGTTGTAGGCACTGCGACACGAGGAAGGGGGCGAGACGGCTAACAAGCGGTCAGAGTGTAGCCGGCCGGGAACCAGTATGAACGTGCTACCGCGTGGACTGATCACAGCCGTGTTGTTGCTCGCTGGGACCTTGCTTGGCGGCGCGCAGGCCAGAGTCTACAGCGAGACAGCTAACAGCGAGGTGGCAGGAGGTTGTAGGCACTGCGACACGAGGAAGGGGGCGAGACGGCCAACAAGCGATCAGAGTGTAGCCGGCCGGGAACGAGTATGAACGTGCTACCGCGTGGACTGTTGACAGCCGTGTTGTTGCTCGCTGTGACCTTGCTTGGCGGCGCGCAGGCCAGAGTCTACAGCGAGACGGCCAACAGTGAGGTAGCAGGAGGTTGTAAGCACTGCGACACGAGGGAGGGGGCGAGACGGCTAACAAGCGGTCAGAGTGTAGCCGGCCGGGAACCAGTATGAACGTGCTACCGCGTGGACTGATCACAGCCGTGTTGTTGCTCGCTGGGACCTTGCTTGGCGGCGCGCAGGCCAGAGTCTACAGCGAGACGGCTGACAGCGAGGTAGCAGGAGGTTGTAGGCACTGCAACACGAGGAAGGAGGCGAGACGGCTAACAAGCGGTCAGAGTGTAGCCGGCCGGGAACCAGTATGAACGTGCTACCGCGTGGACTGATCACAGCCGTGTTGTTGCTCGCTGTGACCTTGCTTGGCGGCGCGCAGGCCAGAGTCTACAGCGAGACGGCTGACAGCGAGGTAGCAGGAGGTTGTAGGCACTGCGACACGAGGAAGGAGGCGAGACGGCTAACAAGCGGTCAGAGTGTAGCCGGCCGGGAACCAGTATGAACGTGCTACCGCGTGGACTGATCACAGCCGTGTTGTTGCTCGCTGGGACCTTGCTTGGCGGCGCGCAGGCCAGAGTCTACAGCGAGACGGCTGACAGCGAGGTAGCAGGAGGTTGTAGGCACTGCGACACGAGGAAGGGGGCGAGACTGCTAACAAGCGGTCAGAGTGTAGCCGGCCGGGAACGAGTATGAACGTGCTACCGCGTGGACTGATCACAGCCGTGTTGTTGCTCGCTGGGACCTTGCTTGGCGGCGCACAGGCCAGAGTCTACAGCGAGACGGCCAACAGTGAGGTAGCAGGAGGTTGTAAGCACTGCGACACGAGGGAGGGGGCGAGACGGCTAACAAGCGGTCAGAGTGTAGCCGGCCGGGAACGAGTATGAACGTGCTACCGCGTGGACTGTTGACAGCCGTGTTGTTGCTCGCTGGGACCTTGCTTGGCGGCGCGCAGGCCAGAGTCTACAGTGAGACGGCTAACAGCGAGGTAGCAGGAGGTTGTAGGCACTGCGACACGAGGGAGGGGGCGAGACGGCCAACAAGCGGTCAGAGTTTAGCCGGCCGGGAACCAGTATGAACGTGCTACCGCGTGGACTGTTGACAACCGTGTTGTTGCTCGCTGGGACCTTGCTTGGCGGCGCGCAGGCCAGAGTCTACAGCGAGACAGCTAACAGCGAGGTAGCAGGAGGTTGTAGGCACTGCGACACGAGGGAGGGGGCGAGACGGCTAACAAGCGGTCAGAGTGTAGCCGGCCGGGAACGAGTATGAACTTGCTACAGCGTGGACTGTTGACAGCCGTGTTGTTGCTCGCTGGGACCTTGCTTGGCGGCGCGCAGGCCAGAGTCTACAGCGAGACGGCTAACAGCGAGGTAGCAGGAGGTTGTAGGCACTGCGACACGAGGGAGGGGGCGAGACGGCTAACAAGCGGTCAGAGTGTAGCCGGCCGGGAACGAGTATGAACGTGTTACCGCGTGGACTGTTGACAACCGTGTTGTTGCTCGCTGGGACCTTGCTTGGCGGCGCGCAGGCCAGAGTCTACAGCGAGACGGCTAACAGCGAGGTAGCAGGAGGTTGTAGGCACTGCGACACGAGGAAGGGGGCGAGACGGCTAACAGCGAGGTAGCAGGAGGTTGTAGGCACTGCGACACGAGGAAGGGGGCGAGACGGCTAACAAGCGGTCAGAGTGTAGCCGGCCGGGAACGAGTATGAACGTGCTACCGCGTGGACTGATCACAGCCGTGTTGTTGCTCGCTGGGACCTTGCTTGGCGGCGCGCAGGCCAGAGTCTACAGCGAGACGGCTAACAGCGAGGTAGCAGGAGGTTGTAGGCACTGCGACACGAGGAAGGGGGCGAGACGGCTAACAAGCGGTCAGAGTGTAGCCGGCCGGGAACGAGTATGAACGTGCTACCGCGTGGACTGATCACAGCCGTGTTGTTGCTCGCTGGGACCTTGCTTGGCGGCGCGCAGGCCAGAGTCTACAGCGAGACGGCTAACAGCGAGGTAGCAGGAGGTTGTAGGCACTGCGACACGAGGAAGGGGGCGAGACGGCTAACAAGCGGTCAGAGTGTAGCCGGCCGGGAACGAGTATGAACGTGCTACCGCGTGGACTGATCACAGCCGTGTTGTTGCTCGCTGGGACCTTGCTTGGCGGCGCGCAGGCCAGAGTCTACAGCGAGACGGCTAACAGCGAGGTAGCAAAAGGTTGTAGGCACTGCGACACGAGGAAGGGGGCGAGACGGCCAACAAGCGGTCAGAGTGTAGCCGGCCGGGTACGAGTATGAACGTGCTACCGCGTGGACTGTTGACAACCGTGTTGTTGCTCGCTGGGACCTTGCTTGGCGGCGTGCAGGCCAGAGTCTACAGCGAGACGGCTAACAGCGAGGTAGCAGGAGGTTGTAGGCACTGCGACACGAGGAAGGGGGTGATACGGCTAACAAGCGGTCAGAGTGTAGCCGGCCGGGAACGAGTATGAACGTGCTACCGCGTGGACTGATCACAGCCGTGTTGTTGCTCGCTGGGACCTTGCTTGGCGGCGCGCAGGCCAGAGTCTACAGCGAGACGGCTAACAGCGAGGTAGCAGGAGGCTGTAGGCACTGCGACACGAGAAAGGGGGCGAGACGGCCAACAAGCGATCAGAGTGTAGCCGGCCGGGAACGAGTATGAACGTGCTACCGCGTGGACTGATCACAGCCGTGTTGTTGCTCGCTGGGACCTTGCTTGGCGGCACGCAGGCCAGAGTCTACAGCGAGACGGCTAACAGCGAGGTAGCAGGAGGTTGTAGGCACTGCGACACGAGGAAGGGGGCGAGACGGTCAACAAGCGGTCAGAGTGTAGCCGGCCGGGAACGAGTATGAACGTGCTACCGCGTGGACTTTTGACAGCCGTGTTGCTCGCTGGGAACTTGCTTGGCGGCGCGCAGGCCAGAGTCTACAGCGGGACGGCTAACAGCGAGGTAGCAGGAGGTTGTAGGCACTGCGACACGAGGAAGGGGGCGAGACGGCTAACAAGCGGTCAGAGTGTAGCCGGCCGGGAACGAGTATGAACGTGCTACCGCGTGGACTGATCACAGCCGTGTTGTTGCTCGCTGGGACCTTGCTTGGCGGCACGCAGGCCAGAGTCTACAGCGAGACGGCTAACAGCGAGGTGGCAGGAGGTTGTAGGCACTGCGACACGAGGAAGGGGGCGAGACGGCTAACAAGCGGTCAGAGTGTAGCCGGCCGGGAACGAGTATGAACGTGCTACCGCGTGGACTGATCACAGCCGTGTTGTTGCTCGCTGGGACCTTGCTTGGCGGCGCACAGGCCAGAGTCTACAGCGAGACGGCTAACAGCGAGGTAGCAGGAGGTTGTAGCAACTGCGACACGAGGAAGGGGGTGATACGGCTAACAAGCGGTCAGAGTGTAGCCGGCCGGGAACGAGTATGAACGTGCTACCGCGTGCACTGATCACAGCCGTGTTGTTGCTCGCTGGGACCTTGCTTGGCGGCGCGCAGGCCAGAGTCTACAGCGAGACGGCTAACAGCGAGGTGGCAGGAGGTTGTAGGCACTGCGACACGAGGAAGGGGGCGAGACGGCTAACAAGCGGTCAGAGTGTAGCCGGCCGGGAACCAGTATGAACGTGCTACCGCGTGGACTGATCACAGCCGTGTTGTTGCTCGCTGGGACCTTGCTTGGCGGCGCGCAGGCCAGAGTCTACAGCGAGACAGCTAACAGCGAGGTGGCAGGAGGTTGTAGGCACTGCGACACGAGGAAGGGGGCGAGACGGCCAACAAGCGATCAGAGTGTAGCCGGCCGGGAACGAGTATGAACGTGCTACCGCGTGGACTGTTGACAGCCGTGTTGTTGCTCGCTGTGACCTTGCTTGGCGGCGCGCAGGCCAGAGTCTACAGCGAGACGGCCAACAGTGAGGTAGCAGGAGGTTGTAAGCACTGCGACACGAGGGAGGGGGCGAGACGGCTAACAAGCGGTCAGAGTGTAGCCGGCCGGGAACCAGTATGAACGTGCTACCGCGTGGACTGATCACAGCCGTGTTGTTGCTCGCTGGGACCTTGCTTGGCGGCGCGCAGGCCAGAGTCTACAGCGAGACGGCTGACAGCGAGGTAGCAGGAGGTTGTAAGCACTGCGACACGAGGGAGGGGGCGAGACGGCTAACAAGCGGTCAGAGTGTAGCCGGCCGGGAACGAGTATGAACGTGCTACCGCGTGGACTGTTGACAGCCGTGTTGTTGCTCGCTGGGACCTTGCTTGGCGGCGCGCAGGCCAGAGTCTACAGCGAGACGGCTAACAGCGAGGTAGCAGGAGGTTGTAAGCACTGCGACACGAGGGAGGGGGCGAGACGGCTAACAAGCGGTCAGAGTGTAGCCGGCCGGGAACCAGTATGAACGTGCTACCGCGTGGACTGATCACAGCCGTGTTGTTGCTCGCTGGGACCTTGCTTGGCGGCGCGCAGGCCAGAGTCTACAGCGAGACGGCTGACAGCGAGGTAGCAGGAGGTTGTAAGCACTGCGACACGAGGGAGGGGGCGAGACGGCTAACAAGCGGTCAGAGTGTAGCCGGCCGGGAACGAGTATGAACGTGCTACCGCGTGGACTGTTGACAGCCGTGTTGTTGCTCGCTGGGACCTTGCTTGGCGGCGCGCAGGCCAGAGTCTACAGCGAGACGGCCAACAGTGAGGTAGCAGGAGGTTGTAAGCACTGCGACACGAGGGAGGGGGCGAGACGGCTAACAAGCGGTCAGAGTGTAGCCGGCCGGGAACCAGTATGAACGTGCTACCGCGTGGACTGATCACAGCCGTGTTGTTGCTCGCTGGGACCTTGCTTGGCGGCGCGCAGGCCAGAGTCTACAGCGAGACGGCTGACAGCGAGGTAGCAGGAGGTTGTAAGCACTGCGACACGAGGGAGGGGGCGAGACGGCTAACAAGCGGTCAGAGTGTAGCCGGCCGGGAACGAGTATGAACGTGCTACCGCGTGGACTGATCACAGCCGTGTTGTTGCTCGCTGGGACCTTGCTTGGCGGCGCGCAGGCCAGAGTCTACAGCGAGACGGCTAACAGCGAGGTAGCAGGAGGTTGTGGGCACTGCGACACGAGGAAGGGGGCGAGACGTCCAACAAGCGGTCAGAGTTTAGCCGGCCGGGAACGAGTATGAACGTGCTACCGCGTGGACTGATCACAGACGTGTTGTTGCTCGCTGGGACCTTGCTTGATGGCGCGCAGGCCAGAGTCTACAGCGAGACGGCTGACAGCGAGGTAGCAGGAGGTTGTAGGCACTGCGACACGAGGAAGGGGGCGAGACGGCCAACAAGCGATCAGAGTGTAGCCGGCCGGGAACGAGTATGAACGTGCTACCGCGTGGACTGTTGACAGCCGTGTTGTTGCTCGCTGTGACCTTGCTTGGCGGCGCGCAGGCCAGAGTCTACAGCGAGACGGCCAACAGTGAGGTAGCAGGAGGTTGTAAGCACTGCGACACGAGGGAGGGGGCGAGACGGCTAACAAGCGGTCAGAGTGTAGCCGGCCGGGAACCAGTATGAACGTGCTACCGCGTGGACTGATCACAGCCGTGTTGTTGCTCGCTGGGACCTTGCTTGGCGGCGCGCAGGCCAGAGTCTACAGCGAGACGGCTGACAGCGAGGTAGCAGGAGGTTGTAGGCACTGCGACACGAGGAAGGAGGCGAGACGGCTAACAAGCGGTCAGAGTGTAGCCGGCCGGGAACCAGTATGAACGTGCTACCGCGTGGACTGATCACAGCCGTGTTGTTGCTCGCTGTGACCTTGCTTGGCGGCGCGCAGGCCAGAGTCTACAGCGAGACGGCTGACAGCGAGGTAGCAGGAGGTTGTAGGCACTGCGACACGAGGAAGGAGGCGAGACGGCTAACAAGCGGTCAGAGTGTAGCCGGCCGGGAACCAGTATGAACGTGCTACCGCGTGGACTGATCACAGCCGTGTTGTTGCTCGCTGGGACCTTGCTTGGCGGCGCGCAGGCCAGAGTCTACAGCGAGACGGCTGACAGCGAGGTAGCAGGAGGTTGTAGGCACTGCGACACGAGGAAGGGGGCGAGACTGCTAACAAGCGGTCAGAGTGTAGCCGGCCGGGAACGAGTATGAACGTGCTACCGCGTGGACTGATCACAGCCGTGTTGTTGCTCGCTGAGACCTTGCTTGGCGGCGCACAGGCCAGAGTCTACAGCGAGACGGCCAACAGTGAGGTAGCAGGAGGTTGTAAGCACTGCGACACGAGGGAGGGGGCGAGACGGCTAACAAGCGGTCAGAGTGTAGACGGCCGGGAACGAGTATGAACGTGCTACCGCGTGGACTGTTGACAGCCGTGTTGTTGCTCGCTGAGACCTTGCTTGGCGGCGCACAGGCCAGAGTCTACAGCGAGACGGCCAACAGTGAGGTAGCAGGAGGTTGTAAGCACTGCGACACGAGGGAGGGGGCGAGACGGCTAACAAGCGGTCAGAGTGTAGACGGCCGGGAACGAGTATGAACGTGCTACCGCGTGGACTGTTGACAGCCGTGTTGTTGCTCGCTGGGACCTTGCTTGGCGGCGCGCAGGCCAGAGTCTACAGCGAGACGGCTAACAGCGAGGTAGCAGGAGGTTGTGGGCACTGCGACACGAGGAAGGGGGCGAGACGTCCAACAAGCGGTCAGAGTGTAGCCGGCCGGGAACGAGTATGAACGTGCTACCGCGTGGACTGATCACAGACGTGTTGTTGCTCGCTGGGACCTTGCTTGATGGCGCGCAGGCCAGAGTCTACAGCGAGACGGCTGACAGCGAGGTAGCAGGAGGTTGTAGGCACTGCGTCACGAGGAAGGGGGCGAGACGGCTAACAAGCGGTCAGAGTGTAGCCGGCCGGAAACGAGTATGAACGTGCTACCGCGTGGACTGTTGACAGCCGTGTTGTTGCTCGCTGGGACCTTGCTTGGCGGCGCGCAGGCCAGAGTCTACAGCGGGAAGGCTAACAGCGAGGTAGCAGGAGGTTGTAGGCACTGCGACACGAGGAAGGGGGCGAGACGGCCAACAAGCGGTCAGAGTGTAGCCGGCCGGGAACGAGTATGAACGTGCTACCGCGTGGACTGATCACAACCGTGTTGTTGCTCGCTGGGACCTTGCTTGGCGGCGCGCAGGCCAGAGTCTACAGCGAGACGGCTGACAGCGAGGTAGCAGGAGGTTGTAGGCACTGCGACACGAGGAAGGAGGCGAGACGGCTAACAAGCGGTCAGAGTGTAGCTGGCCGGGAACGAGTATGAACGTGTTACCGCGTGGACTGTTGACAACCGTGTTGTTGCTCGCTGGGACCTTGCTTGGCGGCGCGCAGGCCAGAGTCTACAGCGAGACGGCTAACAGCGAGGTAGCAGGAGGTTGTAGGCACTGCGACACGAGGAAGGGGGCGAGACGGCTAACAAGCGGTCAGAGTGTAGCCGGCCGGGAACGAGTATGAACGTGCTACTTCGTGGACTGATCACAGCCGTGTTGTTGCTCGCTGGGACCTTGCTTGGCGGCGCGCAGGCCAGAGTCTACAGCGAGACGCCTAACAGCGAGGTAGCAGGAGGTTGTAGGCACTGCGACACGAGGAAGGGGGCGAGACGGCTAACAAGCGGTCAGAGTGTAGCCGGCCGGGAACGAGTATGAACTTGCTACCACGTGGACTGTTGACAGCCGTGTTGTTGCTCGCTGGGACCTTGCTTGGCGGCGCGCAGGCCAGAGTCTACAGCGAGACGGCTAACAGCGAGGTAGCAGGAGGTTGTAGGCACTGCGACACGAGGAAGGGGGCGAGACGGCTAACAAGCGGTCAGAGTGTAGCCGGCCGGGAACGAGTATGAACGTGCTACCGCGTGGACTGATCACAGCCGTGTTGTTGCTCGCTGGGACCTTGCTTGGCGGCGCGCAGGCCAGAGTCTACAGCGAGACGGCTAACAGCGAGGTAGCAGGAGGTTGTAGGCACTGCGACACGAGGAAGGGGGCGAGACGGCTAACAAGCGGTCAGAGTGTAGCCGGCCGGGAACGAGTATGAACGTGCTACCGCGTGGACTGATCACAGCCGTGTTGTTGCTCGCTGGGACCTTGCTTGGCGGCGCGCAGGCCAGAGTCTACAGCGAGACGGCTAACAGCGAGGTAGCAGGAGGTTGTAGGCACTGCGACACGAGGAAGGGGGCGAGACGGCTAACAAGCGGTCAGAGTGTAGCCGGCCGGGAACGAGTATGAACGTGCTACCGCGTGGACTGATCACAGCCGTGTTGTTGCTCGCTGGGACCTTGCTTGGCGGCGCGCAGGCCAGAGTCTACAGCGAGACGGCTAACAGCGAGGTGGCAAAAGGTTGTAGGCACTGCGACACGAGGAAGGGGGCGAGACGGCCAACAAGCGGTCAGAGTGTAGCCGGCCGGGAACGAGTATGAACGTGCTACCGCGTGGACTGTTGACAACCGTGTTGTTGCTCGCTGGGACCTTGCTTGGCGGCGCGCAGGCCAGAGTCTACAGCGAGACGGCTAACAGCGAGGTAGCAGGAGGCTGTAGGCACTGCGACACGAGAAAGGGGGCGAGACGGCCAACAAGCGATCAGAGTGTAGCCGGCCGGAACGAGTATGAACGTGCTACCGCGTGGACTGATCACAGCCGTGTTGTTGCTCGCTGGGACCTTGCTTGGCGGCACGCAGGCCAGAGTCTACAGCGAGATGGCTAACAGCGAGGTAGCAGGAGGTTGTAGGCACTGCGACACGAGGAAGGGGGCGAGACGGTCAACAAGCGGTCAGAGTGTAGCCGGCCGGGTACGAGTATGAACGTGCTACCGCGTGGACTGTTGACAGCCGTGTTGTTGCTCGCTGGGACCTTGCTTGGTGGTGCGCAGGCCAGAGTCTACAGCGAGACGGCTGACAGCGAGGTAGCAGGAGGTTGTAGGCACTGCGACACGAGGAAGGGGGCGAGACGGCTAACAAGCGGTCAGAGTGTAGCCGGCCGGGTACGAGTATGAACGTGCTACCGCGTGGACTGTTGACAGCCGTGTTGTTGCTCGCTGGGACCTTGCTTGGTGGTGCGCAGGCCAGAGTCTACAGCGAGACGGCTGACAGCGAGGTAGCAGGAGGTTGTAGGCACTGCGACACGAGGAAGGGGGCGAGACGGCTAACAAGCGGTCAGAGTGTAGCCGGCCGGGAACGAGTATGAACGTGCTACCGCGTGGACTGATCACAGCCGTGTTGTTGCTCGCTGTGACCTTGCTTGGCGGCGCGCAGGCCAGAGTCTACAGCGAGACGGCCAACAGTGAGGTAGCAGGAGGTTGTAAGCACTGCGACACGAGGGAGGGGGCGAGACGGCTAACAAGCGGTCAGAGTGTAGCCGGCCGGGAACCAGTATGAACGTGCTACCGCGTGGACTGATCACAGCCGTGTTGTTGCTCGCTGGGACCTTGCTTGGCGGCGCGCAGGCCAGAGTCTACAGCGAGACGGCTGACAGCGAGGTAGCAGGAGGTTGTAGGCACTGCGACACGAGGAAGGAGGCGAGACGGCTAACAAGCGGTCAGAGTGTAGCCGGCCGGGAACCAGTATGAACGTGCTACCGCGTGGACTGATCACAGCCGTGTTGTTGCTCGCTGTGACCTTGCTTGGCGGCGCGCAGGCCAGAGTCTACAGCGAGACGGCTGACAGCGAGGTAGCAGGAGGTTGTAGGCACTGCGACACGAGGAAGGAGGCGAGACGGCTAACAAGCGGTCAGAGTGTAGCCGGCCGGGAACCAGTATGAACGTGCTACCGCGTGGACTGATCACAGCCGTGTTGTTGCTCGCTGGGACCTTGCTTGGCGGCGCGCAGGCCAGAGTCTACAGCGAGACGGCTGACAGCGAGGTAGCAGGAGGTTGTAGGCACTGCGACACGAGGAAGGGGGCGAGACTGCTAACAAGCGGTCAGAGTGTAGCCGGCCGGGAACGAGTATGAACGTGCTACCGCGTGGACTGATCACAGCCGTGTTGTTGCTCGCTGGGACCTTGCTTGGCGGCGCACAGGCCAGAGTCTACAGCGAGACGGCCAACAGTGAGGTAGCAGGAGGTTGTAAGCACTGCGACACGAGGGAGGGGGCGAGACGGCTAACAAGCGGTCAGAGTGTAGCCGGCCGGGAACGAGTATGAACGTGCTACCGCGTGGACTGTTGACAGCCGTGTTGTTGCTCGCTGGGACCTTGCTTGGCGGCGCGCAGGCCAGAGTCTACAGCGAGACAGCTGACAGCGAGGTAGCAGGAGGTTGTAAGCACTGCGACACGAGGAAGGGGGCGAGACGGCTAACAAGCGGTCAGAGTGTAGCCGGCCGGGAACCAGTATGAACGTGCTAACGCGTGGACTGTTGACAGCCGTGTTGTTGCTCGCTGGGACCTTGCTTGGCGGCGCGCAGGCCAGAGTGTACAGCGGGACGGCTAACAGCGAGGTAGCGGGAGGTTGTAGGCACTGCGACATGAGGAAGGGGGCGAGACGGCTAACAAGCGGTCAGAGTGTAGCCGGCCGGGAACGAGTATGAACGTGCTACCGCGTGGACTGTTGACAGCCGTGTTGTTGCTCGCTGGGACCTTGCTTGGCGGCGCGCAGGCCAGAGTCCACAGCGAGACGGCTAACAGCCAGGTAGCAGGAGGTTGTAGGCACTGCGACACGAGGAAGGGGGCGAGACGGCTAACAGCGAGGTAGCAGAAGGTTGTAGGCACTGCGACATGAGGAAGGGGGCGAGACGGCTAACAAGCGGTCAGAGTGTAGCCGGCCGGGAACGAGTATGAACGTGCTACCGCGTGGACTGTTGACAGCCGTGTTGTTGCTCGCTGGGACCTTGCTTGGTGGCGCGCAGGCCAGAGTCTACAGCGAGACGGCCAACAGTGAGGTAGCAGGAGGTTGTAAGCACTGCGACACGAGGGAGTGGGCGAGACGGCTAACAAGCGGTCAGAGTGTAGCCGGCCGGGAACGAGTATGAACGTGCTACCGCGTGGACTGATCACAGCCGTGTTGTTGCTCGCTGGGACCTTGCTTGGCGGCGCGCAGGCCAGAGTCTACAGCGAGACGGCTAACAGCCAGGTAGCAGGAGGTTGTAGGCACTGCGACACGAGGAAGGGGGCGAGACGGCTAACAAGCGGTCAGGGTGTAGCCGGCCGGGAACGAGTATGAACGTGCTACCGCGTGGACTGTTGACAGCCGTGTTGTTGCTAGCTGGGACCTTGCTTGGCGGCGCGCAGGCCAGAGTCTACAGCGAGACGGCTAACAGCGAGGTGGCAGGAGGTTGTAGGCACTGCGACACGAGGAAGGGGGCGAGACGGCTAACAAGCGGTCAGAGTGTAGCCGGCCGGGAACGAGTATGAACGTGCTACCGCGTGGACTATTGACAGCCGTGTTGTTGCTCGCTGGGACCTTGCTTGGCGGCGCGCAGGCCAGAGTCCACAGCGAGACGGCTAACAGCCAGGTAGCAGGAGGTTGTAGGCACTGCGACACGAGGAAGGGGGCGAGACGGCTAACAAGCGGTCAGGGTGTAGCCGGCCGGGAACGAGTATGAACGTGCTACCGCGTGGACTGATCACAGCCGTGTTGTTGCTCGCTGGGACCTTGCTTGGCGGCGCGCAGGCCAGAGTCTACAGCGAGACGGCTAACAGCGAGGTAGAAGGAGGTTGTAGGCACTGCGACACGAGGAAGGGGGCGAGACGGCTAACAAGCGGTCAGAGTGTAGCCGGCCGGGAACCAGTATGAACGTGCTACCGCGTGGACTGATCACAGCCGTGTTGTTGCTCGCTGGGACCTTGCTTGGCGGCGCGCAGGCCAGAGTCTACAGCGAGACGGCTAACAGCGAGGTAGCAGGAGGTTGTAGGCACTGCGACACGAGGAAGGGGGCGAGACGGCCAACAAGCGGTCAGAGTGTAGCCGGCCGGGAACGAGTATGAACGTGCTACCGCGTGGACTGTTGACAGCCGTGTTATTGCTCGCTGGGACCTTGCTTGGCGGCGCGCAGGCCAGAGTCTACAGCGAGACGGCTAACAGCGAGGTAGCAGAAGGTTGTAGGCACTGCGACACGAGGAAGGGGGCGAGACAGCTAACAAGCGGTCAGAGTGTAGCCGGCCGGGAACCAGTATGAACGTGCTACCGCGTGGACTGTTGACAGCCGTGTTGTTGCTCGCTGGGACCTTGCTTGGCGGCGCGCAGTCCAGAGTCTACAGCGAGACGGCTAACAGCGAGGTAGCAGGAGGTTGTAGGCACTGCGACATGAGGAAGGGGGCGAGACAGCTAACAAGCGGTCAGAGTGTAGCCGGCCGGGAACCAGTATGAACGTGCTACCGCGTGGACTGTTGACAGCCGTGTTGTTGCTCGCTGGGACCTTGCTTGGCGGCGCGCAGGCCAGAGTCTACAGTGAGACGGCTAACAGCGAGGTAGCAGGAGGTTGTAGGCACTGCGACACGAGGAAGGGGGCGAGACGGCTAACAAGCGGTCAGAGTGTAGCCGGCCGGGAACCAGTATGAACGTGCTACCGCGTGGACTGTTGACACCCGTGTTGTTGCTCGCTGGGACCTTGCTTGGCGGCGCGCAGGCCAGAGTCTACAGCGAGACGGCTAACAGCGAGGTAGCAGGAGGTTGTAGGCACTGCGACACGAGGAAGGTGGCGAGACGGCTGACAGCGAGGTAGCAGGAGGTTGTAGGCACTGCGACACGAGGAAGGGGGCGAGGCGGCCAACAAGCGGTCAGAGTGTAGCCGGCCGGGAACGAGTAATAACGTGCTACCGCGTGGACTGATCACAGCCGTGTTGTTGCTCGCTGGGACCTTGCTTGGCGGCGCGCAGGCCAGAGTCTACAGCGAGACGGCTGACAGCGAGGTAGCAGGAGGTTGTAGGCACTGCGACAGGAGGAAGAGGGCGAGACTGCTAACAAGCGGTCAGAGTGTAGCCGGCCGGGAACGAGTATGAACGTGCTACCGCGTGGACTGTTGACAACCGTGTTGTTGCTCGCTGGGACCTTGCTTGGCGGCGCGCAGGCCAGAGTCTACAGCGAGACGGCTAACAGCGAGGTAGCAGGAGGTTGTAGGCACTGCGACACGAGGAAGGGAGCGAGACGGCTAACAAGCGGTCAGAGTGTAGCCGGCCGGGAACCAGTATGAACGTGCTACCGCGTGGACTGATCACAGCCGTGTTGTTGCTCGCTGGGACCTTGCTTGGCGGCGCGCAGGCCAGAGTCTACAGCGAGACGGCTGACAGCGAGGTAGCAGGAGGTTGTAGGCACTGCGACACGAGGAAGGAGGCGAGACGGCTAACAAGCGGTCAGAGTGTAGCCGGCCGGGAACCAGTATGAACGTGCTACCGCGTGGACTGATCACAGCCGTGTTGTTGCTCGCTGTGACCTTGCTTGGCGGCGCGCAGGCCAGAGTCTACAGCGAGATGGCTGACAGCGAGGTAGCAGGAGGTTGTAGGCACTGCGACACGAGGAAGGAGGCGAGACGGCTAACAAGCGGTCAGAGTGTAGCCGGCCGGGAACCAGTATGAACGTGCTACCGCGTGGACTGATCACAGCCGTGTTGTTGCTCGCTGGGACCTTGCTTGGCGGCGCGCAGGCCAGAGTCTACAGCGAGACGGCTGACAGCGAGGTAGCAGGAGGTTGTAGGCACTGCGACACGAGGAAGGGGGCGAGACTGCTAACAAGCGGTCAGAGTGTAGCCGGCCGGGAACGAGTATGAACGTGCTACCGCGTGGACTGATCACAGCCGTGTTGTTGCTCGCTGGGACCTTGCTTGGCGGCGCACAGGCCAGAGTCTACAGCGAGACGGCCAACAGTGAGGTAGCAGGAGGTTGTAAGCACTGCGACACGAGGGAGGGGGCGAGACGGCTAACAAGCGGTCAGAGTGTAGCCGGCCGGGAACGAGTATGAACGTGCTACCGCGTGGACTGTTGACAGCCGTGTTGTTGCTCGCTGGGACCTTGCTTGGCGGCGCGCAGGCCAGAGTCTACAGCGAGACAGCTGACAGCGAGGTAGCAGGAGGTTGTAAGCACTGCGACACGAGGAAGGGGGCGAGACGGCTAACAAGCGGTCAGAGTGTAGCCGGCCGGGAACGAGTATGAACGTGCTACCGCGTGGACTGTTGACAGCCGTGTTGTTGCTCGCTGGGACCGTGCTTGGCGGCGCGCAGGCCAGAGTGTACAGCGAGACGGCTAACAGCGAGGTAGCGGGAGGTTGTAGGCACTGCGACATGAGGAAGGGGGCGAGACGGCTAACAAGCGGTCAGAGTGTAGCCGGCCGGGAACGAGTATGAACGTGCTACCGCGTGGACTGTTGACAGCCGTGTTGTTGCTCGCTGGGACCTTGCTTGGCGGCGCGCAGGCCAGAGTCCACAGCGAGACGGCTAACAGCCAGGTAGCAGGAGGTTGTAGGCACTGCGACACGAGGAAGGGGGCGAGACGGCTAACAGCGAGGTAGCAGAAGGTTGTAGGCACTGCGACATGAGGAAGGGGGCGAGACGGCTAACAAGCGGTCAGAGTGTAGCCGGCCGGGAACGAGTATGAACGTGCTACCGCGTGGACTGTTGACAGCCGTGTTGTTGCTCGCTGGGACCTTGCTTGGTGGCGCGCAGGCCAGAGTCTACAGCGAGACGGCCAACAGTGAGGTAGCAGGAGGTTGTAAGCACTGCGACACGAGGGAGTGGGCGAGACGGCTAACAAGCGGTCAGAGTGTAGCCGGCCGGGAACGAGTATGAACGTGCTACCGCGTGGACTGTTGACAGCCGTGTTGTTGCTCGCTGGGACCTTGCTTGGCGGCGCGCAGGCCAGAGTCTACAGCGAGACGGCTAACAGCCAGGTAGCAGGAGGTTGTAGGCACTGCGACACGAGGAAGGGGGCGAGACGGCTAACAAGCGGTCAGGGTGTAGCCGGCCGGGAACGAGTATGAACGTGCTACCGCGTGGACTGTTGACAGCCGTGTTGTTGCTAGCTGGGACCTTGCTTGGCGGCGCGCAGGCCAGAGTCTACAGCGAGACGGCTAACAGCGAGGTGGCAGGAGGTTGTAGGCACTGCGACACGAGGAAGGGGGCGAGACGGCTAACAAGCGGTCAGAGTGTAGCCGGCCGGGAACCAGTATGAACGTGCTACCGCGTGGACTGTTGACACCCGTGTTGTTGCTCGCTGGGACCTTGCTTGGCGGCGCGCAGGCCAGAGTCTACAGCGAGACGGCTAACAGCGAGGTAGCAGGAGGTTGTAGGCACTGCGACACGAGGAAGGTGGCGAGACGGCTGACAGCGAGGTAGCAGGAGGTTGTAGGCACTGCGACACGAGGAAGGGGGCGAGGCGGCCAACAAGCGGTCAGAGTGTAGCCGGCCGGGAACGAGTAATAACGTGCTACCGCGTGGACTGATCACAGCCGTGTTGTTGCTCGCTGGGACCTTGCTTGGCGGCGCGCAGGCCAGAGTCTACAGCGAGACAGCTGACAGCGAGGTAGCAGGAGGTTGTAAGCACTGCGACACGAGGAAGGGGGCGAGACGGCTAACAAGCGGTCAGAGTGTAGCCGGCCGGGAACGAGTATGAACGTGCTACCGCGTGGACTGTTGACAGCCGTGTTGTTGCTCGCTGGGACCGTGCTTGGCGGCGCGCAGGCCAGAGTCTACAGCGAGACAGCTGACAGCGAGGTAGCAGGAGGTTGTAAGCACTGCGACACGAGGAAGGGGGCGAGACGGCTAACAAGCGGTCAGAGTGTAGCCGGCCGGGAACGAGTATGAACGTGCTACCGCGTGGACTGTTGACAGCCGTGTTGTTGCTCGCTGGGACCGTGCTTGGCGGCGCGCAGGCCAGAGTGTACAGCGAGACGGCTAACAGCCAGGTAGCAGGAGGTTGTAGGCACTGCGACACGAGGAAGGGGGCGAGACGGCTAACAAGCGGTCAGGGTGTAGCCGGCCGGGAACGAGTATGAACGTGCTACCGCGTGGACTGTTCACAGCCGTGTTGTTGCTCGCTGGGACCTTGCTTGGCGGCGCGCAGGCCAGAGTCTACAGCGAGACGGCTGACAGCGAGGTAGCAGGAGGTTGTAGGCACTGCGACACGAGGAAGGGGGCGAGACGGCTAACAAGCGGTCAGAGTGTAGCCGGCCGGGAACAAGTATGAACGTGCTACCGCGTGGACTGTTGACAGCCGTGTTGTTGCTCGCTGGGACCTTGCTTGGCGGCGCGCAGGCCAGAGTCTACAGCGAGACGGCTGACAGCGATGTAGCAGGAGGTTGTAGGCACTGCGACACGAGGAAGGGGGCGAGGCGGCTAACAAGCGGTCAGAGTGTAGCCGGCCGGGAACCAGTATGAACGTGCTACCGCGTGGACTGTTGACAGCCGTGTTGTTGCTCGCTGGGACCTTGCTTGGCGGCGCGCAGGCCAGAGTCTACAGCGAGACGGCTGACAGCGAGGTAGCAGGAGGTTGTAGGCACTGCGACACGAGGAAGGGGGCGAGGCGGCTAACAAGCGGTCAGAGTGTAGCCGGCCGGGAACGAGTATGAACGTGCTACCGCGTGGACTGTTGACAGCCGTGTTGTTGCTCGCTGGGACCTTGCTTGGCGGCGCGCAGGCCAGAGTCTACAGCGAGACGGCTGACAGCGAGGTAGCAGGAGGTTGTAGGCACTGCGACACGAGGAAGGGGGCGAGACGGCTAACAAGCGGTCAGAGTGTAGCCGGCCGGGAACGAGTATGAACTTGCTACCACGTGGACTGTTGACAGCCGTGTTGTTGCTCGCTGGGACCTTGCTTGGCGGCGCGCAGGCCAGAGTCTACAGCGAGACGGCTGACAGCGAGGTAGCAGGAGGTTGTAGGCACTGCGACACGAGGAAGGGGGCGAGACGGCTAACAAGCGGTCAGAGTGTAGCCGGCCGGGAACGAGTATGAACGTGCTACCGCGTGGACTGTTGACAGCCGTGTTGTTGCTCGCTGGGACCTTGCTTGGCGGCGCGCAGGCCAGAGTCTACAGCGAGACGGCTAACAGCAAGGTAGCAGGAGGTTGTAGGCACTGCGACACGAGGAAGGGGGCGAGACTGCTAACAAGCGGTCAGAGTGTAGCCGGCCGGGAACGAGTATGAACGTGCTACCGCGTGGACTGATCACAGCCGTGTTGTTGCTCGCTGGGACCTTGCTTGGCGGCGCGCAGGCCAGAGTCTACAGCGAGACGGCTAACAGCGAGGTAGCAGGAGGTTGTAGGCACTGCGACACGAGGAAGGGGGCGAGACGGCCAACAAGCGGTCAGAGTGTAGCCGGCCGGGAACGAGTATGAACGTGCTACCGCGTGGACTGTTGACAGCCGTGTTGTTGCTCGCTGGGACCTTGCTTGGCGGCGCGCAGGCCAGAGTCTACAGCGAGACGGCTGACAGCGAGGTAGCAGGAGGTTGTAGGCACTGCGACACGAGGAAGGGGGCGAGGCGGCTAACAAGCGGTCAGAGTGTAGCCGGCCGGGAACGAGTATGAACGTGCTACCGCGTGGACTGTTGACAGCCGTGTTGTTGCTCGCTGGGACCTTGCTTGGCGGCGCGCAGGCCAGAGTCTACAGCGAGACGGCTAACAGCGAGGTAGCAGGAGGTTGTAGGCACTGCGACACGAGGAAGGGGGCGAGACGGCTAACAGCGAGGTAGCAGGAGGTTGTAGGCACTGCGACACGAGGAAGGGGGCGAGACGGCTAACAAGTGGTCAGAGTGTAGCCGGCCGGGAACGAGTATTAACGTGCTACCGCGTGGACTGATCACAGCCGTGTTGTTGCTCGCTGGGACCAAGCTTGGCGGCGCGCAGGCCAGAGTCTACAGCGAGACGGCTAACAGCGAGGTAGCAGGAGGTTGTAGGCACTGCGACACGAGGAAGGGGGCGAGACGGCCAACAAGCGGTCAGAGTGTAGCCGGCCGGGAACGAGTATGAACGTGCTACCGCGTGGACTGATCACAGCCGTGTTGTTGCTCGCTGGGACCTTGCTTGGCGGCGCGCAGGCCAGAGTCTTCACCGAGACGGCTAACAGCGAGGTAGCAGAAGGTTGTAGGCACTGCGACACGAGGAAGGGGGCGAGACAGCTAACAAGCGGTCAGAGTGTAGCCGGCCGGGAACCAGTATGAACGTGCTACCGCGTGGATTGTTGACAGCCGTGTTGTTGCTCGCTGGGACCTTGCTTGGCGGCGCGCAGGCCAGAGTCTACAGCGAGACGACTAACAGCGAGGTAGCAGGAGGTTGTAGGCACTGCGACACGAGGAAGGGGGCGAGACGGCTAACAGCGAGGTAGCAGGAGGTTGTAGGCACTGCGACACGAGGAAGGGGGCGAGACGGCTAACAAGTGGTCAGAGTGTAGCCGGCCGGGAACGAGTATTAACGTGCTACCGCGTGGACTGATCACAGCCGTGTTGTTGCTCGCTGGGACCTTGCTTGGCGGCGCGCAGGCCAGAGTCTACAGCGAGACGGCTGACAGCGAGGTAGCAGGAGGTTGTAGTCACTGCGACACGGGGATGGGGGCAGGACGGCTAACAAGCGGTCAGAGTGTAGCCGGCCGGGAACGAGTATGAACGTGCTACCGCGTGGACTGATCACAGCCGTGTTGTTGCTCGCTGGGACCTTGCTTGGCGGCGCGCAGGCCAGAGTCTACAGCGAGACGGCTAACAGCGAGGTAGCAGGGGTTGAGGGCACTGCGGTGCGAGGAAGGAGGTAGGACGGCCAACAAGCGGTCAGAGTGTAGCCGGCCGGGAACGAGTATGAACGTGCTACCGCGTGGACTGATCACAGCCGTGTTGTTGCTCGCTGGGACCTTGCTTGGCGGCGCGCAGGCCAGAGTCTACAGCGAGACGGCTGACAGCAAGGTAGCAGGAGGTTGTAGGCACTGCGACACGAGGAAGGGGGCGAGACGGCTAACAAGCGGTCAGGGTGTAGCCGGCCGGGAACGAGTATGAACGTGCTACCGCGTGGACTGATCACAGCCGTGTTGTTGCTCGCTGGGACCTTGCTTGGCGGCGCGCAGGCCAGAGTCTACAGCGAGACGGCTAACAGCGAGGTAGCAGGAGGTTGTAGGCACTGCGACACGAGGAAGGGGGCGAGACGGCTAACAAGCGGTCAGAGTGTAGCCGGCCGGGAACGAGTATGAACGTGCTACCGCGTGGACTGTTGACAGCCGTGTTGTTGCTCGCTGGGACCTTGCTTGGCGGCGCGCAGGCCAGAGTCTACAGCGAGACGGCTGACAGCAAGGTAGCAGGAGGTTGTAGGCACTGCGACACGAGGAAGGGGGCGAGACGGCTAACAAGCGGTCAGGGTGTAGCCGGCCGGGAACGAGTATGAACGTGCTACCGCCTGGACTGATCACAGCCGTGTTGTTGCTCGCTGGGACCTTGCTTGGCGGCGCGCAGGCCAGAGTCTACAGCGAGACGACTAACAGCGAGGTAGCAGGAGGTTGTAGGCACTGCGACACGAGGAAGGGGGCGAGACGGCTAACAGCGAGGTAGCAGGAGGTTGTAGGCACTGCGACACGAGGAAGGGGGCGAGACGGCTAACAAGCGGTCAGGGTGTAGCCGGCCGGGAACGAGTATGAACGTGCTACCGCGTGGACTGTTGACAGCCGTGTTGTTGCTCGCTGGGACCTTGCTTGGCGGCGCGCAGGCCAGAGTCTACAGCGAGACGGCTAACAGCCAGGTAGCAGGAGGTTGTAGGCACTGCGACACGAGGAAGGGGGCGAGACGGCTAACAAGCGGTCAGGGTGTAGCCGGCCGGGAACGAGTATGAACGTGCTACCGCGTGGACTGATCACAGCCGTGTTGTTGCTCGCTGGGACCTTGCTTGGCGGCGCGCAGGCCAGAGTCTACAGCGAGACGGCTAACAGCGAGGTAGCAGGAGGTTGTAGGCACTGCGACACGAGGAAGGGGGCGAGACGGCTAACAAGCGGTCAGAGTGTAGCCGGCCGGGAACCAGTATGAACGTGCTACCGCGTGGACTGATCACAGCCGTGTTGTTGCTCGCTGGGACCTTGCTTGGCGGCGCGCAGGCCAGAGTCTACAGCGAGACGGCTAACAGCGAGGTAGCAGGAGGTTGTAGGCACTGCGACACGAGGAAGGGGGCGAGACGGCCAACACGCGATCAGAGTGTAGCCGGCCGGGAACGAGTAATAACGTGCTACCGCGTGGACTGTTGACAGCCGTGTTGTTGCTCGCTGTGACCTTGCTTGGCGGCGCGCAGGCCAGAGTCTACAGCGAGACAGCTGACAACGAGGTAGCAGGAGGTTGTAGGCACTGCGACACGAGGAAGGGGGCGAGACGGCTAACAAGCGGTCAGAGTGTAGCCGGCCGGGTACGAGTATGAACGTGCTACCGCGTGGACTGTTGACAGCCGTGTTGTTGCTCGCTGGGACCTTGCTTGGCGGCGCGCAGGCCAGAGTCTACAGCGAGACGACTAACAGCGAGGTAGCAGGAGGTTGTAGGCACTGCGACACGAGGAAGGGGGCGAGACGGCTAACAGCGAGGTAGCAGGAGGTTGTAGGCACTGCGACACGAGGAAGGGGGCGAGACGGCTAACAAGCGGTCAGGGTGTAGCCGGCCGGGAACGAGTATGAACGTGCTACCGCGTGGACTGTTGACAGCCGTGTTGTTGCTCGCTGGGACCTTGCTTGGCGGCGCGCAGGCCAGAGTCTACAGCGAGACGGCTAACAGCCAGGTAGCAGGAGGTTGTAGGCACTGCGACACGAGGAAGGGGGCGAGACGGCTAACAAGCGGTCAGGGTGTAGCCGGCCGGGAACGAGTATGAACGTGCTACCGCGTGGACTGATCACAGCCGTGTTGTTGCTCGCTGGGACCTTGCTTGGCGGCGCGCAGGCCAGAGTCTACAGCGAGACGGCTAACAGCGAGGTAGCAGGAGGTTGTAGGCACTGCGACACGAGGAAGGGGGCGAGACGGCTAACAAGCGGTCAGAGTGTAGCCGGCCGGGAACCAGTATGAACGTGCTACCGCGTGGACTGATCACAGCCGTGTTGTTGCTCGCTGGGACCTTGCTTGGCGGCGCGCAGGCCAGAGTCTACAGCGAGACGGCTAACAGCGACCTAGCAGGAGGTTGTAGGCACTGCGACACGAGGAAGGGGGCGAGACGGTCAACAAGCGGTCAGAGTGTAGCCGGCCGGGAACCAGTATGAACGTGCTACCGCGTGGACTGATCACAGCCGTGTTGTTGCTCGCAGGGACCTTGCTTGGCGGCGCGCAGGCCAGAGTCTACAGCGAGACGGCTGACAGCGAGGTAGCAGGAGGTTGTAGGCACTGCGACACGAGGAAGGGGGCGAGACGGCCAACACGCGATCAGAGTGTAGCCGGCCGGGAACCAGTATGAACGTGCTACCGCGTGGACTGTTGACAGCCGTGTTGTTGCTCGCAGGGACCTTGCTTGGCGGCGCGCAGGCCAGAGTCTACAGCGAGACGGCTAACAGCGACCTAGCAGGAGGTTGTAGGCACTGCGACACGAGGAAGGGGGCGAGACGGTCAACAAGCGGTCAGAGTGTAGCCGGCCGGGAACCAGTATGAACGTGCTACCGCGTGGACTGATCACAGCCGTGTTGTTGCTCGCTGGGACCTTGCTTGGCGGCGCGCAGGCCAGAGTCTACAGCGAGAGGGCTAACAGCGAGGTAGCAGGAGGTTGTAGGCACTGCGACACGAGGAAGGGGGTAGACGGCTACCAAGCGGTCAGAGTGTAGCCGGCCGGGAACGAGTATGAACGTGCTACCGCGTGGACTGATCACAGCCGTGTTGTTGCTCGCTGGGACCTTGCTTGGCGGCGCGCAGGCCAGAGTCTACAGCGAGACGGCTGACAGCAAGGTAGCAGGAGGTTGTAGGCACTGCGACACGAGGAAGGGGGCGAGACGGCTAACAAGCGGTCAGAGTGTAGCAGGCCGGGAACGAGTATGAACGTGCTACCGCGTGGACTGATCACAGCCGTGTTGTTGCTCGCTGCGACCTTGCTTGGCGGCGCGCAGGCCAGAGTCTACAGCGAGACGGCTGACAGCAAGGTAGCAGGAGGTTGTAGGCACTGCGACACGAGGAAGGGGGCGAGACGGCTAACAAGCGGTCAGAGTGTAGCAGGCCGGGAACGAGTATGAACGTGCTACCGCGTGGGCTGTTGACAGCCGTGTTGTTGCTCGCTGGGACCTTGCTTGGCGGCGCGCAGGCCAGAGTCTACAGCGAGACGGCTAACAGCGAGGTAGCAGGAGGTTGTAGACACTGCGACACGAGGAAGAGGGCGAGACGGCCAACACGCGATCAGAGTGTAGCCGGCCGGGAACGAGTATGAACGTGCTACCGCGTGGACTGTTGACAGCCGTGTTGTTGCTCGCTGGGACCTTGCTTGGCGGCGCACAGGCCAGAGTCTACAGCGAGACGGCTAACAGCGACCTAGCAGGAGGTTGTAGGCACTGCGACACGAGGAAGGGGGCGAGACGGCTAACAAGCGGTCAGAGTGTAGCCGGCCGGGAACCAGTATGAACGTGCTACCGCGTGGACTGATCACAGCCGTGTTGTTGCTCGCAGGGACCTTGCTTGGCGGCGCGCAGGCCAGAGTCTACAGCGAGACGGCTGACAGCGAGGTAGCAGGAGGTTGTAGGCACTGCGACACGAGGAAGGGGGCGAGACGGCCAACACGCGATCAGAGTGTAGCCGGCCGGGAACCAGTATGAACGTGCTACCGCGTGGACTGTTGACAGCCGTGTTGTTGCTCGCAGGGACCTTGCTTGGCGGCGCGCAGGCCAGAGTCTACAGCGAGACGGCTAACAGCGACCTAGCAGGAGGTTGTAGGCACTGCGACACGAGGAAGGGGGCGAGACGGTCAACAAGCGGTCAGAGTGTAGCCGGCCGGGTACGAGTATGAACGTGCTACCGCGTGGACTGATCACAGCCGTGTTGTTGCTCGCTGGGACCTTGCTTGGCGGCGCGCAGGCCAGAGTCTACAGCGAGACGGCTGACAGCGAGGTAGCAGGAGGTTGTGGGCACTGCGCCACGAGGAAGGGGGCGAGACTGCTAACAAGCGGTCAGAGTGTAGCCGGCCGGGTACGAGTATGAACGTGCTACCGCGTGGACTGATCACAGCCGTGTTGTTGCTCGCAGGGACCTTGCTTGGCGGCGCGCAGGCCAGAGTCTACAGCGAGACGGCTAACAGCGAGGTAGCAGGAGGTTGTAGGCACTGCGACACGAGGAAGGGGGTAGACGGCTACCAAGCGGTCAGAGTGTAGCCGGCCGGGAACGAGTATGAACGTGCTACCGCGTGGACTGATCACAGCCGTGTTGTTGCTCGCTGGGACCTTGCTTGGCGGCGCGGAGGCCAGAGTCTACAGCGAGACGGCTAACAGTGAGGTAGCAGGAGGTTGTAGGCACTGCGACACGAGGAAGGGGGCGAGACGGCTACCAAGCGGTCAGAGTGTAGCCGGCCGGGAGCGAGTATGAACGTGCTACCGCGTGGACTGATCACAGCCGTGTTGTTGCTCGCTGGGACCTTGCTTGGCGGCGCGCAGGCCAGAGTCTACAGCGAGACGGCTAACAGCGAGGTAGCAGGAGGTTGTGGGCACTGCGACACGAGGAAGGGGGCGAGACGGCTACCAAGCGGTCAGAGTGTAGCCGGCCGGGAACGAGTATGAACGTGCTACCGCGTGGACTGATCACAGCCGTGTTGTTGCTCGCTGGGACCTTGCTTGGCGGCGCGCAGGCCAGAGTCTACAGCGAGACGGCTGACAGCAAGGTAGCAGGAGGTTGTAGGCACTGCGACACGAGGAAGGGGGCGAGACGGCTAACAAGCGGTCAGAGTGTAGCAGGCCGGGAACGAGTATGAAAGTGCTACCGCGTGGACTGTTGACAGCCGTGTTGTTGCTCGCTGAGACCTTGCTTGGCGGCGTGCAGGCCAGAGTCTACAGCGAGACGGCTAACAGCGAGGTAGCAGGAGGTTGTAGGCACTGCGACACGAGGAAGGGGGCGAGACGGCTAACAAGCGATCAGAGTGTAGCCGGCCGGGAACGAGTATGAACGTGCTACCGCGTGGACTATTGACAGCCGTGTTGTTGCTCGCTGTGACCTTGCTTGGCGGCGCGCAGGCCAGAGTCTACATCGAGACGGCTAACAGCGAGGTAGCAGGAGGTTGTAGGCACTGCGACACGAGGAAGGGGGCGAGACGTCTAACAAGCGGTCAGAGTGTAGCCGGCCGGGAACCAGTATGAACGTGCTACCGCTTGGACTGTTGACAGCCGTGTTGTTGCTCGCTGGGACCTTGCTTGGCGGCGCGCAGGCCAGAGTCTACATCGAGACGGCTAACAGCGAGGTAGCAGGAGGTTGTAGGCACTGCGACACGAGGAAGGGGGCGAGACGTCTAACAAGCGGTCAGAGTGTAGCCGGCCGGGAACCAGTATGAACGTGCTACCGCGTGGACTGTTGACAGCCGTGTTGTTGCTCGCTGGGACCTTGCTTGGCGGCGCGCAGGCCAGAGTCTACAACGAGACGGCTAACAGCGAGGTAGCAGGAGGTTGTAGGCACTGCGACACGAGGAAGGGGGCGAGACGGCTAACAAGCGGTCAGGGTGTAGCCGGCCGGGAACGAGTATGAACGTGCTACCGCGTGTACTGTTGACAACCGTGTTGTTGCTCGCTGGGACCTTGCTTGGCGGCGCGCAGGCCAGAGTCTACAGCGAGACGGCTAACAGCGAGGTAGCAGGAGGTTGTAGGCACTGCGACACGAGGAAGGGGGCGAGACGGCTAACAAGCGGTCAGAGTGTAGCCGGCCGGGAACGAGTATGAACGTGCTACCGCGTGGACTGATCACAGCCGTGTTGTTGCTCGCTGGGACCTTGCTTGGCGGCTCGCAGGCCAGAGTCTACAGCGAGACGGCTAACAGCGAGGTAGCAGGAGGTTGTAGGCACTGCGACACGAGGAAGGGGGTGAGACGGCTAACAAGCGGTCAGAGTGTAGCCGGCCGGGAACGAGTATGAACGTGCTACCGCGTGGACTGTTGACAGCCGTGTTGTTGCTCGCTGGGACCTTGCTTGGCGGCGCGCAGGCCAGAGTCTACAGCGAGAGGGCTAACAGCGAGGTAGCAGGAGGTTGTAGGCACTGCGACACGAGGAAGGGGGCGAGACGGCTAACAAGCGGTCAGAGTGTAGCCGGCCGGGAACGAGTATGAACGTGCTACCGCGTGGACTGTTGACAGCCGTGTTGTTGCTCGCTGGGACCTTGCTTGGCGGCGCGCAGGCCAGAGTCTACAGCGAGACGGCTAACAGCGAGGTAGCAGGGGGTTGTAGGCACTGCGACACGAGGAAGGGGGTGAGACGGCCAACAAGCGGTCAGAGTGTAGCCGGCCGGGAACGAGTATGAACGTGCTACCGCGTGGACTGATCACAGCCGTGTTGTTGCTCGCTGGGACCTTGCTTGGCGGCGCGCAGGCCAGAGTCTACAGCGAGACAGCTAACAGCGAGGTAGCAGGAGGTTGTAGGCACTGCGACACGAGGAAGGGGGCGAGACGGCTAATAGCAAGGTAGCAGGAGGTTGTAGGCACTGCGACACGAGAAAGGGGGCGAGACGGCCAACAAGCGGTCAGAGTGTAGCCGGCCGGGAACGAGTATGAACGTGCTACCGCGTGGACTGATCACAGCCGTCTTGTTGCTCGCTGGGACCTTGCTTGGCGGCGCGCAGGCCAGAGTCTACAGCGAGACGGCTAACAGCGAGGTAGCAGGAGGTTGTAGGCACTGCGACACGAGGAAGGGGGTGAGACGGCCAACAAGCGGTCAGAGTGTAGCCGGCCGGGAACGAGTATGAACGTGCTACCGCGTGGACTGATCACAGCCGTGTTGTTGCTCGCTGGGACCTTGCTTGGCGGCGCGCAGGCCAGAGTCTACAGCGAGACGGCTAACAGCAAGGTAGCAGAAGGTTGTAGGCACTGCGACACGAGGAAGGGGGCGAGACGGTCAACAAGCGGTCAGAGTGTAGCCGGCCGGGAACCAGTATGAACGTGCTACCGAGTGGACTGATCACAGCCGTGTTGTTGCTCGCAGGGACCTTGCTTGGCGGCGCGCAGGCCAGAGTCTACAACGAGACGGCTAACAGCGAGGGAGCAGGAGGTTGTGGGCACTGCGCCACGAGGAAGGGGGCGAGACGGCCAACAAGCGGTCAGAGTGTAGCCGGCCGGGAACCAGTATGAACGTGCTACCGCGTGGACTGATCACAGCCGTGTTGTTGCTCGCTGGGACCTTGCTTGGCGGCGCGCAGGCCAGAGTCTACAGCGAGACGGCTGACAGCGAGGTACTAGGAGGTTGTAGGCACTGCGCCACGAGGAAGGGGGCGAGACGGCCAACGAGCGGTCAGAGTGTAGCCGGCCGGGAACCAGTATGAACGTGCTACCGCGTGGACTGATCACAGCCGTGTTGTTGCTCGCTGGGACCTTGCTTGGCGGCGCGCAGGCCAGAGTCTACAGCGAGACGGCTGACAGCGAGGTAGCAGGAGGTTGTAGGCACTGCGACACGAGGAAGGGGGCGAGACGGCCAACAAGCGGTCAGAGTGTAGCCGGCCGGGAACGAGTATGAACGTGCTACCGCGTGGACTGTTGACAGCCGTGTTGTTGCTCGCTGGGACCTTGCTTGGCGGCGCGCAGGCCAGAGTCTACAGCGAGACGGCTAACAGCGAGGTAGCAGGAGGTTGTAGGCACTGCGACACGAGGAAGGGGGCGAGACGGCTAACAAGCGGTCAGAGTGTAGCCGGACGGGAACCAGTATGAACGTGCTACCGCGTGGACTGTTGACAGCCGTGTTGTTGCTCGCTGGGACCTTGCTTGGCGGCGCGCAGGCCAGAGTCTACAGCGAGACGGCTAACAGCGAGGTAGCGGGAGGTTGTAGACACTGCGACACGAGGAAGGGGGCGAGACGGCTAACAAGCGGTCAGAGTGTAGCCGGCCGGGAACGAGTATGAACGTGCTACCGCGTGGACTGATCACAGCCGTGTTGTTGCTCGCTGGGACCTTGCTTGGCGGCGCGCAGGCCAGAGTCTACAGCGAGACGGCTAACAGCAAGGTAGCAGGAGGTTGTAGGCACTGCGACACGAGGAAGGGGGCGAGACGGCCAACACGCGATCAGAGTGTAGCCGGCCGGGAACCAGTATGAACGTGCTACCACGTGGACTATTGACAGCCGTGTTGTTGCTCGCTGGGACCTTGCTTGGCGGCGCGCAGGCCAGAGTCTACAGCGAGACGGCTAACAGCGAGGTAGCAGGAGGTTGTAGGCACTGCGACACGAGGAAGGGGGCGAGACGGCTAACAAGCGGTCAGAGTGTAGCCGGCCGGGAACGAGTATGAACGTGCTACCGCGTGGACTGTTGACAGCCGTGTTGGTGCTCGCTGGGACCTTGCTTGGCGGCGCGCAGGCCAGAGTCTACATCGAGACGGCTAACAGCGAGGTAGCAGGAGGTTGTAGACACTGCGACACGAGGAAGGGGGCGAGACTGCTAACAGCGAGGTAGCAGGAGGTTGTAGGCACTGCGACACGAGGAAGGGGGCGAGACGGCTAACAGCGAGGTAGCAGGAGGTTGTAGGCACTGCGACACGAGGATGGGGGCGAGACGGCCAACAAGCGGTCAGAGTGTAGCCGGCCGGGAACGAGTATGAACGTGCTACCGCGTGGACTGTTGACAGCCGTGTTGTTGCTCGCTGGGACCTTGCTTGGCGGCGCGCAGGCCAGAGTCTACAGCGAGACGGCTAACAGCGAGGTAGCAGGAGGTTGTAGGCACTGCGACACGAGGAAGGGGGCGAGACGGCTAACAAGCGGTCAGAGTGTAGTCGGCCGGGAACCAGTATGAACGTGCTACCGCGTGGACTGTTGACAGCCGTGTTGTTGCTCGCTGGGACCTTGCTTGGCGGCGCGCAGGCCAGAGTCTACAGCGAGACGGCTAACAGCGAGGTAGCAGGAGGTTGTAGGCACTGCGACACGAGGAAGGGGGCGAGACGGCCAACAAGCGATCAGAGTGTAGCCGGCCGGGAACGAGTATGAACGTGCTACCGCGTGGACTGTTGACAGCCGTGTTGTTGCTCGCTGGGACCTTGCTTGGCGGCGCGCAGGCCAGAGTCTACAGCGAGACGGCTAACAGCGAGGTAGCAGGAGGTTGTAGGCACTGCGACAGGAGGAAGAGGGCGAGACTGCTAACAAGCGGTCAGAGTGTAGCCGGCCGGGAACGAGTATGAACGTGCTACCGCGTGGACTGTTGACAGCCGTGTTGTTGCTCGCTGGGACCTTGCTTGGCGGCGCGCAGGCCGGAGTCTACAGCGAGACGGCTAACAGCGAGGTAGCAGGAGGTTGTAGGCACTGCGACACGAGGAAGGGGGCGAGACGGCCAACACGCGATCAGAGTGTAGCCGGCCGGGAACGAGTATGAACGTGCTACCGCGTGGACTGTTGACAGCCGTGTTGTTGCTCGCTGGGACCTTGCTTGGCGGCGCGCAGGCCAGAGTCTACAGCGAGACGGCTAACAGCGAGGTAGCAGGAGGTTGTAGGCACTGCGACACGAGGAAGGGGGCGAGACGGCTAACAAGCGATCAGAGTGTAGCCGGCCGGGAACGAGTATGAACGTGCTACCGCGTGGACTGATCACAGCCGTGTTGTTGCTCGCTGGGACCTTGCTTGGCGGCGCGCAGGCCAGAGTCTACAGCGAGACGGCTAACAGCGAGGTAGCAGGAGGTTGTAGGCACTGCGACACGAGGAAGGGGGCGAGACGGTCTACAAGCGGTCAGAGTGTAGCCGGCCGGGAACGAGTATGAACGTGCTACCGCGTGGACTGATCACAGCCGTGTTGTTGCTCGCTGGGACCTTGCTTGGCGGCGCGCAGGCCAGAGTCTACAGCGAGACGGCTAACAGCGAGGTAGCAGGAGGTTGTAGGCACTGCGACACGAGGAAGGGGGCGAGACAGCTAACAAACGGTCAGAGTGTAGCCGGCCGGGAACGAGTATGAACGTGCTACCGCGTGGACTGATCACAGCCGTGTTGTTGCTCGCTGGGACCTTGCTTGGCGGCGCGCAGGCCAGAGTCTACAGCGAGACGGCTAACAGCGAGGTAGCAGGAGGTTGTAGGCACTGCGACACGAGGAAGGGGGCGAGACGGCTAACAAGCGGTCAGAGTGTAGCCGGCCGGGAACTAGTATGAACGTGCTACCGCGTGGACTGATCACAGCCGTGTTGTTGCTCGCTGGGACCTTGCTTGGCGGCGCGCAGGCCAGAGTCCACAGCGAGACGGCTGACAGCGAGGTAGCAGGAGGTTGTAGGCACTGCGACACGAGGAAGGGGGCGAGACGGCTAACAAGCGGTCAGAGTGTAGCCGGCCGGGAACCAGTATGAACGTGCTACCGCGTGGACTGATCACAGCCGTGTTGTTGCTCGCTGGGACCTTGCTTGGCGGCGCGCAGGCCAGAGTCTACAGTGAGAAGCAAATGGAAGCCTACTTGAGAGACGTTTACGAAACAGAAAAGTCGGAAGATAGTAACGAAATGCAACTGAGGAGTTGGGACACGGAAATCGACTTGGGTAATGCCACCATAGAAGAAGCTGCTGTGAGTATCGCAATGTTTTACGAGTCATAACCATTGACGAGGAATACGATTGTACTGAATAGGCCTAGATCATTTAATCCACCTTTCGTGTCGAGTAGCTATCATCTAGTTAGTCTCCCACTGATAACATAAGCATAGATCACTCTCTCAGTCCCAGTGGAACTCTCTAATATTATCTCAATCTCGATATTTATCAGTTTTAATAACATCGAAACTTGATACAAAATCATTGTTCTCCAATTAAGGCTAGGGATGAAAAGTAGGATCGTCTGGACGGAGCACCACAAGGTCGCTCTTATCACCCCATTTTATCATTTAAACCAATCAACTTCAACACCAGGACTGCGCTATCTAGAATAGAATAGAAGCGTCTTCATTTGTTTGCATATTATACAATAAACGGGCGAGGTTCGGTAATTGCACCGTTCTTCCACCTAACCTTAACAATAACAGTAAGTAATTAAGATTAAAAACAATTTTTTTTTTCAACATCATTTCATTCTTGTTTTCATACAGAACATATAAATACATTTCATACATATCAAAAATATAATACAAGAAGAATAAGAAAAAACAAGAATTAATATTGATTCTTGGAAATACTGTAGTTGAAATAATGCCCCACATTTAACATTTTAGTTGACCAATACTTTTTTAGATATTAGAGATATCAAATTTATTCAGGTTATACAGGCTTATTGATATAATTACATAACAAATTAACAATTCAATTAACATGTAGTTAGGGTATAAGCAATAGACACAGCCTAGTGAGTATTAGAATTGTAGCATAGCACAGCATTCAAATAGATCACATGTGACCAATAGACTACTATTGCAAATATTAGAAATATCAACTACCGGTATTGATAATATAATGATGTGATTATGAATTGACAATTTACTCCACATGTAATTTAGTGATGATTAATTGACATGGTGAGTATTATTAACGATCTAATCATTCAGATTATATGGGATACTAGCCTGAAAGTAATACATTGGGAAAAAGACGCTTGGATTTTTGGACCTTTTTGATTATAATTACGAACATTATTAGATGAGCGTAGCGAAGTCTCAATCCCACTCTTATAGGGCTTTGTCTGTGTTTTTTTTTTGTTTTTTTTTAATACATTGGGAAAAAGACGCTTGGATTTTTGGACCTTTTTGATTATAATTACGAATATTATTAGATGAGCGTAGCGAAGTCTCAATCCCACTCTTATAGGGCTTTGTCTGTGTGTGTGTTTTTTTTTTTTTTTTTTTTTTTAGGCACTGCACTGGTCGCAGGGTTTGACTGATCAACATGAAACTTTTTTTGTACGGGCCAACTTTTACAACTTAGAACTGTATAGTTTTTGGAATGAATCGGTAGATTAGATTTTGAGAAATATCATGTCAAAGTTTTTAAAAACCCCATAAGATTAGGCTGGGTGAGAAATTTTGATTAAATGAAACCTCACCGAAAAAAATAAAATTTTCTCTGAGTGTTCAAACATAAACGATACACATAACCATCATTTTGTAAGCAATTCGAATCAGCCGTTTCGAAAAAAAAAATTCAAATTTCTGTTTTTATACATCAAATATATGGAAATGAGCCAAGATTCACTGCTTCCTAGATTCGATATTTGCCCAAGCATTAAATATTCTTCATATTCGTCAAGGTGTGTAGAATACCAGAGAAGATAAAGTAGCAATTAAATGGAGGACAAAGTGTGTAGAATACCAGAGTTGATAAAGTAGCAAATGTAGGACTGTTATTATACCTTATTCAGATATCTCGCTCATCTTACAACGCATATTTCGCATTTGCCTAGTATTACAGACAATAATGATAGAAATAGTCCAGTTATGGTGTTGAGTTTGTCGTCTGTATTTGGGTCTCAGGACTTCATTATTCTCTTGGTCAGACAGTAAGAAGCGTTTATACTCTGCTTTGAAAAGTCCCAATGATTTGATAGATTTCATATTGTTTGGTTGTGCATTCCATGTTCTAGGTCCTAGTAAAGAGAAAGATGAGCAGGCTAAAGAGTTGTGGTGGTTGTACACTAAATTATCCTTTTGACGAGTGTTGTATCCATGGACATTTTCTGTGAGAATTAGCTTATTGAATAATTGTGGTGGTGATTCATAAGCTAATAGTTTGTGCAAGCAAATAGCCATATGTAAGGTTCTCCTGCTCGCCATGTTTAGCCAACCAAGTTTGATAAGCAGTGGTGAGATCTGCTCTTTTATAGAAGTTTTGAAGATAAATCTGACACAGGCATTTTGTATTTTTGGAATTTTGTGTTCTAATCCTTTATTTAAACCCGTATAAGCGCAATCGCAGTGGTGAAATAAGGAGATGATGAGAGACTCGCATAGTACACACTTAGTTGCAATTGAGGGATATTGTTTGAAGCTGTAAAGATATTTTAAGGTGGCATACGCTTTGCCACATTGTTTATTGAAACGTGTGGTCCAGCATGAATCTGTTTTGAACCAGAGACCGAGATTCTTTACTGCATCGACTTCTTCGATGTCTATATTACTAGCATTAGTATTAATTTCAATTTTAATTTCAATGTACGTAGGGGTGTCAAATTCTCAGTTTTGCCAATAGGTAGAAATACCGATTTTTTTGGATCAAGATTATGCCCCTGCTTCTTTGAATAAGGTACTATTGAACTGAGGTCCCCATTAAGTTTATCCAGGACTGCTCCTATATTACACAAGTCAGGACATTGTACCATAAGCTGTATTTCATCGGCGTATTGACTTAAAATGCTCTATTACGGTTGGGATATCATACATGTACAAGTTGAATAGTAGTGGTTCCAGTACAGACCCTTGTGGTACGCCACTTTTAACAATTAGTCCATTCGATGTAACAGTCTTATTATTTATACACAGTTGTACAACTTGAGATCTATTTGATAGTTAATTGGAGAGAAATGTTAATGTCAACTTGGAGAAGCCTATTACTCTTCATTCAGCGAAGAGAAGATTATGATCGACACAGTCAAAAGCCTTGGAGTAATCAAGGAGGACAATAATTTTCCGCCTCAGATAAAAGTCTTTCAGTTTCCAAAAGTCCGAAACACTTTTCAGTGGATATCTTGTTATGAAATCATTGTTTTCCCACCAGGACCGAGGATGTATTGGTAACAATGCGTGTGTACAGTTATGTTAAACATTGATTGTTATAGAACGGTGAAAACAGACTCACTTGTTTTAACCCTTGAAAGGAATAACATTGTTGCTTTATCATTACCAATCAGCTCGACTCTTAACACTTGTTGCACTTGGTAACAGCTCTCAGTGCCGGTGTCAAGGACCCCTTATACTCTCGGCATGAGTTTACCCAGGCCAGGTAACAATATGCCGGTATACCGGTATAAGTTCACTCTAGCTGGGCAAATATGATGCCAGTATAATTATAGGCCTACTCTCTAATTACGATATGCCGACACAAGTTTACTCTGTTTTGGTATATTTTCACTGTTGTAAAAAGCCAAAGAGAATAATACTCAAACACAGCCTGAGCAAACATTGAAAGAGCAGCCCGATGGGGAGGGGGGAGGGGGGGGGGGGCAATCATGTTTTTGGAAAATTGAAGAATATGTCAACCTGGCCTGCAGTTGACAAAAATTTGAACAAACAAGTAACTAACATAAATAATGCGCTTTAATACCAAATTACAAATCTATGAGATTAATACAATTTAATCCAAACCGTTACTGGAATAAACAACAACACATCCACTCTGTTGAACATATTCCTCATCAGTGCACCAGACATACTTCTGACTGGTGAAGTGGTAGACGGACTGAGCGATCACAAAGCAGTAGTCCTTAGCCTCATCCTTGAGAAGAACCACACAATGATATCTTCTGGCAGTAAGACATGGCCAACATAACAGGTTTCAGAAATCATCTTCAGAATTGTCCGACAGATTGGTTCTCGGCAGAAGGTAATATAGAAGACAGGTGGAGCTCGTTCAAGCGTATTATTTTTAAAGTACGAGAAAACTTCGTACCCTCCAAGAACAGTAAAACTAACCCCGACTTAACCTACTATACGGACTACGTGAGAAGAATAAAGCTGAAATGTAGACGGGCATATAGACATAGAAAACATCAAAGACTGAAATACATGAATCTCAGAGCCAAACTTGTCAGGGCAAAAACTCAAGCTCATGAGAACTACATTTTGGAAATATGTGACAGCACAAGCACTTCAAGAAATAACAGCTGGAAGAAATTCTATTCTCACCTCAAAAAAATGAAAAAGAGCTCGGTCACAATCCCTTCACTCAAGACAAACAACGGGAAGGTCGTAACAACACCTTTGGAGAAAGCAAATTCCCTAAATTCAAATTATGGCCGCACTTTTGGATTGAGCACTCTAATTCAACCCACTTCACAGTACATTCCAGGGGAACAGGAGACAAATCACATCCCTTTCACCATCCGGCGAAGTAAACTTCATCGGGCATTATTAAAATTGAAAAACCACTCGGCACCAGGTCCTGACAACATTGGAAGCCAACTTTTGAAACTAGGAATTAAACAAACAACAGCCTATCTACAGATAATCTTTCAAATATGTCTAAATAATACAGGTATCCCGGAGAAGTGGAAGAGTTTTCAAAGGGGGAAAGAGGGTCAAGGTAGGAAACTATCGTCCTATCAGTCTTACCTGCATTACATGTAAATTATTCGAGCAATTAATTTGTAACTATCTTCATGATCTATGGGCCAACACATAGTTCCTCAATTCTTTTCGATACGGATTTGGACGCGGTTACCCTTGTGAAGTTAGCCTAGCACGGCTAACACAAAGTATTACAAATACGATAGATAATAAAGGCCAAGTAGATGCCATTCTGCTTGATATGGCAAAGGCATTTGCCATTGTACCACACGCATTAGGCCTACTTATCGACAAGATGACAAGAATGTCACGCATTGACAAGAGAATAATTGTGAAATGGATCCAGGAGTTCCTATTTTCACGTACACAGAAAGTGAGAGTAGAAGGAGTACTATTGGACTCAATACCTGCGACATCCGGTGTTCCTCAAGGAAGCGTACTGGGACCCCAACTCTTCCTAGCATTAATTAATGACATATGCACAGACTTGAAGTGTAATGTAAGGCTCTACGCGGATGACTGCATCCTATTTAATGAAATTACATTCACAAGTGACAGTAAGGCACCACAGTATGACCTGGATACAGCCTGTGAGTGGATTAACGCAAACAAAATGAAGTTGAACATAGATAAAACGCAACGAATAACCTTCAGAAAGACACATTCAGGTGGAGTGGATCATGACTACAGCATTGGAGGTTTCAATACTGCCCAGAACAACTACCTGCAAGTATCTTGGAGTCACTCTGAACTCCCAAATGAAATGGGATGTCCACATCAGTGCTACTGTATCCAGGCCATTCAAATCTCTATTCTTTGGGTCGCAGGGCAATAGAGTGTGAGCGACCTCGTGACTGGATCAAATAACTGCATCGAGTCTTCGCTACGCTCATCTGATAAGCAAGATCTGATTCAGATAACGTGTCTCTGGATCATATTTGAGATCTTGTCCGTTAATCCTGGCAAATAAAAAGCACAAAAACCTGTGATATCTCCACCAAAAACAGAAACTTGTGAAACCAGGGAGTCAAGCCCTAACTATTGAATCACTCTGACAAATCAAAGTAATGATATAAAATGTTTTGGCCAGGTTAGCTGTTCAAGAAATAGCCAAAATTTCTGTTGAAGAAATAGCCAAAAAAGTCCTGAAAGGTATTTACATGCTCAGAAGTTTGTGCCGCGTTGTTTCGTCTGCGGTCTTACGCATGGTATACTTCGCTCACATTTTCTCGCATTTACAATATGGGATCCCCTTCTGGGGACACTCGCCGCACGCTCAAAGACTATTTGTGCTTCAGAAGAGAGCCGTGAGAATACTTTGAATGCACGAAATCGATCGTCTTGCAGACCCCTCTTTAAAACTAGCTCGTTATTACCGCTGCCGAGCATTCTTATCCTGCAGTCAGTTGTTTTTGTGAAAGAGAACTTTCACCTCTTCAAATGCAACAGCAATGTTCACCAACATGGCACCAGGCGTCGTGACGATGTGCGAGTTGAACAGCACAGACTAATGTTGTTCGCCAGAAGTCCGCATTATTTCATGTCTAGTCTATACAATAGCTTACCTGTTGATATCAAGTCTATATCTAGTAGTATTCTCTTCAAGTTCAAGGTGAAGAAATTACTATTTGTCCACTCATTTTACTCTGTACAAGATTTCCTTAACTACCGCCAGGCTCTGGACTAGACATTATCACGCCTATCTGTATTATTCATTGCATTTTTATTGTTATCTTGTATTCATATGATATGTTGTTTTTTATATTGTTTTTTTTACTCAATGCTGACATTTACCATACTGTATCATGTATAGTCGCTGGTAATAAATTATTATTATTATTATTATTATTATTATTATTATTATTATTATTCAAGAGAGGGAAGATGCTTGTGTGTGGATAGATATTGGGCATATAATGCAAACGTTTGGTAGCGATAACTGGGCTTGATAGCTCTTGACATGGTGGAATACAATTGTCTTGCACATCCACCTTCATTATGTGAAAAGCTTCAAGAGTCCATGGGAGTTGATTCGGAGGATTAGCAGTTTGTTGGTGATAACTTTTGAACGGTATGAGATATCAGAATTCTATTGTTGAAAGGAAGCGTAGATATATTCAACGGCTTCAAGATGGTATGAGTAATTGGATGAGCGAAGCGAAGACTCAATTTCGCCATACCCGAAAAAAAATGCCTGTTTTTTTTGTTTGTTTGTTTGTTTGTTTTTTTGTTCACGCTCCACAGGTCAGACGAAAATTCAAAATTATTTGAAACTTGGCACACACAAGTATCCTCATCCAATTCGATACTGTATAGTTTTGAGGCGCGATCGGTTTAACCACTTATGAGAAAACTCATTCCAAAGTTTTCAAAAATCCCGTTAGAATAACCCAGTGGAAAAAATTCGTGAAAAATATTTCATCTGAGAGGATTCAAATTCTCAGGGAATTTCAATCTAATAATGATACACATTATTCCGAACTTTCACTCAAATCGTATCAGCCGTTTCGATGTAAAAAAATATATAATGAAATTTGTGTTAATTTTTCAAAGCTATTAAGATACCTAGCAACAAGTGTCAAAGCAACAAGTGTCACCATTTGATTGTAAACGATTAAAACAAAGCCTTCTTTATTATCATATAAACTAGGCAAACATGTTATGTGTTGCCGCGTTGATGGATGAGCTGGAACATATCAACTTATCTTTGGATTGGTTATTATATATATATACACCTTGAGATCCAAACCATTACATCACTGCCATCTTATTTTCCATTATTATTTCATATGATTATACAGAAGGCTTCGTTTCAATCGTTTAAAATCAAGTGGTGACACTTGTTGCTTTGATTTAATAGGTATCTTCATAGCTTTGAATAATTAACACGAATTACATTATATATTTTTTTACATCGAAACGGCTGATCCGATTTCAGTGAAAGTTCGAAATAATGTGTATCATTACCACATTGAGATTCTCTGAGAATTTGAATCCTCTCAGATGAAATATTTTTCACGAATGTTTTCCTCTGGGTTATTCTAATGTGATTTTTGAAAACTTTGGAATGAGTTTTCTCAGAAGTGGTTCAACCGATCGCGCCTCAAAACTTTACAGCATCAAGTCAGATAGAGTTTCATGTGTGTGCCAAGTTTTATCATGATCTGAATTTCTGTTTGACCTGTAGAGCGCGAAAAAAAAAAAACACATTCGATTTTTCAAGTGCAGTGAAATTGAGTCTTCACTACGCTCATCCAATTATGAATATTCACAAAAAATATTTTAGAAAAAAAGCATTGTCAGAACATAATATTCGTGAATGATTAATTAATTCATGTATTTATTCACTTTCCATCCAAAGATGACTTCACATTCTCAGCATTTTACGAGGAAATAATGATTTCATAATGCTATTGAGTCTTGATATGTAATGTAAATAATCTTATTTTGTTCAGTATTGTAAGAACGTGTTTCCGTCCAACTGGACCACAAGCAAGTGAGATACCAACAGCAAGTCCAGCAATCTAGCGCATCTCAAAGAGATGTAAAATCTAAATCTAAATGTGTTGCCAGCCCCAGGTTATTGCTGGGAAACTGTACAGTCGGAACTGCAACAATGAAGCCACACGCCACAATGTCTTATGCGAATTGATCAATTGGAATCATATGGCGGAAATAAGTAGCTATGTTATACATATCAAACGAAAGATAACATTCGAGCGCAGATGTTTTGTAGGATCACTTTTTCTGTACCTATCTTAGTTCTTCTACGTTCCTAGCGCAAAGAAGCGTTACATGTTATTCTCCATGGGAGAGATTTTTGTTAGGCCCGGTCAAAAATCATCGACTTTTCACGTTTTTTCTGTCTCCCATGTCAAATGAGGTGATACATTTTGCAATGACGTTTCATATGTCATAACACTAGTCAAACGCGAAATATGCGTTGTAAGATGAGCGAGATATCCCAATAAGGTATAAAAGTCGTTGAAGTAGTTCTACCCTTGCTACTTCATCGACTCTGGTATTCTACACACCTTGATATCTGAATAAGCTATAAAAGTAGTTAAAGTAGTTCTACTCTAGCCACTTCATTGACTCTGGTATTCTACACACCTTGACGCATATAAAAAATACTTCATTGTTGGTCAACTCTTGAATCTAGAAAGCAGTGAATCTCGACAACTTAATTCTGTCACAATTTTTATGAAATATTTTATGAATATTATCAGTCATTTTATTTTTTTTCTTCAAAACGACTGATCAGAATTGCTTACAAAATCGTGATAATGTGTAAAATCCATGTATACACATTTAGAGAAAATTTCATCCCATTTAGAGAGATAATATTTTTCAACATTTTCCGCCCAGCCAAATCTTATGGGGTTTTTAGAAACTTTGAGATGATTTTTCTCAAAATCGGTCCGACCGATTCATTCCAAAAACTATACAGTTCTAAGTTGGATGAGTTTGCGTGTGAAAAAAAAGTTTCATGTTGATCAGTCAACCCTTGCGACCTGTGGAGTGCTTACAAAAAAAAAAAAAAAAACACACAGACAAAGCCCTATAAGAGTGGGATGGAGACTTCGCTACGCTCATCAATAATGAGACGGACCAATGGTAAAAATGATCATTTGCTCCTTACCACCCCTTTAAGCCCAGTTACTACCGAACTTTGCATTATAGTAGTAGTAGTAGTAGTAGTAGTATTTTTTTTATTTTTTTTTATTGTTATCAAACAAATACATATGTTAAAATTCTATAGACCCGCAAAGTCAAAAATTTTTAACTTGTCTGCGGGTCTATTACATTTATTACACAAAAAAATACAATCAAATTCAGTTGTCTGGATGATATACAATACATATACATAGATATAACTCACACAATTCAAAATTAAATCAAATTCTACTCAATAATGAATTCCTTAATTAGACGAGCTTTAGCGAGGATTCAATTTGACATACTGAAAAAAATTGGTGCTCGTTTTTATGTTTTTTTTTTTTTTTTTTTTTTTTTTTTTTTTTTTTTATGTTTTTTTGTCGGTTCTCCACAGGTCAAACGGCTACAGCTATCAACTTCAAACTTTTTTTCGTCATGATTCCTCATCTAACTTAGATCTGTATAGTTTTGTGGCATTATCGGGTGGTAACTATTTTTTTTATGAATTTTAGAAATTTCAAAAATCCCCATTAGAATAACCCGGAGGAAAATACTTGAAAAATCAAAATTTTTCAAAACCTCTCAAATTTTCGCCGAATATAAAGGAAACTATTAAGCACATTTTGAGAGATTTTTCGCATCAATCGGATGAGAAATAACGAAGAAAACGCATTTATAAAGCATTTTCCCATCAATTTAGGATATTACGGGAACCAATTAAATCTATAGCAACAAGTGTCACTAATTAATTCAAAACGATTGAGATGAATGAAGAAGAAGGCCGTGACATAACTGATTCTCGTAAGGTTTTTGAACGTTTGGAGTGATCCAAGGTCTGTAGATGTAGATTGGGTTGACAAATTATTTTTCTTTCTAGATTTCTATACCCCTAAGCTCGTCTAACAACGCGCATCCCGCGTTTTCCTAGTGAAATAAACAAAACAGAGAAATGTTTGTGCTGAAAAGCAAAATATAATGTCAAACTTCCTAGAAAATATGGTGAGATGATATATACCTCTTTAATTCGGTTTTTACTTGAACCATTTTTTGGAAACTCAAAAATTCAGAAGGGATTTTTTAGACGAGCTTTAGCGAGGATTCAATTTGACATACTGAAAAAAATTGGTGTTCGTTTTTATGTTTTTTTTTTTTTTTTTTTTTTTTTTTTATGTTTTTTTGTCGGTTCTCCACAGATCAAACGGCTACAGCTATCAACTTCAAACTTTTTTTCGTCATGGTTCCTCATCTAACTTAGATCTGTATAGTTTTGTGGCATTATCGGGTGGTAACTTTTTTTTTTATGAATTTTAGAAATTTCAAAAATCCCCATTAGAATAACCCGGAGGAAAATACTTGAAAAATCAAAATTTTTTAAGACCTCTCAAATTTTCGCCGAATATAAAGGAAACTATTAAGCACATTTTGAGAGATTTTTCGCATCAATCGGATGAGAAATAACGAAGAAAACGCATTTATAAAGCATTTTCCCATCAATTTAGGATATTACGGGAACCAATTAAATCTATAGCAACAAGTGTCACTAATTAATTCAAAACGATTGAGATGAATGAAGAAGAAGGCCGTGACATAACTGATTCTCGTAAGGTTTTTGAACGTTTGGAGTGATCCAAGGTCTGTAGATGTAGATTGGGTTGACAAATTATTTTTCTTTCTAGATTTCTATACCCCTAAGCTCGTCTAACAACGCGCATCCCGCGTTTTCCTAGTGAAATAAACAAAACAGAGAAATGTTTGTGCTGAAAAGCAAAATATAATGTCAAACTTCCTAGAAAATATGGTGAGATGATATATACCTCTTTAATTCGGTTTTTACTTGAACCATTTTTTGGAAACTCAAAAATTCAGAAGGGATTTTTTAGACGAGCTTTAGCGAGGATTCAATTTGACATACTGAAAAAAATTGGTGCTCGTTTTTATGTTTTTTTTTTTTTTTTTTTTTTTTTTTATGTTTTTTTGTCGGTTCTCCACAGATCAAACGGCTACAGCTATCAACTTCAAACTTTTTTTCGTCATGGTTCCTCATCTAACTTAGATCTGTATAGTTTTGTGGCATTATCGGGTGGTAACTTTTTTTTTTATGAATTTTAGAAATTTCAAAAATCCCCATTAGAATAACCCGGAGGAAAATACTTGAAAAATCAAAATTTTTTAAGACCTCTCAAATTTTCGCCGAATATAAAGGAAACTATTAAGCACATTTTGAGAGATTTTTCGCATCAATCGGATGAGAAATAACGAAGAAAACGCATTTATAAAGCATTTTCCCATCAATTTAGGCTATCACGGGAACCAATTAAATCTATAGCAACAAGTGTCACCAATTAATTCAAAACGATTTAAATGAATGAAGAGGAAGGCCGTGACATAACTGATTCTCGTAAGGTTTTTGAACGTTTGGAGTGATCCAAGGTCTGTAGATGTAGATTGGGTTGACAAATTCTTTTTCATTCCAGATTTCTATACCCCTAAGCTCGTCTAACAACGCGCATCCCGCGTTTTCCTAGTAGACGAGCTTTAGCGAGGATTCAATTTGACATACTGAAAAAAATTGGTGTTCGTTTTTATGTTTTTTTTTTTTTTTTTTTTGTTTTTATGTTTTTTTGTCGGTTCTCCACATGTCAAACGGCTACAGCTATCAACTTCAAACTTTTTTTCGTCATGGTTCCTCATCTAACTTAGATCTGTATAGTTTTGTGGCATTATCGGGTGGTAACTTTTTTTTTTATGAATTTTAGAAATTTCAAAAATCCCCATTAGAATAACCCAGAGGAAAATACTTGAAAAATCAAAATTTTTCAAGACCTCTCAAATTTTCGCCGAATATAAAGGAAACTATAAAGCACATTTTGAGAGATTTTTCGCATCAATCGGATGAGAAATAACGAAGAAAACGCATTTATAAAGCATTTTCCCATCAATTTAGGCTATTACGGGAACCAATTAAATCTATAGCAACAAGTGTCACCAATTAATTCAAAACGATTGAAATGAATGAAGAGGAAGGCCGTGACATAACTGATTCTCGTAAGGTTTTTGAACGTTTGGAGTGATCCAAGGTCTGTAGATGTAGATTGGGTTAACAAATTATTTTTCATTCTAGATTTCTATACCCCTAAGCTCGTCTAACAACGCGCATCCCGCGTTTTCCTAGTATTAAATAAATGAGGGATTAAAAATCTATCTTCCTGTTTACCATACGAGTTGGTGGTTAGTGGCTCTATCAATCTGTCTTTATCACGAGTTTGATGTGAATGCATGAATGAATTCTTGTGCCTCTGTGAAAAATAATTTGATGTGATAAAGAGAAGTAGATGCAGTTGACGAATTGTTAAGAAATTGGAATTTGAAATCTGGTTGTGATGTTTCGACGTGATTATATTAAAAATTCTTTTCTGAATAATTTCAATTTTGTTCAAGTAGTTATTAGTTGTACATCCCCAAGATAAAATGCCATACCTAATCACAGACTCAATAAGCGTATGATAAACTATTTTCAGAGTTATACTATTCACAAATGGCTTGATTATACATAGACTATACATTCCAGAACGTAGCTTATTACATACCAAATCTATATGTTTATCCCACTTGAATTTATTGTCTATTAATAATCCTAAATATGTATGCTGATTGGTATTTGCTATTTTAACAGAACAATTACAATTTCCCGAAAATTCAGTACAACCTTTTCTAAAATTTCTGTGTAAACAAGCATTATCATGATAAATCAAATTGACATTTTCTAAAAGTATGAAAGGAGAATGAATATGCATAACTTTGGTTATCTTGGAATTAATTGTTAACCCATTGTCATGCGACCAACATAAGATATTATTGAAGTCAAATTGAAGAAACTCATTCGCTAGAGAATAATGTTTATGAGTCGCAACTACTGCCGTATCGTCCGCATACAAGAATACAGAGCATTTTTTCACTACATTCAGCATGTCGTTAACATATATTAAATAGAGAAGAGGTCCTAGAATTGAGCCCTGGGGTACACCTGATGTGACTGGGACAAATTTTCCGAAAGAGTTTCCTAATTGAACTGACATTGATCTATTAGCCAAGTAGTCTTTGAACCATTCAAGCATTGGTCCTCTTATTCCAATTTTTTGCAGTGCAATTAATAATCTGTCATGAATTAACGTATCAAAAGCTTTAGAAAAGTCTATAAATAAAACTGTTACAGAGAGGTTTTCATTTAGCGCGCTATATACTAAGTCAGAGAAATCATACAAGAGTTTAGATGTACTTTTATTTTTTTGAAAACCATATTGGTTACTATTGATAATTCTGAATTTGTTCAAGTAATTTATCAACTGATCGGCCATGAATCTTTCCATGATCTTATCTATTGCAGATAAGATCGCTATGGGTCTATAATTCTCAAAACACTTGTGGTCAACACCTTTGAAAATAGGTTTTATTATAGATTTCTTAATTTCAGAGGGAATTTGAGTAGTAGTAGTAGTAGTGTTTGTTCCTTTAACTCTCTTTCGAGGAAATCGGTACACAATTTACATATTCTACAATATAACTCATTAATGGCAATACATTTGAGTATGGCAGTAAGCCATCATTTATAATTTTCAACGAATTAGTAATTCTAGTATATCAAACAAATATTACAACAAATAATGATACATTACAAGATTTCAGTTGGATCGATACGGAATTGAGATAAATCAATAGATCTCGTATATGTAGACACTCTGATACATAGATATAGATAGCTAGATAATATGGATAATCAGTTAAATCAATAATTAATAAGTATCATGAATTTACTGAAATCCAGCATCAACAAACTCGTGCACAGAATAGAAACTACTAATTGTGAGGTGCTCCTTGAGGAGTGATTTGAATTGATTCAATGGCAGAATCTTAAAACTTATTGGGAGAATATTAAAAAGTTTACTAACTGAAATTTGAAGACTTTTGCCGTACAATGAACGGTCATTTTTGTTTAGGTGAATAAGATTCTTATTCCTAGTATGCTCAGTGCCCAATATCTGTGCATTTCCCCTCTCTTTAATAGCTATCTTGGCCAGAAGTTTGTATATACCAGGGTGTTTGAATAGCAAGGGCTTGGCTCCTGTTTTTGGTGGGGATGATCAAGTGGGATGAACAAGTGGGATGAACGAGTGGGATGAACAAGTGGGATGAACAAGTGGGATGAACAAGTGGGATGAATGCTTGACATTGCAGACGGCGACCGAGCTGAAGAACGCGGCAGCAGACAAGGCTTTCTGGGCAGAGTACGTCCGAGACTCCCATTGGCAGAACTTCACGGACCCCCGGCTGAGACGGCAGATGATGCTGCTAGCTGACCTGGGCACAGCTGCGCTGGATGAGGACCAACTCACAGAGGTCAGTGACTAGCTGCTAGCTGACCTGGACACAGCAGCGCTGGATGAGGACCGACTCACAGAGGTCAGTGACACTAGCTGTTAGCTGACCTGGACACAGCAGCGCTGGATGAGGACCTACTCACAGAGGTCAGTGACACTAGCTGCCAGCAGACCTGGACACAGCTGCGCTGGATGAGGACCAACTCACAGAGGTCAGTGACACTAGCTGCCAGCAGACCTGGACACAGCTGCGCTGGATGAGGACCAACTCACAGAGGTCAGTGACACTAGCTGCCAGCAGACCTGGACACAGCTGCGCTGGATGAGGACCAACTCACAGAGGTCAGTGACACTAGCTGCTAGCTGACCTGGGCACAGCTGCGCTGGATGAGGACCAACTCACAGAGGTCAGCGACACTAGCTGCTAGCTGACCTGGGCACAGCTGCGCTGGATGGTGACCAACTCACAGAGGTCAGTGACACTAGCTGCTAGCAGACCTGGGCACAGCTGCGCTGGATGAGGACCAACTCAAGGAGGTCAGTGACTAGCTGCTAGCTGACCTGGGCACAGCTGTGCTGGATGAGGACCAACTCACAGAGGTCAGTGACACTAGCTGCTAGCTGACCTGGACACAGCTGCGCTGGATGAGGACCTACTCACAGAGGTCAGTGACACTAGCTGCTAGCTGACCTGGGCACAGCTGCGCTGGATGAGGACCAACTCACAGAGGTCAGTGAAACCAGCTGCTAGCTGACCTGGGCACAGCTGCGCTGGATGAGGACCAACTCACAGAGGTCAGTGACACTAGCTGCTGGCTGACCTGGACACAGCTGAGCTGGATGAGGACCAACTCACAGAGGTCAGTGACACTAGCTGCTAGCTGACCTGGGCACAGCTGCGCTGCATGAGGACCAACTCACAGAGGTCAGTGACACTAGCTGCTAGCTGACCTGGGCACAGCTGCGCTGCATGAGGACCGACTCACAGAGGTCAGTGACACTAGCTGCTAGCTGACCTGGGCACAGCTGCGCTGCATGGGGACCAACTCACAGAGGTCAGTGACACTAGCTGCTAGCTGACCTGGGCACAGCTGCGCTGGATGAGGACCAACTCACAGAGGTCAGTGACACTAGCTGCTAGCTGACCTGGGCACAGCTGCGCTGCATGAGGACCGACTCACAGAGGTCAGTGACACTAGCTGCTAGCTGACCTGAACACAGCTGCGCTGTATGAGGACCTACTCACAGAGGTCAGTGACACCAGCTGCTAGCTGACCTGGACACAGCCGCGCTGGATGAGGACCAACTCACAGAGGTCAGTGACACTAGCTGCTAGCTGACCTGGGAAAAGCTGCGCTGCATGAGGACCAACTCACAGAGGTCAGTGACACTAGCTGCTAGCTGACCTGGGCACAGCTGCGCAGCATGAGGACCAACTCACAGAGGTCAGTGACACTAGCTGCTAGCTGACCTGGGCACAGCTGCGCTGCATGAGGACCAACTCACAGAGGTCAGTGACACTAGCTGCTAGCTGACCTGGGCACAGCTGCGCTGGATGAGGACCAACTCACAGAGGTCAGTGACACTAGCTGCTAGCTGACCTGGGCACAGCTGCGCTGCATGAGGACCGACTCACAGAGGTCAGTGACACTAGCTGCTAGCTGACCTGGACACAGCTGCGCTGGATGAGGACCTACTCACAGAGGTCAGTGACACCAGCTGCTAGCTGACCTGGACACAGCCGCGCTGGATGAGGACCAACTCACAGAGGTCAGTGACACTAGCTGCTAGCAGACCTGGACACAGCTGCGCTGGATGAGGACCTACTCACAGAGGTCAGTCACACCAGCTGCTAGCTGACCTGGACACAGCCGCACTGGATGAGGACCAACTCACAGAGGTCAGTGACTAGCTGCTAGCTGACCTGGACACAGCTGCGCTGGATGAGGACCTACTCACAGAGGTCAGTGACACTAGCTGCTAGCAGACCTGGACACAGTTGCGCTGGATGAGGACCAACTCACAGAGGTCAGTGACACTAGCTGCTAGCAGACCTGGCCACAGCTGCGCTGGATGAGGACCTACTCACAGAGGTCAGTGACACTGGCTGCTAGCTGACCTGGCCACAGTTGCGCTGGATGAGGACCAACTCACAGAGGTCAGTGACACTAGCTGCTAGCAGACCTGGCCACAGCTGCGCTGGATGAGGACCTACTCACAGAGGTCAGTCACACCAGCTGCTAGCTGACCTGGACACAGCCGCGCTGGATGAGGACCAACTCACAGAGGTCAGTGACTAGATGCTAGCTGACCTGGACACAGCTGCGCTGGATGAGGACCAACTCACTGAGGTCAGTGACACTAGCTGCTAGCAGACCTGGCCACAGCTGCGCTGGATGAGGACCTACTCACAGAGGTCAGTCACATCAGCTGCTAGCTGACCTGGACACAGCCGCGCTGGATGAGGACCAACTCACAGAGGTCAGTGACACCAGCTGCTAGCAGACCTGGACACAGTTGCGCTGGATGAGGACCAACTCACAGAGGTCAGTGACACTAGCTGCCAGCAGACCTGGACACAGTTGCGCTGGATGAGGACCAACTCACAGAGGTCAGTGACACTAGCTGCTAGCAGACCTGGCCACAGCTGCGCTGGATGAGGACCTACTCACATAGGTCAGTGACACTAGCTGCTAGCTGACCTGGACACAGCTGCGCTAGATGAGGTCCAACTCACAGGGGTCAGTGACACTGGCTGCTAGCTGACCTGGGCACAGCTGCGCTGGATGAGGACCAACTCACAGAGGTCAGTGACACTAGCTGCTAGCAGACCTGGCCACAGCTGCGCTGGATGAGGACCTACTCACAGAGGTCAGTCACACCAGCTGCTAGCTGACCTGGACACAGCCGCGCTGGATGAGGACCAACTCACAGAGGTCAGTGACTAGCTGCTAACTGACCTGGACACAGCTGCGCTGGATGGGGACCTACTCACAGAGGTCAGTGACACTAGCTGCTAGCAGACCTGGACACAGTTGCGCTGGATGAGGACCAACTCACAGAGGTCAGTGACACTAGCTGCTAGCAGACCTGGACACAGCTGCGCTGGATGAGGACATACTCACAGAGGTCAGTGACACTAGCTGCTAGCTGACCTAGACACAGCAGCGCTGGATGAGGACCTACTCACAGAGGTCAGCGACACTAGCTGCTAGCTGACCTGGACACAGCTGCGCTAGATGAGGTCCAACTCACAGAGGTCAGTGACACTAGCTGCTAGCAGACCTGGGCACAGCTGCGCTGGATGAGGACCGACTCACAGAGGTCAGTGACACTAGCTGTTGGCTGACCTGGACACAGCTGCGCTGGATGAGGACCAACTCACAGAGGTCAGTGACACTAGCTGCTAGCTGACCTGGGCACAGCTGCGCTGGATGAGGACCGACTCACAGAGGTCAGTGACACTAGCTGCTAGCTGACCTGGGCACAGCTGCGCTGGATGAGGACCACCTCACAGAGGTCAGTGACACTGCTAGCTGACCTGGACACAGCTGCGCTGGATGAGGACCAACTCACAGAGGTCAGTGACACTAGCTGCTAGCTGACCTGGGCACAGCTGCGCTGGATGAGGACCAACTCACAGAGGTCAGTGACACTAGCTGCTAGCTGACCTGGGCACAGCTGCGCTGCATGAGGACCAACTCACAGAGGTCAGTGACACTAGCTGCTAGCTGACCTGGGCACAGCTGCGCTGCATGAGGACCAACTCACAGAGGTCAGTGACACTAGCTGCTAGCTGACCTGGACACAGCCGCGCTGTATGAGGACCAACTCACAGAGGTCAGTGACACTAGCTGCTAGCTGACCTGGGCACAGCTGCGCTGCATGAGGACCAACTCACAGAGGTCGGTGACACTAGCTGCTAGCTGACCTGGGCACAGCTGCGCTGCATGAGGACCAACTCACAGAGGTCAGTGACACTAGCTGCTAGCTGACCTGGGCACATCTGCGCTGCATGAGGACCAACTCACAGAGGTCAGTGACACTAGCTGCTAGCTGACCTGGGCACAGCTGCGCTGGATGAGGACCAACTCACAGAGGTCAGTGACACTAGCTGCTAGCTGACCTGGGCACAGCTGCGCTGCATGAGGACCGACTCACAGAGGTCAGTGACACTAGCTGCTAGCTGACCTGGACACAGCTGCGCTGGATGAGGACCTACTCACAGAGGTCAGTGACACCAGCTGCTAGCTAACCTGGACACAGCCGCGCTGGATGAGGACCAACTCACAGAGGTCAGTGACACTAGCTGCTAGCAGACCTGGACACAGCTGCGCTGGATGAGGACCTACTCACAGAGGTCAGTCACACCAGCTGCTAGCTGACCTGGACACAGCCGCGCTGGATGAGGACCAACTCACAGAGGTCAGTGACTAGCTGCTAGCTGACCTGGACACAGCTGCGCTGGATGAGGACCTACTCACAGAGGTCAGTGACACTAGCTGCTAGCAGACCTGGACACAGTTGCGCTGGATGAGGACCAACTCACAGAGGTCAGTGACACTAGCTGCTAGCAGACCTGGCCACAGCTGCGCTGGATGAGGTCCTGCTCACAGAGGTCAGTGACACTGGCTGCTAGCTGACCTGGACACAGCTGCGCTAGATGAGGTCCAACTCACAGAGGTCAGTGACACTAGCTGCTAGCTGACCTGGCCACAGTTGCGCTGGATGAGGACCAACTCACAGAGGTCAGTGACACTAGCTGCTAGCAGACCTGGCCACAGCTGCGCTGGATGAGGACCTACTCACGGAGGTCACTCACACCAGCCGCTAGCTGACCGGGACACAGCCGCGCTGGATGAGGACCAACTCACAGAGGTCAGTGACTAGCTGCTAGCTGACCTGGACACAGCTGCGCTGGATGAGGACCAACTCACAGAGGTCAGTGACACTAGCTGCTAGCAGACCTGGCCACAGCTGCGCTGGATGAAGACCTACTCACAGAGGTCAGTCACACCAGCTGCTAGCTGACCTGGACACAGCCGCGCTGGATGAGGACCAACTCACAGAGGTCAGTGACACTAGCTGCTAGCAGACCTGGACACAGTTGCGCTGGATGAGGACCAACTCACAGAGGTCAGTGACACTAGCTGCTAGCTGACCTGGCCACAGTTGCGCTGGATGAGGACCAACTCACAGAGGTCAGTGACACTAGCTGCTAGCAGACCTGGCCACAGCTGCGCTGGATGAGGACCTACTCACAGAGGTCAGTCACACCAGCTGCTAGCTGACCTGGACACAGCCGCCCTGGATGAGGACCAACTCACAGAGGTCAGTGACACTAGCTGCTAGCAGACCTGGACACAGTGGCGCTGGATGAGGACCAACTCACAGAGGTCAGTGACACTTGCTGCTAGCAGACCTGGCCACAGCTGCCCTGGATGAGGACCTACTCACAGAGGTCAGTGACACTAGCTGCTGGCAGACCTGGACACAGTTGCGCTGGATGAGGACCAACTCACAGAGGTCAGTTACACTAGCTGCTAGCAGACCTGGACACAGCTGCGCTGGATGAGGACATACTCACAGAGGTCAGTGACACTAGCTGCTAGCTGACCTAGACACAGCAGCGCTGGATGAGGACCTACTCACAGAGGTCAGCGACACTAGCTGCTAGCTGACCTGGACACAGCTGCGCTAGATGAGGTCCAACTCACAGAGGTCAGTGACACTAGCTGCTAGCAGACCTGGACACAGTTGCGCTCTATGAGGACCAACTCACAGAGGTCAGTGACACTAGCTGCTAGCAGACCTGGACACAGCTGCGCTGGATGAGGACCAACTCACAGAGGTCAGTGACACTAGCTGCTAGCTGACCTGGACACAGCTGCGCTAGATGAGGTCCAACTCACAGAGGTCAGTGACACTAGCTGCTAGCTGACCTGGTCAAAGCCGCGCTGGATGAGGACCTACTCACAGAGGTCAGTGACACTAGCTGCTAGCTGACCTGGACACAGCTGCGCTGGATGAGGACCTACTCACAGAGGTCAGGAACACTAGCTGCTAGCTGACCTGGACACAGCTGCGCTAGATGAGGTCCAACTCACAGAGGTCAGTGACACTAGCTGCTAGCAGACCTGGACATAGCTGCGCTGGATGAGGACCAACTCACAGAGGTCAGCGACTAGCTTCTAGCAGATCTGGGCACAGCTGCGCTGGATGAGGACCAACTCACAGAGGTCAGTGACACTAGATGCTAGCAGACCTGGAAACAGTTGCGCTGGATGAGGTCCAACTCACAGAGGTCAGTGACACTAGCTGCTAGCAGACCTGGACACAGCTGCGCTGGATGAGGACCTACTCACAGAGGTCAGTGACACTAGCTGCTAGCTGACCTGGACACAGCTGCGCTGGATGAGGACCAACTCACAGAGGCCAGTGACACTAGCTGCTAGCAGACCTGGGCACAGCTGCGCTGGATGAGGACCAACTCACAGAGGTCAGTGACACTAGCTGCTAGCTGACCTGGGCACAGCTGCGCTGCATGAGGACCGACTCACAGAGGTCAGTGACACTAGCTGCTAGCTGACCTGGACACAGCTGCGCTGGATGAGGACCTACTAACAGAGGTCAGTGACACCAACTGCTAGCTGACCTGGACACAGCCGCGCTGGATGAGGACCAACTCACAGAGGTCAGTGACACTAGCTGCTAGCAGACCTGGACACAGATGCACTGGATGAGGACCTACTCACAGAGGTCAGTCACACCAGCTGCTAGCTGACCTGGACACAGCCGCGCTGGATGAGGACCAACTCACAGAGGTCAGTGACTAGCTGCTAGCTGACCTGGACACAGCTGCGCTGGATGAGGACCTACTCACAGAGGTCAGTGACACTTGCTGCTAGCAGACCTGGACACAGTTGCGCTGGATGAGGACCAACTCACAGAGGTCAGTGACACTAGCTGCTAGCAGACCTGGCCACAGCTGCGCTGGATGAGGACCTACTCACAGAGGTCAGTGACACTGGCTGCTAGCTGACCTGTACACAGCTGCGCTAGATGAGGTCCAACTCACAGAGGTCAGTGACACTAGCTGCTAGCTGACCTGGCCACAGTTGCGCTGGATGAGGACCAACTCACAGAGGTCGGTGACACTAGCTGCTAGCAGACCTGGCCACAGCTGCGCTGGATGAGGACCTACTCACAGAGGTCACTCACACCAGCTGCTAGCTGACCGGGACACAGCCGCGCTGGATGAGGACCAACTCACAGAGGTCAGTGACTAGCTGCTAGCTGACCTGGACACAGCTGCGCTGGATGAGGACCAACTCTCAGAGGTCAGTGACACTAGCTGCTAGCAGACCTGGCCACAGCTGCGCTGGATGAGGACCTACTCACAGAGGTCAGTCACACCAGCTGCTAGCTGACCTGGACACAGCCGCGCTGGATGAGGACCAACTCACAGAGGTCAGTGACACTAGCTGCTAGCAGACCTGGACACAGTTGCGCTGGATGAGGACCAACTCACAGAGGTCAGTGACACTAGCTGCTAGCTGACCTGGCCACAGTTGCGCTGGATGAGGACCAACTCACAGAGGTCAGTGACACTAGCTGCTAGCAGACCTGGCCACAGCTGCGCTGGATGAGGACCTACTCACAGAGGTCAGTCACGCCAGCTGCTAGCTGACCTGGACACAGCCGCGCTGGATGAGGACCAACTCACAGAGGTCAGTGACACTAGCTGCTAGCTGACCTGGACACAGTTGCGCTGGATGAGGACCAACTCACAGAGGTCAGTGACACTAGCTGCTAGCAGACCTGGCCACAGCTGCGCTGGATGAGGACCTACTCACAGAGGTCAGTGACACTAGCTGCTAGCAGACCTGGACACAGTTGCGCTGGATGAGGACCAACTCACAGAGGTCAGTGACACTGGCTGCTAGCAGACCTGGACACAGCTGCGCTGGATGAGGACATACTCACAGAGGTCAGTGACACTAGCTGCTAGCTGACCTAGACACAGCAGCGCTGGATGAGGACCTACTCACAGAGGTCAGCGACACTAGCTGCTAGCTGACCTGGACACAGCTGCGCTAGATGAGGTCCAACTCACAGAGGTCAGTGACACTAGCTGCTAGCAGACCTGGACACAGTTGCGCTGGATGAGGACCAACTCACAGAGGTCAGTGACACTAGCTGCTAGCAGACCTGGACACAGCTGTGCTGGATGAGGACCAACTCACAGAGGTCAGTGACACTAGCTGCTAGCTGACCTGGACACAGCTGCGCTAGATGAGGTCCAACTCACAGAGGTCAGTGACACCAGCTGCTAGCTGACCTGGTCACAGCCGCGCTGGATGAGGACCTACTCACAGAGGTCAGTGACACTAGCTGCTAGCTGACCTGGACACAGCTGCGCTGGATGAGGACCTACTCACAGAGGTCAGCAACACTAGCTGCTAGCTGACCTGGACACAGCTGTGCTAGATGAGGTCCAACTCACAGAGGTCAGTGACACTAGCTGCTAGCAGACCTGGACACAGTTGCGCTGGATGAGGACCAACTCACAGAGGTCAGTGACACTAGCTGCTAGCAGACCTGAACACAGCTGCGCTAGATGAGGTCCAACTCACAGAGGTCAGTGACACTAGCTGCTAGCAGACCTGGACACAGCTGCGCTGAATGAGGACCAACTCACAGAGGTCAGTGACACTAGCTGCTAGCTGACCTGGTCACAGCCGCGCTGGATGAGGACCAACTCACAGAGGTCAGTGGCACTGGCTGCTAGCAGACCTGGACACAGTTGCGCTGGATGAGGACCAACTCACAGAGGTCAGTGACACTAGCTGCTAGCTGACCTGGTCACAGCCGCGCTGGATGAGGACCTACTCACAGAGGTCAGTGACACTAGCTGCTAGCAGACCTGGACATAGCTGCGCTGGATGAAGACCAACTCACAGAGGTCAGCGACTAGCTTCTAGCAGATCTGGGCACAGCTGCGCTGGATGAGGACCAACTCACAGAGGTCAGTGACACTAGATGCTAGCAGACCTGGAAACAGTTGCGCTGGATGAGGACCAACTCACAGAGGTCAGTGACACTAGCTGCTAGCAGACCTGGACACAGCTGCGCTGGATGAGGACCTACTCACAGAGGTCAGTGACACTAGCTGCTAGCTGACCTGGACACAGCTGCGCTGGATGAGGACCAACTCACAGAGGCCAGTGACACTAGCTGCTAGCAGACCTGGGCACAGCTGCGCTGGATGAGGACCAACTCACAGAGGTCAGTGACACTAGCTGTTGGCTGACCTGGACACAGCTGCGCTGGATGGGGACCAACTCACAGAGGTCAGTGACACTAGCTGCTGGCTGACCTGGAAACAGCTGCGCTGGATGATGACCAACTCACAGAGGTCAGTGACACTAGCTGCTAGCAGACCTGGACACAGCTGCGCTGGATGAGGACCGACTCACAGAGGTCAGCGACACTAGCTGCTAGCTGACCTGGACACAGCTGCGCTAGATGAGGTCCAACTCACAGAGGTCAGTGACACTAGCTGCTAGCAGACCTGGACACAAGTGCGCTGGATGAGGACCAACTCACAGAGGTCAGTGACACTAGCTGCTAGCTGACCTGGACACAGCTGCGCTGGATGAGGACCAACTCACAGAGGTCAGCGACACTAGCTGCTAGCTGACCTGGACACAGCTGCGCTAGATGAGGTCCAACTCACAGTGGTCAGTGACACTAGCTGCTAGCAGACCTGGACACAGTTACGCTGGATGAGGACCAACTCACAGAGGTCAGTGACACTAGCTGCTAGCTGACCTGGACACAGTTGCGCTGGATGAGGACCAACTCACAGAGGTCAGTGACACTAGCTGCTAGCAGACCTGGACACAGCTGCGCTGGATGAGGACCAACTCACAGAGGTCAGTGACACTAGCTGCTAGCTGACCTGGACACAGCTGCTCTGGATGAGGACCGACTCACAGAGGTCAGTGACTAGCTGCTAGCTGACCTGGACACAGCTGCGCTGGATGAGGACTGACTCACAGAGGTCAGTGACACTAGCTGCTAGCTGACCTGGACACAGCTGCGCTGCATGAGGACCGACTCACAGAGGTCAGTGACTCTAGCTGCTAGCTGACCTGGACACAGCTGCGCTGGATGAGGACCAACTCACAGAGGTCCTTGACACTAGCTGCTAGCTGACCTGGACACAGCTGCGCTGGATGAGGACCAACTCACAGCGGTCAGTGACACTAGCTGCCAGCAGACCTGGACACAGCTGCGCTGGATGAGGACCAACTCACAGAGGTCCTTGACACTAGCTGCTAGCTGACCTGGACACAGCTGCGCTGGATGAGGACCAACTCACAGCGGTCAGTGACACTAGCTGCCAGCAGACCTGGACACAGCTGCGCTGGATGAGGACCAACTCACAGAGGTCAGTGACACTAGCTGCTAGCTGACCTGGACACAGCTGCGCTGGATGAGGACCAACTCACAGAGGTCAGTGACACTAGCTGCTAGCTGACCTGGACACAGCTGCGCTGGATGAGGACCAACTCACAGCGGTCAGTGACACTAGCTGCCAGCAGACCTGGACACAGCTGCGCTGGATGAGGACCAACTCACAGAGGTCAGTGACACCAGCTGCTAGCTGACCTGGACACATCTGCGCTGGATGAGGACCAACTCACAGAGGTCAGTGACTCTAGCTGCTAGCTGACCTGGACACAGCTGCGCTGAATGAGGACCAACTCACAGAGGTCAGTGACTCTAGCTGCTAGCTGACCTGGACACAGCTGCGCTGAATGAGGACCAACTCACAGAGGTCAGTGACACCAGCTGCTAGCTGACCTGGACACAGCTGAGCTGGATGAGGACCAACTCACAGAGGTCAGTGACACTAGCTGCTAGCAGACCTGGACACAGCTGCGCTGGATGAAGACCAACTCACAGAGGTCAGTGACACCAGCTGCTAGCTGACCTGGACACAGCTGCGCTGTATGAGGACCACCTCACAGAGGTCAGTGACACCAGCTGCTAGCTGACCTGGACACAGCTGCGCTGCATGAGGACCAACTCACAGAGGTCAGTGACACTAGCTGCTAGCTGACCTGGGCACAGCTGCGCTGGATGAGGACCGACTCACAGAGGTCAGTGACACTAGCTGTTGGCTGACCTGGACACAGCTGCGCTGGATGAGGACCAACTCACAGAGGTCAGTGACACTAGCTGCTAGCTGACCTGGGCACAGCTGCGCTGGATGAGGACCGACTCACAGAGGTCAGTGACACTAGCTGTTGGCTGACCAGGACACAGCTGCGCTAGATGAGGTCCAACTCACAGAGGTCAGCGACACTAGCTGCCAGCTGACCTGGGCACAGCTGGCTGGATGAGGACCAACTCACAGAGGTCAGTGACACTAGCTGCTAGCTGACCTGGGCACAGCTGGCTGGATGAGGACCAACTCACAGAGGTCAGTGACACTAGCTGCTAGCTGACCTGGGCACAGCCGCGCTGGATGAGGACCAACTCACAGAGGTCAGTGACACCAGCTGCTAGCTGACCTGGACACAGCTGAGCTGGATGAGGACCAACTCACAGAGGTCAGTGACACTAGCTGCTAGCTGACCTGGGCACAGCCGCGCTGGATGAGGACCAACTCACAGAGGTCAGTGACACCAGCTGCTAGCTGACCTGGACACAGCTGCGCTGGATGAGGACCAACTCACAGAGGTCAGTGACACTAGCTGCTAGCTGACCTGGGCACAGCTGGCTGGATGAGGACCGACTCACAGAGGTCAGTGACACCAGCTGCTAGCTGACCTGGGCACAGCTGCGCTGAATGAGGACCAACTCACAGAGGTCAGTGACACTAGCTGCTAGCTGACCTGGGCACAGCTGGCTGGATGAGGACCAACTCACAGAGGTCAGTGACACCAGCTGCTAGCTGACCTGGACACAGCTGAGCTGGATGAGGACCAACTCACAGAGGTCAGTGACACTAGTTGCTAGCAGACCTGGACACAGCTGCGCTGGATGAAGACCAACTCACAGAGGTCAGTGACACCAGCTGCTAGCTGACCTGGACACAGCTGCGCTGTATGAGGACCACCTCACAGAGGTCAGTGACACCAGCTGCTAGCTGACCTGGACACAGCTGAGCTGGATGAGGACCAACTCACAGAGGTCAGTGACACTAGCTGCTAGCTGACCTGGGCACAGCCGCGCTGGATGAGGACCAACTCACAGAGGTCAGCGACACTAGCTGCCAGCTGACCTGGTTACAGCTGGCTGGATGAGGACCAACTCACAGAGGTCAGTGACACTAGCTGCTAGCTGACCTGGGCACAGCTGGCTGGATGAGGACCGACTCACAGAGGTCATTGATACCAGCTGCTAGCTGACCTGGGCACAGCTGCGCTGAATGAGGACCAACTCACAGAGGTCAGTGACACCAGCTGCTAGCTGACCTGGACACAGCTGAGCTGGATGAGGACCAACTCACAGAGGTCAGTGACACTAGCTGCTAGCTGACCTGGGCACAGCCGCGCTGGATGAGGACCAACTCACAGAGGTCAGTGATACCAGCTGCTAGCTGACCTGGACACAGCTGCGCTGGATGAGGACCAACTCACAGAGGTCAGTGACACTAGCTGCTAGCTGACCTGGGCACAGCTGCGCTGGATGATGACCAACTCACAGAGGTCAGTGACACTAGCTGCTAGCTGACCTGGGCACAGCTGCGCTAGATGAGGACCAACTCACAGAGGTCAGTGACACTAGCTGCTAGCTGACCTTGACACAGCTGCGCTAGATGAGGACCAACTCACAGAGGTCAGTGACACTAGCTGCTAGCTGACCTGGACACAGCTGCGCTGCCTGAGGACCGACTCACAGAGGTCAGTGTTACCAGCTGCTAGCTGACCTGGGCACAGCTGCGCTGGATGATGACCAACTCACAGAGGTCAGTGACACTAGCTGCTAGCTGACCTGGGCACAGCTGCGCTAGATGAGGACCAACTCACAGAGGTCAGTGACACTAGCTGCTAGCTGACCTGGGCACAGCTGCGCTAGATGAGGACCAACTCACAGAGGTCAGTGACACTAGCTGCTAGCTGACCTGGACACAGCTGCGCTAGATGAGGACCAACTCACAGAGGTCAGTGACACTAGCTGCTAGCTGACCTGGACACAGCTGCGCTAGATGAGGACCAACTCACAGAGGTCAGTGACACTAGCTGCTAGCTGACCTGGACACAGCTGCGCTGCCTGAGGACCGACTCACAGAGGTCAGTGATACCAGCTGCTAGCTGACCTGGGCACAGCTGCGCTGGATGATGACCAACTCACAGAGGTCAGTGACACTAGCTGCTAGCTGACCTGGGCACAGCTGCGCTAGATGAGGACCAACTCACAGAGGTCAGTGACACTAGCTGCTAGCTGACCTGGGCACAGCTGCGCTAGATGAGGACCAACTCACAGAGGTCAGTGACACTAGCTGCTAGCTGACCTGGACACAGCTGCGCTAGATGAGGACCAACTCACAGAGGTCAGTGACACTAGCTGCTAGCTGACCTGGACACAGCTGCGCTAGATGAGGACCAACTCACAGAGGTCAGTGACACTAGCTGCTAGCTGACCTGGACACAGCCGCGCTGGATGAGGACCAACTCACAGAGGTCAGTGACACTAGCTGCTAGCTGACCTGGGCACAGCTGCGCTAGATGAGGACCAACTCACAGAGGTCAGTGACACTAGCTGCTAGCAGACCTGGACACAGCTGCGCTAGATGAGGACCAACTCACATAGGTCAGTGATTAGCTGCTAGCTGACCTGGACACAGCTGCGCTAGATGAGGACCAACTCACAAAGGTCAGTGACTCCGGTTGCTCATCGCTCACTCCACATTCGTTCATATCATTCATTCATCGCTGTATATTCTGTGACTATTGACGATTTAATCGCCATGGTTAACCATCCTGACAAAGGTTTACCGTGATGTGTCTCTCTTTCCCAGTTCATTCTCATCCTAATGTTGATCAGCGATCCCATCATTAGCCAGGTTGAGTGGGATACGGATGAGTGGTTGATGACCTGCCCAAGAAGTCGTACCCCCTCATGCATGACTCGAACCCACGCCTCATGGAGGACTCGAACCCACGCCTCATGCATGACTCGAACTCACGCCTCATGCAGGACTCGAACCCACGCCTCATGCAGGACTCGAACCCACGTCTCATGCAGGACTCGAACCCACGCCTTATGCAGGACTCGAACTCACGCCTCATGCAGGACTCGAACCCACGGCTCATGCAGGACTCGAACCCACGCCTCATGCAGGACTCGAACCCACGCCTCATGCAGGACTCGAACCCACGTCTCATGCAGGACTCGAACCCACGCCTTATGCAGGACTCGAACCCACGCCTCATGCAGGACTCGAACCCACGGCTCATGCAGGACTCGTACCCCCTCATGCAGGACTCGAACCCACGCCTCATGCAGGACTCGAACCCACGCCTCATGCATGACTCGAACTCACGCCTCATGCAGGACTCGAACCCACGGCTCATGCAGGACTCGAACCCACGCTTCATGCAGGACTCGAACCCACGCCTTATGCAGGACTCGAACCCACGCCTCATGCAGGACTCGAACCCACGGCTCATGCAGGACTCGTACCCCCTCATGCAGGACTCGAACCCACGCCTCATGCAGGACTCGAACCCACGCCTCATGCATGACTCGAACTCACGCCTCATGCAGGACTCGAACCCACGCCTCATGCAGGACTCGAACCCACGCCTCATGCAGGACTCGAACTCACGCCTCATGCAGGACTCGAACCCACGGCTCATGCAGGACTCGAACCCACTCTTCATGCAGGACTCGAACCCACGCCTCATGCAGGACTCGAACCCACGCCTCATGCAGGACTCGAACCCACGCCTCATGCAGGACTCGAACCCACGCCTCATGCAGGACTCGAACCCACGTCTCATGCAGGACTCGAACCCACGCCTCATGCAGGACTCGAACCCACGCCTCATGCATGACTCGAACTCACGCCTCATGCAGGACTCGAACCCACGCCTCATGCAGGACTCGAACCCACGCCTCATGCATGACTCGAACCCACGCCTCATGCAGGACTCGAACCCACGCCTCATGCATGACTCGAACTCACGCCTCATGCAGGACTCGAACCCACGGCTCATGCAGGACTCGAACCCACGCCTCATGCAGGACTCGAACCCACGCCTCATGCAGGACTCGAACCCACGTCTCATGCAGGACTCGAACCCACGTCTCATGCAGGACTCGAACCCACGCCTCATGCAGGGCTCGAACCCACGTCTCATGCAGGACTCGAACCCACGGCTCATGCAGGACTCGAACCCACGCCTCATGCAGGACTCGAACCCACGCCTCATGCAGGACTCGAACCCACGCCTCATGCAGGACTCGAAGCCACGCCTCATGCAGGACTCGAACCCACGCCTCATGCAGGACTCGAACCCACGGCTCATGCTGGACTCGAACCCACGTCTCATGCAGGACTCGAACCCACGCCTCATGCAGGACTCGAACCCACGCCCATGCAGGACTCGAACCCACTCAGACTTGTACTCGTATTGATTGACAATACCAAGTCGGTATTTGTTGCTCACACATCCAGCGCAATCATTCAACACAATCCACTTCCCATTCCCATTGACGCTATAAACAAAGGCGTTAACACGTACCCAAAATGAAAAATTGAAAAAAATCGATCTTTTCACCCCCCCCCCCTCCTCTCCCCCCCTCCCCCCTCTACTCTCCCCTCCACTCACTGTGTTCCAATATATACGCAGACTTCGCAGTCCACGTGACTAGCCCTTGTGACCGTTGTACAGTACAATTTCACCACAGTTTTATGGCACCCTTTCAAGATTCCTGCTCTCCTGACATTATCCTGGCTACGCCACTGGCTTACAGTACACTAGCTATTCTCTTATACAAGCTGATTATTGCATGGGCAACATTACCGTTTAAACTATCTTTCTCATTGCTTATCATTACTGTGACCTTCTTTGTATACTGTTCATTACTTTTAAAATCAATTGCTTCTGTGCTTAAGTTTTAAACTTCAAGTATTTATTTGTATCTGTATTTTGTGTGCCCTTCAACAGGCCTATAACAATGTATGAAATGAACAATGTAACTTCTGTAACAGAATGAAACAAAACATTTTGTAACAAAACAAAATGAATTTTTGAATTTTGAATTTCTTTTTTTTACTGGATCCGATATTCAGCGATTCATATGAGTCAAGGTGTGTGTAGTTCTCGATTACAACAGTCTACAGAAGGTAGAACCAAAGACCTTAGTATCCAGTTACTAAGGTCTTTGGTAGAACTACTTGATCCAGTCTGATGTCATATTGCGCGTGTTGCTGGTCTGATAACGACGTCTGTCTCCCTCAGCTGAGCTCCCACACGACAGCCATGGCGGCGATCTTCAGCCGTGCCAGGATCTGCCCGTACACCAATCAGCACTGCGACCTGGCCCAGGACGGGATCAACCTGGATCCAGGTAAAAACCTCAATCTCTTCACTCGGGCTTGTTTCTACGGGCAGGATCCCAGGGCACAGATTCACAAACAATTTTATCTCTTGACACGTTCTAATTTGAAATACTTGTAGGAGTTATCACCAGACTTGGTTATAAAGATTGTGATTTCAAGATGGCGCCAAGTGCAGGTGGCCTGTCACTTGAAGAAATAAGTTTATCTGAATGCATAAGTGAAATAAGTAAAATCAGTAATAGCGAGTTGAAAGAAGAATTGGAGAATACTGGGCTTCCTATCATAGGTAGTAAGGGAGAGTTGATAGAAAGATTAATAAATGAAAATGTAAGCAGACTGAAAAGAAGCTCAGGCCAAAAAGGAGTTCGAACGAAAATGTTGAGATCATAATCTCTAAATTGAATGACATAATCAATGAGAAAGACAAGCTGCTAAGTGAAAAAGAAAAAAGGTTGATCAACCTAGAGGAAGTGAACAATCTTCTAAGAGAGAAAGTGAATGGCCTAACCAGGATGACTACTAATTCCAAGCCAAACGTCGGCCTAGGCCAAAATCGAAACAAAATGGCGGGCGATACTAACATGATGCAGACATCAGTAGGCCGACCAGTAGGGAAAATAACTCATCGGCTATAACCCAAAGGGTTGACTATCAAACTGTCCTGGCAGACAGTATGGAATGGCCTCGTTTAGGTAGTAAAATGCCCACTCAATCAGGAATCCCAATGAAGAATCGTTTTGAAGCACTAAGTGAAGGTCGAGAACCACATCAGACACAAGAAGCTTGGACAACCATAGGACCAAAACAACATAACCGACGATGGGAAACCACCAAGGGAAGCAACCAAATGACAGCTAAAACTCTAAAAAAGTCTAAAAAGCTATGTGGGGTAGTTTTATATGGAGATTCCATGATCCGTAGAGCATGTGAAGTTTGCAAAACGGAAGGAGCTAGAGTGGTTGTCTATCCAGGCACACAAATAGAACAACTTGGGCGACGACTTGAAGAAGATGAAACAGCACCAAAGGTAGTAATCCTACACGTAGGGACAAATAACCTTGAATCGGCAGTAAGTGCTGACCACATAACGGGCGATGTATACGATCTTGTGCCGACCACAAGAAAAGACACAGCCAAGCAAAGATAGTGGTTTGTGGAATATTATATAGAAATGACCTCAACAAAAACTACGTAAAGAAAGTGAATGAAGGCATTAAATGGGTGTGTGATTTACATAATGCGCTATTCACAGATAGCAACAAACATCTTAGTTCACACGAGGTCCAGAGCCAAGATGGGCTCCACCCAAATGCGATAGGGGCGCAGAAGTTGGGTGAACTCCTACGAGGAGTAGCTTTCTCTGTATGTCAGGGAAACTTACTTGTGCCAGGGGGGTGAGTGAAATGGCGATACAGCTAGAGCATCAAAGTGATGCAACTATTACAAATAACAATGAAAGACTGTTTAATAATAGTAACAATAGGCCCAATAATAATGATTGTAGTAAATATATCACAAAAAAATCAAACAAAAATGCAAAAAAATGACAAAAATTCAGGCCTAGAAAGTATCACTAAATGTATTATAGTTAACCAGAATGTGCATGGACTAACAACTGAAATTCCAAGATTAGGAAAACTTATACAAGAGGTAGAATACAGCAGTAAATCAGTTGTCGATGTTCTATGTATTACCGAGCACTGGCAGAAAGAAACCCAAATACAGCATGCATACCTTGAACACTTTATGTGCCTGGCAGAATTCTGCAGAACACAGCTGAACCATGGAGGAACAGCAATATATGTGAACAGGAAATGGTGCGATGTAACAAAAGATCTGAAACAATTACATAAATATAATGTAGAAAAACATTTCGAAATAAGCGGCATAGAAATAGAAATCGAAAATCACCAAAACACTCGATCGAAATTCATAATTATCTTATCTATATACAGAACTCCAGATAGTGACATAAATGTATTCGTCAGCAAACTAGAGACAGTACTAAACTCGATAAATAACCTAAGCAATAAAAATAAAAAAGATATTTATGTCGTTGGAGATTATAATATAGACTTATCTTCACAATGTCCAAACAAAGATAAACTGTTATTACTTCTAGATACACACAACTTAAAATGTACTATAAATCTACCGACTGGAATTGACACATTCTACAATAAAGCGTCTACAATAGACAACATTATAACCAACACAGACAATGAATACACTACTAAAATCCTAAATCTCGGATCATTTCGGTCAAAGCATAACAATTACATATGACAAAATAACGATTCCAACAAGAAGAATACTAAAACGTAACTTCAATGAAAACCTGATTCACATACATTGGAACACAATTATAATAAACTCAAACTGTATAAACAAAAACTATACAAATTACTTAAATCAATTCACTTCTCAATTCAAGACTTCTTTTCCCAAAAAAAAATAAAAATAAAGCATAACTCAAAAAAACAAAACTGGATATCATCGGGATATAAAAACTTCAAGTACAAAACCAAAATGCTAATATTGGCTTAAAAATCACTTCAAAAACTCAAATTTCATTAAAAACTTCTACAACATTTATAAAAGAATATATAGAAGGATTCTCTATTCTGCAAGAAACAAAGAAACAGTAAATGAAATAGAAAGCAGTGAGGATGGAAATCGAACAATATGGCAAATAATAAAAACAATAACCTAAATACAAATAAGTTGAAAAACACTGGAAATATAACATTGGAAACAGAAATCGGTCCAACACAGGATGCAGAAAATATATCAGAAATATTTAACAATTTTTTTATAGATATAGCAAAATCCAGTACTCAAAATTTGAACTACACAGAAAATAAATTCTTTGAATTTCTGAAAATATCTAATAAAAGTCCTAGAAACTCCATTTATTTATCACCAACGACTGAAAATGAAGTACAAGAAATAGTAAAACACATGAAAAACCAATATTCCAGCGGGTGTGACGAAATACCGATGTCACTCATTAAAAAATCGATACCAATAATAGTAGAACCACTGACATTAATAATTAATCAAGCGCTGCAAACTGGGATCTTTCCAGACTTGATGAAGAAATCTAATATCATTCCATTACATAAAAAGGGTAACACGAAATTAGCAGACAACTATAGACCTATATCACTTTTATCATCCTTCTCAAAAATTCTTGATAAAATAATCTCAATTAGATTAACTAGCTTCCTTGAAAAACATGAAATCTTCGCTATAAATCAAAATGGTATCAGGAAAAGCAAATCCACAAGCACCTCAATTAAAAGATTTTTAGACAAAATAATTGGATGAGCGTAGCGAAGACTCAATTTCACTGTACTTGAAAAATCGAATATGTTTTTTTTTTCTGTTCGCGCTCTACAGGTCAAACAAAAATTCAGATCATGATGAAACTTGGCACACACACATGAACCCCTATCTGACTTGATGCTGTATAGTTTTGAGGCGCGATCGGTTAAACCACTTCTGAGAAAACCCATTCCAAAGTTTTCAAAAATCCCATTAGAATAACCCAGAGGAAAACATTCGTGAAAAATATTTCATCTGAGAGGATTCAAATTCTCATAGAATTCAATCTGATAATGATACACATTATTCCGAACTTCTACTCAAATCGTATCAGCCGTTTCGATGTAAAAAAAATATAATGTTATTTGTGTTAATTATTAGAAGCTATTAAGATACCTATTAAATCAAAGCAACAAGTGTCACCACTTGATCATGAACGATTAGAACAAAGCCTTCTTGATTATCATATAAATTATTAATGGAAAATAAGATGGCAGTGATGTAATGGTTTGGATCTCAAGGTGTATATATATATATATATATATATATATATATATATATATATATATATATATATATATATATATATATATATATATATATATATATATATATCTATATCTATATATACATATATATATATATATATATATATATATATATATATATATATATATATATATATATATATATATATATATATATATATATATATATAATAACCAATCCAAAGATAAGTTGATATGTTCCAGCTCATCCATCAACGCGGAAACACATAACGCGTTTGCCTGGTAGAAGCAATAGAGCAAAAAGAAAATGTGTTACAGATATTTTGTGATCTATCAAAAGCATTCGACTGCGTGGATCACAATATTCTTCTATCAAAACTAAATTTCTATGGCATAAGGGGGACCGCACTAAATTTAATTAGATCATACTTAGAAAATAGAAAACAATGTGTCGAAATCACTATGTATGATACAAATGGGAAACAGAACAAAGTAATATCTGAATGTAAACAAATTTCATGTGTAGTACCCCAAGGGTCGGTCTTAGGACCTTTATTATTTATAATATTTATTAATGATCTTCCCTTTTCAGTCGAGTATACAGAATTATTTGCGGATGACACATCTATAATAGCTCATTCAGAAAATCAACTAACAGCCATAAGTGAAGCTGAAAATAAGATAAACATAGCAACACAATGGTTTACAAACAATAAACTCAAACTAAATTCCTCAAAAACTAACTTCATCCAATTTCACACTGTGCAGAAAGCTAGAACTCTCCAAAAAATAGATATAATTAAAACCATCAGGACAATACGCAGCTGAAGAGATTAGAATATACAAAATGTGTAGGTCTAAATATAGATGAAAATTTGAACTGGCATAAACACATAGAACAAATATCCAAAAAGATTAGCTCGGCATGCTTCGCGCTGAGAAGAATAACAGCCATCAGCAATGTAAAAATAGCAAAATTAGTATACAATGCTCAACTGGAAAGTCATATAAGATATGGTATTCAATTTTGGGGATGCTCAAATCAAGCTCATAAAATATTTACGATCCAGAAACGAGCTATAAGAATTATATACCAAGTCCACCCCGAAACACATTGTAAACCTCTATTCAAAAAAGCTGGGATCTTGACACTTGCATGCATATATATACCAGAATCAGTACTGTACATAAAAAGGAATGAAAGCTCCTTCAAAAAAAACAAGATATTCACGAACATTCAACTAGAAGCGCATCAGAATTCCATACAAAACAATATACTATCAAGTTATGTCAAGAAAATTCAAACTACATAAATATTAAGCTCTTTAATAAAATTCCTAAATCCATCAAAAATATAATAGGAATAACATCATTTCAAAAACACTTAAAAGATTTCTTGACTGAAAAAGCGTATTATACAGTAGAAGAATATCTTGACGATTATTCAGAATGATTGAATGATAGGCTACAGGAAGTGAACTGAATTGTATCCTACAAAATTGTAAAAAATGACTAATCCTACAAATCATTATCATAGCTATTATAAATATCAAATAGCGTGATGTTGGCATTAGTTTGTATTATTATCATTATTAACTATAATTATATAAATTTTATTAGCATGTATTTATCAATATTTCACTAAAACAGTATTAAAATATTCCAATATGTTTATCTAGTATATGCACATCACAAGGTGCATAATATACAATATGTCAGTATATTATACCAACTCGTTATGATTATTATAATTTATCTTGTATTATATTATTAAGTTTTTTTTTAATAAGTTATATATGGTAAAAAACCTTTCCATACACCCTTAATGGTATATATCCTGAAGGGTTTGTGTTTATAACTTGTCATTTGTGCTCACACTGTGTCATATGTAATGTACAATTAATGGAAATAAAACTTGACTAACTCGTATTCACGAAAAATTCAAGCAAAAGTCTTAAGAATAGTTTGTGATAAAGTTATCACCGGCCCCGACTGGTTTTAGTGGAGATAAAACACTTACCTCGCAATTGATTTCGATGATTTTGGAAATTTGGCTCACTCAAATTCAATTAGTACATTTTTAGAAGATTGAAAATCAAAATCTAGAGAGGTTGGGAGTAAAGAAACGATCCAAATTACGATTATTATATTTAATATTCAATCTTAACCTCACATTTGGGAATCTCGTATGACAGCTGACAGGATTGGCGGTAGATAAAATGCAAAGCCTTCTCGATGCTCAACAACAAAAAGATTCACAACAATTAGAAAACAACAAACTTGGAAGTATATACAACATTTTATGCATTCATTTTGATTTCAAATATTATCTAGCTGTAGGGAACAAGTAATTCATGTTTATATCGCGTTATTACAAACTAATTGACATCCCGCTCTTTGCTCACATTGGTTGACATTCGGAAACAATGACGTCACACGGCAACGGCACGGACAGTAGGGGCCAAAGATAACACCACGGTAAAATTCTCTTAAAATTCTTTGTGAATAGGGAATAAGGATAAAACGGTGTTCAAGTTAGAACGTGATATCTCGGTTTTAACTTAGAACGGGTTGAGCGCTAAAATGTTTTAAGATAAAATTCTTTGTGAATATGGGCCCAGTTAATAGTTGGTGAATCCGTCACTCAGTGACAGTGGGTGAAGTGCTCAGTTGAAATAATCGAATAGATTCCATAATACATATTGAATCCGGTGATAAAATCTGATCTATCAGATGTACTTCAATCGAAAGTATACCACTTTATTCAGAAATATATGCAACATATTCTCTGAAAATATTGAGGAGACCATTAAGATCATCTATTATCAATGGAAACAGTGGATTTTATTTGATCTCGCACTTATTGTCATTCAGGGTACATTGACCTTCAGCTAATCTATGACTATCAATAACGTAACGGGATAAGCAACATGGCGCTTTCCTTTCGCACCATGCGTATATCAAAGGGATGCCGCCTCACAAATGTTATGATGATTTGCTGGTATTGTTGTATGTTGATCTATACAAGTAATAGATGTAATGCAATCTGTGAATTCAGCTCTTTCCAACTGCATTAAACAATATTGGTATTCATTCCATTAGAATTAGCCAATCTGAATTAAAAATACGTCTGTAATAGCATTTAGTCCCCTAGTCAAGGGCCCTCCTGCTATATTTACCATTTGATAACTGGATAATTACTCATCATCTACGAGAAAGATCAGAAACAATGCAAGTATACAACTATGTACTATATATTGAAATACGAGCCTAATACGTACGATTTGATTTGAAATTGCGAATCTCAGAAATGTACTTGAAAGCGCTGATTCCATCATGGTGAAAACGGCCTAATGTTGAAAGGATAGGACTTACGCCATGTTGCTTATCCCGTTACGTTATTGATAGTCATAGCTAATACGTACGATTTGATTTGAAATTGCGAATCTCAGAAATGTACTTGAAAGCGCGCTGATTCCATCATGGTGAAAACGGCCTAATGTTGAAAGGATAGGACTTATGCCGTGTTGCTTATCCCGTTACGTTATTGATAGTCATAGAGATAATTAACCGCTTGAAATAACGAGGTCAACATGGCGCTAGCTAGCTCCAGGAGGCTAGCACATTCATTGGCCAATGTTTACTGAACAAGTTATCATCAATGATAATATATTGAAATAACAAATTCACGATCTTGGACTGAATGATTTAGCCTACCTCAAGAGCAGGGTCATGTTGTCATGACAGGTAGCTCTCCTAGTGAACAAAGTCCTAGCCTCTTGCAGCTAGCTAGCCCAGGGGGTGCTATGGGTCATGTTGTCATGACAGGTAGCTCTCCTAGTGAACAAAGTCCTAGCCTCTTGCAGCTAGCCCAGGGGGTGCTATGGGTCATGTTGTCATGACAGGTAGCTCTCCTAGTGAACAAAGTCCTAGCCTCTTGCAGCTAGCCCAGGGGGTGTTATGGGTCATGTTGTCATGACAGGTAGCTCTCCTAGTGAACAAAGTCCTAGCCTCTTGCAGCTAGCTAGCCCAGGGGGTGCTATGGGTCATGTTGTCATGACAGGTAGCTCTCCTAGTGAACAAAGTCCTAGCCTCTTGCAGCTAGCCCAGGGGGTGCTATGGGTCATGTTGTCATGACAGGTAGCTCTCCTAGTGAACAAAGTCCTAGCCTCTTGCAGCTAGCCCAGGGGGTGCTATGGGTCATGTTGTCATGACAGGTAGCTCTCCTAGTGAACAAAGTCCTAGCCTCTTGCAGCTAGCTAGCCCAGGGGGTGCTATAGGTCATGTTGTCATGACAGGTGGCTCTCCTGGTGAACAAAGTCCTAGCCTCTTGCAGCTAGCCCAGGGGGTGCTATGGGTCATGTTGTCATGACAGGTAGCTCTCCTAGTGAACAAAGTCCTAGCCTCTTGCAGCTAGCTAGCCCAGGGGGTGCTATAGGTCATGTTGTCATGACAGGTAGCTCTCCTAGTGAACAAAGTCCTAGCCTCTTGCAGCTAGCTAGCCCAGGGGGTGCTATGGGTCATGTTGTCTCCTGGTGAACAAAGTCCTAGCCTCTTGCAGCTAGCCCAGGGGGTGCTATGGGTCATGTTGTCATGACAGGTAGCTCTCCTAGTGAACAAAGTCCTAGCCTCTTGGAGCTAGCTAGCCCAGGGGGTGCTACGGGTCTTGTTGTCATGACAGGTAGCTCTCCTAGTGAACAAAGTCCTAGCCTCTTGCAGCTAGCCCAGGGGGTGCTATGGGTCATGTTGTCATGACAGGTGGCTCTCCTAGTGAACAAAGTCCTAGCCTCTTGCAGCTAGCTAGCCCAGGGGGTGCTATAGGTCATGTTGTCATGACAGGTGGCTCTCCTGGTGAACAAAGTCCTAGCCTCTTGCAGCTAGCCCAGGGGGTGCTATGGGTCATGTTGTCATGACAGATAGCTCTCCTAGTGAACAAAGTCCCAGCCTCTTGCAGCTAGCTAGCCCAGGGGGTGCTATGGGTCATGTTGTCATGACAGGTGGCTCTCCTAGTGAACAAAGTCCTAGCCTCTTGCAGCTAGCTAGCCCAGGGGGTGCTATAGGTCATGTTGTCATGACAGGTAGCTCTCCTAGTGAACAAAGTCCTAGCCTCTTGCAGCTAGCCCAGGGGGTGCTATGGGTCATGTTGTCATGACAGGTGGCTCTCCTGGTGAACAAAGTCCTAGCCTCTTGCAGCTAGCCCAGGGGGTGCTATGGGTCATGTTGTCATGACAGGTAGCTCTCCTAGTGAACAAAGTCCTAGCCTCTTGCAGCCAGCTAGCCCAGGGGGTGCTATAGGTCATGTTGTCATGACAGGTAGCTCTCCTAGTGAACAAAGTCCTAGCCTCTTGCAGCTAGCCCAGGGGGTGCTATGGGTCATGTTGTCATGACAGGTAGCTCTCCTAGTGAACAAAGTCTCAGCCTCTTGTAGCTAGCCCAGGGGGTGCTATGGGTCATGTTGTCATGACAGGTAGCTCTCCTAGTGAACAAAGTCCTAGCCTCTTGCAGCTAGCCCAGGGGGTGCTATAGGTCATGTTGTCATGACAGGTAGCTATCCTAGTGAACAAAGTCCTAGCCTCTTGCAGCTAGCCCAGAGGGTGCTATGGGTCATGTTGTCATGACAGGTGGCTCTCCTAGTGAACAAAGTCCTAGCCTCTTGCAGCTAGCCCAGGGGGTGCTATGGGTCATGTTGTCATGACAGGTAGCTCTCCTAGTGAACAAAGTCCTAGCCTCTTGCAGCTAGCCCAGGGGGTGCTATGGGTCATGTTGTCATGACAGGTGGCTCTCCTAGTGAACAAAGTCCTAGCCTCTTGCAGCTAGCTAGCCCAGGGGGTGCTATGGATCATGTTGTCATGACAGGTAGCTCTCCTAGTGAACAAAGTCCTAGCCTCTTGCAGCTAGCCCAGGGGGTGCTATGGGTCATGTTGTCATGACAGGTAGCTCTCCTAGTGAACAAAGTCCTAGCCTCTTGCAGCTAGCCCAGGGGGTGCTATGGGTCATGTTGTCATGACAGGTGGCTCTCCTAGTGAACAAAGTCCTAGCCTCTTGCAGCTAGCCCAGAGGGTGCTATGGGTCATGTTGTCATGACAGGTAGCTCTCCTAGTGAACAAAGTCCTAGCCTCTTGCAGCTAGCTAGCCCAGGGGGTGCTATAGGTCATGTTGTCATGACAGGTAGCTCTCCTAGTGAACAAAGTCCTAGCCTCTTGCAGCTAGCCCAGGGGGTGCTATGGGTCATGTTGTCATGACAGGTGGCTCTCCTGGTGAACAAAGTCCTAGCCTCTTGCAGCTAGCCCAGGGGGTGCTATGGGTCATGTTGTCATGACAGGTAGCTCTCCTAGTGAACAAAGTCCTAGCCTCTTGCAGCTAGCTAGCCCAGGGGGTGCTATAGGTCATGTTGTCATGACAGGTAGCTCTTCTAGTGAACAAAGTCCTAGCCTCTTGCAGCTAGCCAGCTAGCCCAGGGGGTGCTATGGGTCATGTTGTCATGACAGGTAGCTCTCCTAGTGAACAAAGTCCTAGCCTCTTGCAGCTAGCCCAGGGGGTGCTATGGGTCATGTTGTCATGACAGGTAGCTCTCCTAGTGAACAAAGTCCTAGCCTCTTGCAGCTAGCCCAGGGGGTGCTATAGGTCATGTTGTCATGACAGGTAGCTCTCCTAGTGAACAAAGTCCTAGCCTCTTGCAGCTAGCCCAGGGGGTGCTATGGATCATGTTGTCATGACAGGTAGCTCTCCTAGTGAACAAAGTCCTAGCCTCTTGCAGCTAGCCCAGGGGGTGCTATGGGTCATGTTGTCATGACAGGTAGCTCTCCTAGTGAACAAAGTCCTAGCCTCTTGCAGCTAGCCCAGGGGGTGCTATGGGTCATGTTGTCATGACAGGTGGCTCTCCTAGTGAACAAAGTCCTAGCCTCTTGCAGCTAGCCCAGAGGGTGCTATGGGTCATGTTGTCATGACAGGTAGCTCTCCTAGTGAACAAAGTCCTAGCCTCTTGCAGCTAGCTAGCCCAGGGGGTGCTATAGGTCATGTTGTCATGACAGGTAGCTCTCCTAGTGAACAAAGTCCTAGCCTCTTGCAGCTAGCCCAGGGGGTGCTATAGGTCATGTTGTCATGACAGGTAGCTCTCCTAGTGAACAAAGTCCTAGCCTCTTGCAGCTAGCCAGCTAGCCCAAGGGGTGCTATGGGTCATGTTGTCATGACAGGTAGCTCTCCTAGTGAACAAAGTCCTAGCCTCTTGCAGCTAGCCCAGGGGGTGCTATGGGTCATGTAGTCATGACAGGTAGCTCTCCTAGTGAACAAAGTCCTAGCCTCTTGCAGCTAGCTAGCCCAGGGGGTGCTATAGGGCATGTTGTCATGACAGGTAGCTCTCCTAGTGAACAAAGTCCTAGCCTCTTGGAGCTAGCTAGCCCAGGGGGTGCTATGGGTCATGTTGTCATGACAGGTAGCTCTCCTAGTGAACAAAGTCCTAGCCTCTTGCAGCTAGCCCAGGGGGTGCTATAGGTCATGTTGTCATGACAGGTAGCTCTCCTAGTGAACAGAGTCCTAGCCTCTTGCAGCTAGCCAGCTAGCCCAGGGGGTGCTATGGGTCATGTTGTCATGACAGGTGGCTCTCCTGGTGAACAAAGTCCTAGCCTCTTGCAGCTAGCTAGCCCAGGGGGTGCTATGGGTCATGTTGTCATGACAGGTAGCTCTCCTAGTGAACAAAGTCCTAGCCTCTTGCAGCTAGCCCAGGGGGTGCTATAGGTCATGTTGTCATGACAGGTAGCTCTCCTAGTGAACAAAGTCCTAGCCTCTCGGAGCTAGCTAGCCCAGGGGGTGCTATGGGTCATGTTGTCATGACAGGTAGCTCTCCTAGTGAACAAAGTCCTAGCCTCTTGCAGCTAGCTAGCCCAGGGAGTGCTATGGGTCATGTTGTCATGACAGGTAGCTCTCCTAGTGAACAAAGTCCTAGCCTCTTGCAGCTAGCCCAGGGGGTGCTATGGGTCATGTTGTCATGACAGGTAGCTCTCCTAGTGAACAAAGTCCTAGCCTCTTGCAGCTAGCCCAGGGGGTGCTATGGGTCATGTTGTCATGACAGGTAGCTCTCCTAGTGAACAAAGTCCTAGCCTCTCGGAGCTAGCTAGCCCAGGGGGTGCTATGGGTCATGTTGTCATGACAGGTAGCTCTCCTAGTGAACAAAGTCCTAGCCTCTTGCAGCTAGCTAGCCCAGGGAGTGCTATGGGTCATGTTGTCATGACAGGTAGCTCTCCTAGTGAACAAAGTCCTAGCCTCTTGCAGCTAGCCCAGGGGGTGCTATGGGTCATGTTGTCATGACAGGTAGCTCTCCTAGTGAACAAAGTCTCAGCCTCTTGTAGCTAGCCCAGGGGGTGCTATGGGTCATGTTGTCATGACAGGTGGCTCTCCTAGTGAACAAAGTCCTAGCCTCTCGGAGCTAGCTAGCCCAGGGGGTGCTATAGGTCATGTTGTCATGACAGGTAGCTCTCCTAGTGAACAAAGTCCTAGCCTCTTGCAGCTAGCTAGCCCAGGGGGTGCTATAGGTCATGTTGTCATGACAGGTGGCTCTCCTAGTGAACAAAGTCCTAGCCTCTTGCAGCTAGCTAGCCCAGGGGGTGCTATGGGTCATGTTGTCATGACAGGTAGCTCTCCTGGTGAACAAAGTCCTAGCCTCTTGCAGCTAGCCCAGGGGGTGCTATGGGTCATGTTGTCATGACAGGTAGCTCTCCTAGTGAACAAAGTCCTAGCCTCTTGCAGCTAGCCCAGGGGGTGCTATGGGCTCTTGCAGCTAGCCCAGGGGGTGCTATGGGCTCTTGCAGCTAGCCAGCCCAGGGGGTGCTATGGGCTCTTGCAGCTAGCCAGCCCAGGGGGTGCTATGGGCTCTTGCAGCTAGCTAGCCCAGGGGGTGCTATGGGCTCTTGCAGCTAGCTAGCCCAGGGGGTGCTATGGGCTCTTGCAGCTAGCCAGCCCAGGGGGTGATATGGGCTCTTGTAGCTAGCTAGCCCAGGGGGTGCTATGGGCTCTTGCAGCTAGCTAGCCCAGGGGGTGCTATGGGCTCTTGCAGCTAGCTAGCCCAGGAGGTGCTATGGGCTCTTGCAGCTAGCCAGCCCAGGGGGTGCTATGGGCTCTTGCAGCTAGCTAGCCCAGGAGGTGCTATGGGCTCTTGCAGCTAGCCAGCCCAGGGGGTGCTATGGGCTCTTGCAGCTAGCCAGCCCAGGGGGTGCTATGGGCTCTTGCAGCTAGCTAGCCCAGGGGGTGCTATGGGCTCTTGCAGCTAGCTAGCCCAGGGGGTGCTATGGGCTCTTGCAGCTAGCTAGCCCAGGGGTGCTATGGGCTCTTGCAGCTAGCTAGCCCAGGGGGTGCTATGGGCTCTTGCAGCTAGCCAGCCCAGGGGGTGCTATGGGCTCTTGCAGCTAACTAGCCCAGGGGGTGCTATGGGCTCTTGCAGCTAGCCCAGGGGGTGCTATGGGCTCTTGAAGCTAGCTAGCCCAGGGGGTGCTATGGGCTCTTGCAGCTAGCTAGCCCAGGGGGTGCTATGGGCTCTTGAAGCTAGCTAGCCCAGGGGGTGCTATGGGCTCTTGCAGCTAGCTAGCCCAGGGGGTGCTATGGGCTCTTGCAGCTAGCTAGCCCAGGGGGTGCTATGGGCTCTTGCAGCTAGCTAGCCCAGGGGGTGCTATGGGCTCTTGCAGCTAGCTAGCCCAGGGGGTGCTATGGGCTCTTGCAGCTAGCCCAGGGGGTGCTATGGGCTCTTGAAGCTAGCTAGCCCAGGGGGTGCTATGGGCTCTTGCAGCTAGCTGGCCCAGGGGGTGCTATGGGCTCTTGAAGCTAGCTAGCCCAGGGGGTGCTATGGGCTCTTGCAGCTAGCTAGCCCAGGGGGTGCTATGGGCTCTTGCAGCTAGCTAGCCCAGGGGGTGCTATGGGCTCTTGCAGCTAGCTAGCCCAGGGGGTGCTATGGGCTCTTGCAGCTAGCCCAGGGGGTGCTATGGGCTCTTGCAGCTAGCCAGCCCAGGGGGTGCTATGGGCTCTTGCAGCTAGCCCAGGGGGTGCTATGGGCTCTTGCAGCTAGCTAGCCCAGGGGGTGCCATGGGCTCTTGCAGCTAGCTAGCCCAGGGGGTGCTATGGGCTCTTGCGGCTAGCTAGCCCAGGGGTGCTATGGGCTCTTGCAGCTAGCTAGCCCAGGGGGTGCTATGGGCTCTTGCAGCTAGCCAGCCCAGGGGGTGCTATGGGCTCTTGCAGCTAGCTAGCCCAGGGGGTGCTATGGGCTCTTGCAGCTAGCTAGCCCAGGGGGTGCTATGGGCTCTTGCAGCTAGCTAGCCCAGGGGGTGCTATGGGCTCTTGCAGCTAGCTAGCCCAGGGGGTGCTATGGGCTCTTGCAGCTAGCCAGCCCAGGGGGTGCTATGGGCTCTTGTAGCTAGCTAGCCCAGGGGGTGCTATGGGCTCTTGCAGCTAGCTAGCCCAGGGGGTGCTATGGGCTCTTGCAGCTAGCTAGCCCAGGGGGTGCTATGGGCTCTTGCAGCTAGCCAGCCCAGGGGGTGCTATGGGTCATGTTGGCAACCTTGGCCAATATCTACAACTTGATATTTGAAACAATTCCCTGCGGGGCTATTGGATTACCTGAAATATGTCCCGGTATTTCTCTCTAGCACTCCAGCCCAGGTAAGACGCACCGTGTCGTATAAATGTTCCGTTACTTGGTAAGTCATCATTGGTAATGTCGAGAAGCGAGCGGAACTACGTCACGTGCCACGTGCTTTCCACATTGACAGAAACAGTTTTCTCAATAATTAAATCAATTTATTATTTTTCACATAAGTCTAACTCACAATATGGGAATAAGTTTGGGGGCGCTACACTAGGTTCAGCCTGGGGGCGCTACACTAGGTTCAGCCCGGGGGCGCTACGTTAGGTTCAGCCTGGGGGCGCTACACTAGGTTCAGCCCGGGGGCGCTACACTAGGTTCAGCCTGGGGGCGCTACACTAGGTTCAGCCCGGGGGCGCTACGTTAGGTTCAGCCTGGGGGCGCTACACTAGGTTCAGCCCGGGGGCACTACACTAGGTTCAGCACGGGGGCGTTGGATTCCTAACAGTTGAATAATCGCCAATACATCCCAGCTATTATACCAACACGTCGCCAATAGATCCCGGCTATTATTCCAGCACGTTGCCAATATACCATAGCTGTTATTCCAGCACGTTGCCAATATACCATAGCTGTTATTCCAGCACGTTGCCAATATACCATAGCTGTTATTCCAGCACGTCGCCAATAGATCCTGGCTAATATTCCAGCATGTGACTATGCACAGTGTGAATGACATGATCTGTTGCCAGATGTGAAGAATGTGATGGAGAAGTCTGTTGACCTTGACGAGCTGTCGTACGTGTGGACGGCGTGGAGGAGGCAGACCGGCCCGGACATCAGGCCCCACTACAAGCAATACGTGGAGCTCGAGAACACAGCTGCCAGACTGAACGGTTGGTTGATATTCTGATACAGTTGAGAGCGGGCAGGCGCCAATCACGCGCCGAGTTCAATACCTGTATCTCAATAACATTATGTGCGGGCGTGAACCCGTAGCGTATAACTTCAAATACGACTTCAGGAAGAAATAGTTGGTGACAGAAATATAGGTCCTTTAATTATTTATAATTGATTGATGAATAATAGTCTTCAAAACCAGATACCGAATGTTTTAGTCCAGGTTACAGAGATATGGGTGAATGAGTGATTGGATGAGACACCTCGAGTGGGAGATGTCATCTCTCTTGTGGTCCAGGTTACAGAGATATGGGTGAGATGTGGCGAAGTGAGTACGACACGCCGACGTTTGTTGACGACGTCGATGCGCTGTGGGAGCAGGTGAAACCGCTCTACGTGAACCTTCACACTCACGTCAAAAGGAAACTGGAGATCAGATTCGAGAATAAACTCGACTTGGGTCCAGACGGATTATTGCCAGCGCATGTATTCGGTGAGTATCAATTACCCCTCCAGCACTCCATTCATTTGGGGATACGAATAATGAAAATATCTCCTTCCCTTATTCACTTGTCCAGCCGTATTTCCTCCAACACGCACCGTCGTGATGATCTGGATCTGTTGTTGAGTGCTTCGTAAGGTATGGGATTCTAACTGAAAGTATTCCACTTGATATTTGTTGAGACATTGGAAGGGAAACCATCAATTACGACCTCTCAATATTGTACCATCCAAATACTTATTCGACAGATTCTTCTTTTCTTTCTGCGTGATCAGTCGTCACATATGGTATTCTCTGATGAGTTGATGTCTCACATGTATGGTGATCAGATCATGGACTTATAACTGTTTCAGATTGTCAGTTAACAGAACCATTCAGAGGTGACGTCAAATCAACCAAATCAACTGATTCACAATGGAGCATAATATTTACAGTTTCTACCACGTTTTATTGACTGGTAGTTTCTCATTAATACTCTCTATTATTCATGCATGTACTATTCATTAGGGTTCCTGTACAGTGGGAATACACTGAATAGAGAAACTGAGAGTAGATCGAATACCCCGTGACTCTCTAGCTGCATCATAAGAGTAGAATATCTGAATTGCGGTAGAAAGAGTCATATACATTATTATCTGTATCTGGGAAACTGACACAGGGTGCTCGGAAATCAGTCAATTCACACTCTGACACGGGTGTTCCTGGATCGGTAACAAGGTGTTCTCAGAACACACGTGGTGAGAGGAAATCAGTCAATTCACACTCTGACACGGGTGTTCCTGGATCGGGAACAAGGTGTTCTCAGAACACACGTGGTGAGAGGAAATCAGTCAATTCACACTCTGACACGGGTGTTCCTGGATCGGTAACAAGGTGTTCTCAGAACACACGTGGTGAGAGGAAATCAGTCAATTCACACTCTGACACGGGTGTTCCTGGATCGGGAACAAGGTGTTCTCATAACACACGTGGTGAGAGGAAATCAGTCAATTCACACTCTGACACGGGTGTTCCTGGATCGGGAACAAGGTGTTCTCATAACACACGTGGTGAGAGGAAATCAGTCAATTCACACTCTGACACGGGTGTTCCTGGATCGGTAACAAGGTGTTCTCATAACACACGTGGTGAGAGGAAATCAGTTACGTCACACTCTGACACGGGTGTTCCTGGATCGGTAACAAGGTGTTCTCATAACACACGTGGTGAGAGGAAATCAGTCAATTCACACTCTGACACGGGTTGTCCTGGATCGGGAACAAGGTGTTCCCAGAACACACGTGGTGAGAGGAAATCAGTCAATTCACACTCTGACACGGGTTGTCCTGGATCGGGAACAAGGTGTTCCCAGAACACACGTGGTGAGAGGAAATCAGTCAATTCACACTCTGACACGGGTGTTCCTGGATCGGGAACAAGGTGTTCTCATAACACACGTGGTGAGAGGAAATCAGTCAATTCACACTCTGGCACGGGTGTTCCTGGATCGGTAACAAGGTGTTCTCATAACACACGTGGTGAGAGGAAATCAGTCAATTCACACTCTGACACGGGTGTTCCTGGATCGGGAACAAGGTGTTCCCAGAACACACGTGGTGAGAGGAAATCAGTCAATTCACACTCTGACACGGGTGTTCCTGGATCGGGAACAAGGTGTTCTCATAACACACGTGGTGAGAGGAAATCAGTCAATTCACACTCTGACACGGGTGTTCCTGGATCGGGAACAAGGTGTTCCCAGAACACACGTGGTGAGAGGAAATCAGTCAATTCACACTCTGACACGGGTTGTCCTGGATCGGGAACAAGGTGTTCCCAGAACACACGTGGTGAGAGGAAATCAGTCAATTCACACTCTGACACGGGTGTTCCTGGATCGGGAACAAGGTGTTCCCAGAACACACGTGGTGAGAGGAAATCAGTCAATTCACACTCTGACACGGGTGTTCCTGGATCGGGAACAAGGTGTTCTCATAACACACGTGGTGAGAGGAAATCAGTCAATTCACACTCTGACACGGGTGTTCCTGGATCGGGAACAAGGTGTTCTCATAACACACGTGGTGAGAGGAAATCAGTCAATTCACACTCTGACACGGGTGTTCCTGGATCGGGAACAAGGTGTTCTCATAACACACGTGGTGAGAGGAAATCAGTCAATTCACACTCTGACACGGGTTGTCCTGGATCGGGAACAAGGTGTTCTCATAACACACGTGGTGAGAGGAAATCAGTCAATTCACACTCTGACACGGGTGTTCCTGGATCGGGAACAAGGTGTTCCCAGAACACACGTGGTGAGAGGAAATCAGTCAATTCACACTCTGACACGGGTTGTCCTGGATCGGGAACAAGGTGTTCTCATAACACACGTGGTGAGAGGAAATCAGTCAATTCACACTCTGGCACGGGTGTTCCTGGATCGGTAACAAGGTGTTCCCAGAACACACGTGGTGAGAGGAAATCAGTCAATTCACACTCTGACACGGGTGTTCCTGGATCGGGAACAAGGTGTTCCCAGAACACACGTGGTGAGAGGAAATCAGTCAATTCACACTCTGACACGGGTTGTCCTGGATCGGGAACAAGGTGTTCTCATAACACACGTGGTGAGAGGAAATCAGTCAATTCACACTCTGACACGGGTGTTCCTGGATCGGGAACAAGGTGTTCCCAGAACACACGTGGTGAGAGGAAATCAGTCAATTCACACTCTGACACGGGTTGTCCTGGATCGGTAACAAGGTGTTCTCATAACACACGTGGTGAGAGGAAATCAGTCAATTCACACTCTGGCACGGGTGTTCCTGGATCGGTAACAAGGTGTTCCCAGAACACACGTGGTGAGAGGAAATCAGTCAATTCACACTCTGACACGGGTTGTCCTGGATCGGTAACAAGGTGTTCTCATAACACACGTGGTGAGAGGAAATCAGTCAATTCACACTCTGGCACGGGTGTTCCTGGATCGGTAACAAGGTGTTCCCAGAACACACGTGGTGAGAGGAAATCAGTCAATTCACACTCTGACACGGGTGTTCCTGGATCGGGAACAAGGTGTTCTCATAACACACGTGGTGAGAGGAAATCAGTCAATTCACACTCTGACACGGGTGTTCCTGGATCGGGAACAAGGTGTTCTCATAACACACGTGGTGAGAGGAAATCAGTCAATTCACACTCTGACACGGGTGTTCCTGGATCGGTAACAAGGTGTTCCCAGAACACACGTGGTGAGAGGAAATCAGTTACTTCACACTCTGACACGGGTGTTCCTGGATCGGTAACAAGGTGTTCTCATAACACACGTGGTGAGAGGAAATCAGTCAATTCACACTCTGACACGGGTGTTCCTGGATCGGTAACAAGGTGTTCCCAGAACACACGTGGTGAGAGGAAATCAGTTACTTCACACTCTGACACGGGTGTTCCTGGATCGGGAACAAGGTGTTCTCATAACACACGTGGTGAGAGGAAATCAGTCAATTCACACTCTGACACGGGTGTTCCTGGATCGGGAACAAGGTGTTCCCAGAACACACGTGGTGAGAGGAAATCAGTCAATTCACACTCTGGCACGGGTGTTCCTGGATCGGTAACAAGGTGTTCTCATAACACACGTGGTGAGAGGAAATCAGTCAATTCACACTCTGACACGGGTGTTCCTGGATCGGGAACAAGGTGTTCTCATAACACACGTGGTGAGAGGAAATCAGTCAATTCACACTCTGACACGGGTGTTCCTGGATCGGGAACAAGGTGTTCCCAGAACACACGTGGTGAGAGGAAATTACGACTCTCTGTCCAAATAAACCTCAGTCAGGATCTCTAACAATTACTCACAAGCAAAACTAGAATTGAAGAATTATGTAGAGATCGATATTATCGATATTTCTAGTTTATTTCTCAATTAGGTTCATTTAATGTTTGGTCATGTCCAAAACATATAATTTATTCAACCGGCAGTTGAACTACAATCTGGTAGTTGTGTGGCACACAGCATGGATCACGTGGTTTATTTCTTCTATTGCGATTCGTTGCGTGAGAAATATTGTGAGATGCGTTAGTTTGCATAATCAGCTGATAAAGTGATTGGCAAGAATAGAGGGGAACCACGAATGATGAACCATGGTGAGAATCGAGCCCAGGTCTCCTGAATGACAGTTCAGTGCACTGGAAACTGATTACTCCATGTATCCCGTGTCCTGATACAATCGTTCCCTTTCTTCCAGGCGACATGTGGGCTCAATCCTGGGAGAGTCTCTACGACTTGGTTCGTCCGTATCCTGAAGCCACGCCGTTCAACATCACAGCCTCGCTCGTCAAACAGGTAACACGACAGTCGCTCATCTCATAGCAAACACTCTCGTCGTCAAACAGGTAACACGACAGTCGCTCATCTCATAGCAAACACTCTCGTCGTCAAACAGGTAGCACGACAGTCGCCCATCTCATAGCAAACACTCTCGTCGTCAAACAGGTAACACGACAGTCGCTCATCTCATAGCAAACACTCTCGTCGTCAAACAGGTAACACGACAGTCGCTCATCTCATAGCAAACACTCTCGTCGTCAAACAGGTAACACGACAGTCGCCCATCTCATAGCAAACACTCTCGTCGTCAAACAGGTAACACGACAGTCGCTCATCTCATAGCAAACACTCTCGTCGTCAAACAGGTAACACGACAGTCGCTCATCTCATAGCAAACACTCTCGTCGTCAAACAGGTAACACGACAGTCGCTCATCTCATAGCAAACACTCTCGTCGTCAAACAGGTAACACGACAGTCGCTCATCTCATAACAAACACTCTCGTCGTCAAACAGGTAACACGACAGTCGCTCATCTCATAGCAAACACTCTCGTCGTCAAACAGGTAACACGACAGTCGCTCATCTCATAACAAACACTCTCGTCGTCAAACAGGTAACACGACAGTCGCTCGTCTCATAGCAAACACTCTCGTCGTCAAACAGGTAACACGACAGTCGCTCATCTCATAGCAAACACTCTCGTCGTCAAACAGGTAACACGACAGTCGCTCATCTCATAGCAAACACTCTCGTCGTCAAACAGGTAACACGACAGTCGCTCATCTCATAGCAAACACTCTCGTCGTCAAACAGGTAACACGACAGTCGCTCATCTCATAGCAAACACTCTCGTCGTCAAACAGGTAACACGACAGTCGCTCATCTCATAGCAAACACTCTCGTCGTCAAACAGGTAACACGACAGTCGCTCATCTCATAACAAACACTCTCGTCGTCAAACAGGCAACACGACAGTCGCTCATCTCATAGCAAACACTCTCGTCGTCAAACAGGCAACACGACAGTCGCTCATCTCATAGCAAACACTCTCGTCGTCAAACAGGTAACACGACAGTCGCTCATCTCATAGCAAACACTCTCGTCGTCAAACAGGTAACACGACAGTCGCCCATCTCATAGCAAACACTCTCGTCGTCAAACAGGCAACACGACAGTCGCTCATCTCATAGCAAACACTCTCGTCGTCAAACAGGTAACACGACAGTCGCTCATCTCATAGCAAACACTCTCGTCGTCAAACAGGTAACACGACAGTCGCTCATCTCATAACAAACACTCGTCAACTCTCGAGGAGGAAGAATGATGAGTCAGGTATATAAGCCTATTGTGTCTAACGATCACGTTGGTGATTGATGAACGTGGAAAAGATGTACTTGAACAGGAACAATGATGTTCCAGAGATGCGTTGAACCCGTCTGTGACTGGAAGACAGGACCTCAATCAGTTGGAAATCGAAGCAACTCCACATTGGTCGCTTGGCAAGCGCTCAAGGCTTCATGCCGCAAACGTCGCAGTCGACATTCATCACATTCCAGTTCGATTTTATTATAGTTTGTTGATAATTTAAGAGCCCGCATCTTAGCTGAGAATGTTTCTCTTCGAAATGCTCGACCCAAGTTCGATGTGCGTTCAAAAGTTTGGTTGTGGGTTGAAAAGTGAAAATATGATGATACTGAAAGTTTTCCAGTAACCACCGCTAGATGGGGGAGTTTTTCATTTCATAATTTGGACAAAATTTAGTTACATGACACATTTTGGCCAAGGAAATTGAGAAAACTGTGAAAAAACAGGCAAATCAGAATTTCAAATATTGATAAGCAAAGTTGAACTTGAAGATGTGCGTTTGTGATTTATTTCCATTATTTTCGGTAACCGGGAATTGAACAATGAAAACCATGAAATCAGGCACATTTTGATTCAATTATTGCTTCATAATGAAATTATTCTTCAATTTTCGACAAGGCATATCTAATTGTGAGAGTATCACTTATTCATTGCATTTTACCGTCACTCCGTGATGTTTGTAGTTGTCGAGATATATGTGGTGGAAGTGCACCCTGTAAATCTGTCCAAGATGCGGGCTCTTGAAAGGACATGTCCTCCTCGGAACTGATCTGTCCAAGATGCGGGCTCTTGAAAGGACATGTCCTCCTCGGAACTGATTCCTGATATCAGAAATGGAAATCTTCCTCGTTGCCTTTGATTCCCTGGATTTATTCAATCCGACTCTATCATTGATTCAACACAACCTTTGTTGACCGTCACATTATTGTATCTGTCGATTGTTTGGCTTGGCATTGAACCTGAACGCCTGCGTGGTTGGTAATGAGTGGGTCTCCGTTCCGTCTAGAACTACACGGTGGTGGACATGTTCGAGCTGGCCAACGACTTCTTCCTGTCGCTGGGGTTGCCCAGCAACGACATGGCGTACGACGAGCAGAAGGGGGCGATCATCACCAAGCCTCTCGACCGAGACATCGTCTGCCACGCGTCAGCCTGGGACTTCTACGACGGCAAGGATTTCAGGTAATACACATTGTTTGACTAGAAACGTCTTTTAAAGTAGGACTGTGTGAGACTAGTCGACACGTTCAGGGTTATCTGCAACCGTGGGACCTTTTACCTACCAGATAGAAAGCAAGATACAGAGTGAGAGAGAGAGAGAGAGAGAGAGAGAGAGAGAGAGAGAGAGAGAGAGAGAGAGAGAGAGAGAGAGAGAGAGAGAGAGAGTGAGAGAGAGAGAGAGAGAGAGAGAGAGAGAGAGAGAGAGAAAAAGTACCTGTCGTATACGTCATCGATGCAGTCAGTCACCCGAAGGTCACGTCTCGGGAACAAACAGCTGACTCAAGTCACGTGGTTCGGGACTGAGCTGCCGAACAAAGAGCATGCGGGCTCCAACATACAGCTACTGACTGATGGCGTACAATCAAGCATTGGTCACCCAATTCGGTCTCCGATAACAAAACCCTTCTGTTTCACATAGATTCGGCCACCATACTCAACACAGTGTTCGACCAATGAATATGTGGTTATTACAATCAATCATTTCTGTGAATTCTCAACCAGTTAACTTGTTTGTTTACATGAAATGAATGGATACAACCATCAGGAGAATGAATATGAATGGAAGCAATACTTGCGAGAATAGTTGGGGAAGAGAGCAGAATATTCGTTTCCATTCTTCTTGTGACTAATATCAGTGATACCAGTTGTATTTCAATCCCATTCAGCTCACATAAATACACTCGTTATTTCATTTACCCTGATTATTCTCTCAAGTCTTGCAATTACTCCTTCATGATTCACCTCATGAATCATCACCAAGCTCTTCACAGGCTGTGGAGTGAGATCGTCCTTGATGTGCCACGTCAGAGCGATCGCACCTGCCATCTTCAGGAACAATCTGCCTCGTGTGAAATGTCGATGTCAATAAGATATATAACATCTGATGGTGAAAATACCAGAAGATTAGGATATAAGAACGAATCAATCAGGTCCCCGTCATTGTTCCAGGATAAAGATGTGCACCCAGGTGACCGCCGAGGACCTTGTGGTGATCCACCACGAGATGGGCCACATCCAGTACTACATCCAGTACAAAGACCAGCCGTACGCGTTCCGGGAAGGCGCCAACGAGGGCTTCCAAGAGGCCGTGGGCGACACGATCGCGCTGTCCGTCGACACGCCGTACCACCTGGCCAAGGTCGGGCTACTGGACGACTTCACCGACTCGCCCGAGAACAGCCTCAATGCCCTCACGAAGATGGCGCTCAATAAGGTAGATCACAACGTGGAGATTTCAGAGATATTGGCACGACGACGTTTTTACCAATGCCATGGGGATGTAAAGTGAGAAGGTGGTCGTCAGGGATCTTGAGGTTACAGATGGACTAGGTTGTTAGGCCTTCAAACATTAGTTCATTTAAAGATAATTTAAATATACTTGCCCCCCTAAGTTGCCTCATTATAAAGTTTAGTGTATTTATACTCTTTTTCACTATTTTCTCATTCTGACTCCCCCACCCTAAACGTCTATCAAATACCACCCCTAAGTACTTGTAATTTTCCACTGACTCAAGTGACTTCCCTCCTACATCATACACTACATCTGTCCTTATGGTCCTCCTACCATATGTCACTAACTTGCACTTCCCTGTATTCAACCCCATCTTGTTTGACTGAACCCAACGATTAATTGCCGCTGAATCTACCTGAAGAGCTACTACATCCTCATCTGTATTGATTTCCCTATATAACACACAACCATCCTCAAATAACCTTATTCTTGAATTAACAACACTAGTTGGATCATGTATATATAAATCAAATAATAAGGGACCCAACACTATACCCTGTGGAACTCCTGTTCAGATACCGGAAACGACCGTGTATCTTGGAATGCTGATGTATTCCAGCGCGGAATGAGCTCTGATTGGTGCGATTTGTTTCGAGGACTCCTGGGATTGGAGGAATCTTCTCCCAGCCTAGTCCAAAGTAACTGAGGTCCAAGAATGCTCGCTGTCGAATCGAAAGTCAAGATACTTCACTTCATCAGCAAGGAATAGTCACATATAATCAAGGAGGTTATATACTATATCTAACCTCCTTGCATATGATTGAAAGAACCAAGAGGCGGTGGTGTGATAGAGTGAATTGGGCTAAAGAACATGTAATTTGTTTTGCTGACTTTCAGATTTAGTTTAATATCATTATTCATCTATTTGGTTAGTTTCTCAACGTTTTCCTGCATGAATGATTGGATAACACTGGCAGTGTTGTCATAAAAAGCGCAGAGGAGTGTATCATTGGAATAGCATTGAAGTTTGTCAATGGGACCTGCTTGCGAAAGGTCGTTCATATCGTAGAGGACATGGACTGAAAATGGATCCTTGAGGAACGACATAATGTATTTCAGCTCCAGAATTAATTCTACCTCAAGTGATGAGTAATTGTTTCCTGCCTCCAAGGTAGTCTCCAAACCATTCAAGTACGTGTTCTCGTATTTCTGACTCTTCCGGTGCATACAATGGAGTATCGTGGTGGACTGTATCTAACGCTTTTTCGAGGTCAATGATTGGGCCAGCAGTGTTACTATCTCTGTCCATCTCATCTTGAACGCTGGACGAAAGGTCCATGATGACCGATTCTGTGCCAATTTTCTCTCACAAATTATACTGACGATTGCCTCTAGGTACTTGTCCAGCCTGCTCTTGATTACCCATTCTAGTATTTCACTCACGATAGAGAGGAGCGATATTGGTTGGAAATTAATATTTGGGTTTAATTTATCACAACTTTTGGAGACTGCTAGAACGTCTGAAATTCTGAAGTGCATAAGGTATCTGTCCCTATTCCATTGATTCATGTATTCACTAGTTGTGTTATGACGTGGATACGGCAAACGTTCAGGGGCAAAAACTTTATGGTGTTGGTTGAATCATCATCAATGTCTGAGAAGTGACGGTTGGGCAGGTGCTATGAAACGCATGGGACTAGTTCCATCATCAATGTCTGAGAAGTGACGGTTGGGCAGGTGCTATGAAACGCATGGGACTAGTTCCATCATCAATGTCTGAGAAGTGACGGTTGGGCAGGTGCTATGAAACGCATGAGACTAGTTCCATCATAAATGTCTGAGAAGTGACGGTTGGGCAGGTGCTATGAAACGCATGGGACTAGTTCCATCATCAATGTCTGAGAAGTGACGGTTGGGCAGGTGCTATGAAACGCATGGGACTAGTTCCATCATCAATGTCTGAGAAGTGACGGTTGGGCAGGTGCTATGAAACGCATGAGACTAGTTCCATCATCAATGTCTGAGAAGTGACGGTTGGGCAGGTGCTATGAAACGCATGGGACTAGTTCCATCATCAATGTCTGAGAAGTGACGGTTAGGCAGGTGCTATGAAACGCATGGGACTAGTTCCATCATCAATGTCTGAGAAGTGACGGTTGGGCAGGTGCTATGAAACGCATGGGACTAGTTCCATCATCAATGTCTGAGAAGTGACGGTTGGGCAGGTGCTATGAAACGCATGGGACTAGTTCCATCATCAATGTCTGAGAATTGACGGTTAGGCAGGTGCTATGAAACGCATGGGACTAGTTCCATCATCAATGTCTGAGAAGTGACGGTTGGGCAGGTGCTATGAAACGTATGGGACTAGTTCCATCATCAATGTCTGAGAAGTGACGGTTGGGCAGGTGCTATGAAACGCATGGGACTAGTTCCATCATCAATGTCTGAGAAGTGACGGTTAGGCAGGTGCTATGAAACGCATGGGACTAGTTCCATCATCAATGTCTGAGAAGTGACGGTTGGGCAGGTGCTATGAAACGCATGGGACTAGTTCCATCATCAATGTCTGAGAAGTGACGGTTGGGCAGGTGCTATGAAACGCATGGGACTAGTTCCATCATCAATGTCTGAGAAGTGACGGTTGGGCAGGTGCTATGAAACGCATGGGACTAGTTCCATCATCAATGTCTGAGAAGTGACGGTTGGGCAGGTGCTATGAAACGCATGGGACTAGTTCCATCATCAATGTCTGAGAAGTGACGGTTGGGCAGGTGCTATGAAACGCATGGGACTAGTTCCATCATCAATGTCTGAGAAGTGACGGTTGGGCAGGTGCTATGAAACGCATGGGACTAGTTCCATCATCAATGTCTGAGAAGTGACGGTTGGGCAGGTGCTATGAAACGCATGGGACTAGTTCCATCATCAATGTCTGAGAAGTGACGGTTGGGCAGGTGCTATGAAACGCATGGGACTAGTTCCATCATCAATGTCTGAGAAGTGACGGTTGGGCAGGTGCTATGAAACGCATGGGACTAGTTCCATCATCAATGTCTGAGAAGTGACGGTTGGGCAGGTGCTATGGAACGCATGAGACTAGTTCCATCATCAATGTCTGAGAAGTGACGGTTGGGCAGGTGCTATGAAACGCATGGGACTAGTTCCATCATCAATGTCTGAGAAGTGACGGTTGGGCAGGTGCTATGAAACGCATGGGACTAGTTCCATCATCAATGTCTGAGAAGTGACGGTTGGGCAGGTGCTATGAAACGCATGGGACTAGTTCCATCATCAATGTCTGAGAAGTGACGGTTGGGCAGGTGCTATGAAACGCATGGGACTAGTTCCATCATCAATGTCTGAGAAGTGACGGTTGGGCAGGTGCTATGAAACGCATGGGACTAGTTCCATCATCAATGTCTGAGAAGTGACGGTTGGGCAGGTGCTATGAAACGCATGGGACTAGTTCCATCATCAATGTCTGAGAAGTGACGGTTGGGCAGGTGCTATGAAACGCATGGGACTAGTTCCATCATCAATGTCTGAGAAGTGACGGTTGGGCAGGTGCTATGAAACGCATGGGACTAGTTCCATCATCAATGTCTGAGAAGTGACGGTTGGGCAGGTGCTATGAAACGCATGGGACTAGTTCCATCATCAATGTCTGAGAAGTGACGGTTGGGCAGGTGCTATGAAACGCATGGGACTAGTTCCATCATCAATGTCTGAGAAGTGACGGTTGGGCAGGTGCTATGAAACGCATGGGACTAGTTCCATCATCAATGTCTGAGAAGTGACGGTTGGGCAGGTGCTATGGAACGCATGAGACTAGTTCCATCATCAATGTCTGAGAAGTGACGGTTGGGCAGGTGCTATGAAACGCATGGGACTAGTTCCATCATCAATGTCTGAGAAGTGACGGTTGGGCAGGTGCTATGAAACGCATGGGACTAGTTCCATCATCAATGTCTGAGAAGTGACGGTTGGGCAGGTGCTATGAAACGCATGAGACTAGTTCCATCATCAATGTCTGAGAAGTGACGGTTGGGCAGGTGCTATGAAACGCATGGGACTAGTTCCATCATCAATGTCTGAGAAGTGACGGTTGGGCAGGTGCTATGAAACGCATGGGACTAGTTCCATCATCAATGTCTGAGAAGTGACGGTTGGGCAGGTGCTATGAAACGCATGGGACTAGTTCCATCATCAATGTCTGAGAAGTGACGGTTGGGCAGGTGCTATGAAACGCATGGGACTAGTTCCATCATCAATGTCTGAGAAGTGACGGTTAGGCAGGTGCTATGAAACGCATGGGACTAGTTCCATCATCAATGTCTGAGAAGTGACGGTTGGGCAGGTGCTATGAAACGCATGGGACTAGTTCCATCATCAATGTCTGAGAAGTGACGGTTGGGCAGGTGCTATGAAACGCATGGGACTAGTTCCATCATCAATGTCTGAGAAGTGACGGTTAGGCAGGTGCTATGAAACGCATGGGACTAGTTCCATCATCAATGTCTGAGAAGTGACGGTTGGGCAGGTGCTATGAAACGCATGGGACTAGTTCCATCATCAATGTCTGAGAAGTGACGGTTGGGCAGGTGCTATGAAGCGCATGGGACTAGTTCCATCATCAATGTCTGAGAAGTAACGGTTGGGCAGGTGCTATGAAACGCATGGGACTAGTTCCATCATCAATGTCTGAGAAGTGACGGTTGGGCAGTTGCTATGAAACGCATGGGACTAGTTCCATCATCAATGTCTGAGAAGTAACGGTTGGGCAGGTGCTATGAAACGCATGGGACTAGTTCCATCATCAATGTCTGAGAAGTGACGGTTGGGCAGGTGCTATGAAACGCATGGGACTAGTTCCATCATCAATGTCTGAGAAGTGACGGTTGGGCAGGTGCTATGAAACGCATGGGACTAGTTCCATCATCAATGTCTGAGAAGTGACGGTTGGGCAGGTGCTATGAAGCGCATGGGACTAGTTCCATCATCAATGTCTGAGAAGTGACGGTTGGGCAGGTGCTATGAAACGCATGGGACTAGTTCCATCATCAATGTCTGAGAAGTGACGGTTGGGCAGGTGCTATGAAACGCATGGGACTAGTTCCATCATCAATGTCTGAGAAGTGACGGTTGGGCAGGTGCTATGAAACGCATGGGACTAGTTCCATCATCAATGTCTGAGAAGTGACGGTTGGGCAGGTGCTATGAAACGCATGGGACTAGTTCCATCATCAATGTCTGAGAAGTGACGGTTGGGCAGGTGCTATGAAACGCATGGGACTAGTTCCATCATCAATGTCTGAGAAGTGACGGTTGGGCAGGTGCTATGAAACGCATGGGACTAGTTCCATCATCAATGTCTGAGAAGTGACGGTTGGGCAGGTGCTATGAAACGCATGAGACTAGTTCCATCATCAATGTCTGAGAAGTGACGGTTGGGCAGGTGCTATGAAACGCATGGGACTAGTTCCATCATCAATGTCTGAGAAGTGACGGTTGGGCAGGTGCTATGAAACGCATGGGACTAGTTCCATCATCAATGTCTGAGAAGTGACGGTTGGGCAGGTGCTATGAAACGCATGAGACTAGTTCCATCATAAATGTCTGAGAAGTGACGGTTGGGCAGGTGCTATGAAACGCATGGGACTAGTTCCATCATCAATGTCTGAGAAGTGACGGTTGGGCAGGTGCTATGAAACGCATGGGACTAGTTCCATCATCAATGTCTGAGAAGTGACGGTTGGGCAGGTGCTATGAAACGCATGAGACTAGTTCCATCATCAATGTCTGAGAAGTGACGGTTGGGCAGGTGCTATGAAACGCATGGGACTAGTTCCATCATCAATGTCTGAGAAGTGACGGTTAGGCAGGTGCTATGAAACGCATGGGACTAGTTCCATCATCAATGTCTGAGAAGTGACGGTTGGGCAGGTGCTATGAAACGCATGGGACTAGTTCCATCATCAATGTCTGAGAAGTGACGGTTGGGCAGGTGCTATGAAACGCATGGGACTAGTTCCATCATCAATGTCTGAGAATTGACGGTTAGGCAGGTGCTATGAAACGCATGGGACTAGTTCCATCATCAATGTCTGAGAAGTGACGGTTGGGCAGGTGCTATGAAACGTATGGGACTAGTTCCATCATCAATGTCTGAGAAGTGACGGTTGGGCAGGTGCTATGAAACGCATGGGACTAGTTCCATCATCAATGTCTGAGAAGTGACGGTTAGGCAGGTGCTATGAAACGCATGGGACTAGTTCCATCATCAATGTCTGAGAAGTGACGGTTGGGCAGGTGCTATGAAACGCATGGGACTAGTTCCATCATCAATGTCTGAGAAGTGACGGTTGGGCAGGTGCTATGAAACGCATGGGACTAGTTCCATCATCAATGTCTGAGAAGTGACGGTTGGGCAGGTGCTATGAAACGCATGGGACTAGTTCCATCATCAATGTCTGAGAAGTGACGGTTGGGCAGGTGCTATGAAACGCATGGGACTAGTTCCATCATCAATGTCTGAGAAGTGACGGTTGGGCAGGTGCTATGAAACGCATGGGACTAGTTCCATCATCAATGTCTGAGAAGTGACGGTTGGGCAGGTGCTATGAAACGCATGGGACTAGTTCCATCATCAATGTCTGAGAAGTGACGGTTGGGCAGGTGCTATGAAACGCATGGGACTAGTTCCATCATCAATGTCTGAGAAGTGACGGTTGGGCAGGTGCTATGAAACGCATGGGACTAGTTCCATCATCAATGTCTGAGAAGTGACGGTTGGGCAGGTGCTATGAAACGCATGGGACTAGTTCCATCATCAATGTCTGAGAAGTGACGGTTGGGCAGGTGCTATGGAACGCATGAGACTAGTTCCATCATCAATGTCTGAGAAGTGACGGTTGGGCAGGTGCTATGAAACGCATGGGACTAGTTCCATCATCAATGTCTGAGAAGTGACGGTTGGGCAGGTGCTATGAAACGCATGGGACTAGTTCCATCATCAATGTCTGAGAAGTGACGGTTGGGCAGGTGCTATGAAACGCATGGGACTAGTTCCATCATCAATGTCTGAGAAGTGACGGTTGGGCAGGTGCTATGAAACGCATGGGACTAGTTCCATCATCAATGTCTGAGAAGTGACGGTTGGGCAGGTGCTATGAAACGCATGGGACTATTTCCATCATCAATGTCTGAGAAGTGACGGTTGGGCAGGTGCTATGAAACGCATGGGACTAGTTCCATCATCAATGTCTGAGAAGTGACGGTTGGGCAGGTGCTATGAAACGCATGGGACTAGTTCCATCATCAATGTCTGAGAAGTGACGGTTGGGCAGGTGCTATGAAACGCATGGGACTAGTTCCATCATCAATGTCTGAGAAGTGACGGTTGGGCAGGTGCTATGAAACGCATGGGACTAGTTCCATCATCAATGTCTGAGAAGTGACGGTTGGGCAGGTGCTATGAAACGCATGGGACTAGTTCCATCATCAATGTCTGAGAAGTGACGGTTGGGCAGGTGCTATGAAACGCATGGGACTAGTTCCATCATCAATGTCTGAGAAGTGACGGTTGGGCAGGTGCTATGGAACGCATGAGACTAGTTCCATCATCAATGTCTGAGAAGTGACGGTTGGGCAGGTGCTATGAAACGCATGGGACTAGTTCCATCATCAATGTCTGAGAAGTGACGGTTGGGCAGGTGCTATGAAACGCATGGGACTAGTTCCATCATCAATGTCTGAGAAGTGACGGTTGGGCAGGTGCTATGAAACGCATGAGACTAGTTCCATCATCAATGTCTGAGAAGTGACGGTTGGGCAGGTGCTATGAAACGCATGGGACTAGTTCCATCATCAATGTCTGAGAAGTGACGGTTGGGCAGGTGCTATGAAACGCATGGGACTAGTTCCATCATCAATGTCTGAGAAGTGACGGTTGGGCAGGTGCTATGAAACGCATGGGACTAGTTCCATCATCAATGTCTGAGAAGTGACGGTTGGGCAGGTGCTATGAAACGCATGGGACTAGTTCCATCATCAATGTCTGAGAAGTGACGGTTAGGCAGGTGCTATGAAACGCATGGGACTAGTTCCATCATCAATGTCTGAGAAGTGACGGTTGGGCAGGTGCTATGAAACGCATGGGACTAGTTCCATCATCAATGTCTGAGAAGTGACGGTTGGGCAGGTGCTATGAAACGCATGGGACTAGTTCCATCATCAATGTCTGAGAAGTGACGGTTAGGCAGGTGCTATGAAACGCATGGGACTAGTTCCATCATCAATGTCTGAGAAGTGACGGTTGGGCAGGTGCTATGAAACGCATGGGACTAGTTCCATCATCAATGTCTGAGAAGTGACGGTTGGGCAGGTGCTATGAAGCGCATGGGACTAGTTCCATCATCAATGTCTGAGAAGTAACGGTTGGGCAGGTGCTATGAAACGCATGGGACTAGTTCCATCATCAATGTCTGAGAAGTGACGGTTGGGCAGTTGCTATGAAACGCATGGGACTAGTTCCATCATCAATGTCTGAGAAGTAACGGTTGGGCAGGTGCTATGAAACGCATGGGACTAGTTCCATCATCAATGTCTGAGAAGTGACGGTTGGGCAGGTGCTATGAAACGCATGGGACTAGTTCCATCATCAATGTCTGAGAAGTGACGGTTGGGCAGGTGCTATGAAACGCATGGGACTAGTTCCATCATCAATGTCTGAGAAGTGACGGTTAGGCAGGTGCTATGAAACGCATGGGACTAGTTCCATCATCAATGTCTGAGAAGTGACGGTTGGGCAGGTGCTATGAAACGCATGGGACTAGTTCCATCATAAATGTCTGAGAAGTGACGGTTAGGCAGGTGCTATGAAACGCATGAGACTAGTTCCATCATCAATGTCTGAGAAGTGACGGTTAGGCAGGTGCTATGAAACGCATGGGACTAGTTCCATCATCAATGTCTGAGAAGTGACGGTTAGGCAGGTGCTATGAAACGCATGGGACTAGTTCCATCATCAATGTCTGAGAAGTGACGGTTAGGCAGGTGCTATGAAACGCATGGGACTAGTTCCATCATAAATGTCTGAGAAGTGACGGTTAGGCAGGTGCTATGAAACGCATGAGACTAGTTCCATCATCAATGTCTGAGAAGTGACGGTTAGGCAGGTGCTATGAAACGCATGGGACTAGTTCCATCATCAATGTCTGAGAAGTGACGGTTAGGCAGGTGCTATGAAACGCATGGGACTAGTTCCATCATAAATGTCTGAGAAGTGACGGTTAGGCAGGTGCTATGAAACGCATGAGACTAGTTCCATCATCAATGTCTGAGAAGTGACGGTTGGGCAGGTGCTATGAAACGCATGGGACTAGTTCCATCATCAATGTCTGAGAAGTGACGGTTAGGCAGGTGCTATGAAACGCATGGGACTAGTTCCATCATCAATGTCTGAGAAGTGACGGTTGGGCAGGTGCTATGAAACGCATGGGACTAGTTCCATCATCAATGTCTGAGAAGTGACGGTTAGGCAGGTGCTATGAAACGCATGGGACTAGTTCCATCATCAATGTCTGAGAAGTGACGGTTGGGCAGGTGCTATGAAACGCATGGGACTAGTTCCATCATCAATGTCTGAGAAGTGACGGTTGGGCAGGTGCTATGAAACGCATGGGACTAGTTCCATCATCAATGTCTGAGAAGTGACGGTTGGGCAGGTGCTATGAAACGCATGGGACTAGTTCCATCATCAATGTCTGAGAAGTGACGGTTGGGCAGGTGCTATGAAACGCATGGGACTAGTTCCATCATCAATGTCTGAGAAGTGACGGTTGGGCAGGTGCTATGAAACGCATGGGACTAGTTCCATCATCAATGTCTGAGAAGTGACGGTTGGGCAGGTGCTATGAAACGCATGGGACTAGTTCCATCATCAATGTCTGAGAAGTGACGGTTGGGCAGGTGCTATGAAACGCATGGGACTAGTTCCATCATCAATGTCTGAGAAGTGACGGTTGGGCAGGTGCTATGAAACGCATGGGACTAGTTCCATCATCAATGTCTGAGAAGTGACGGTTGGGCAGGTGCTATGAAACGCATGGGACTAATTCCATCATCAATGTCTGAGAAGTGACGGTTGGGCAGGTGCTATGGAACGCATGAGACTAGTTCCATCATCAATGTCTGAGAAGTGACGGTTGGGCAGGTGCTATGAAACGCATGGGACTAGTTCCATCATCAATGTCTGAGAAGTGACGGTTGGGCAGGTGCTATGAAACGCATGGGACTAGTTCCATCATCAATGTCTGAGAAGTGACGGTTGGGCAGGTGCTATGAAACGCATGGGACTAGTTCCATCATCAATGTCTGAGAAGTGACGGTTGGGCAGGTGCTATGAAACGCATGGGACTAGTTCCATCATCAATGTCTGAGAAGTGACGGTTGGGCAGGTGCTATGAAACGCATGGGACTAGTTCCATCATCAATGTCTGAGAAGTGACGGTTGGGCAGGTGCTATGAAACGCATGGGACTAGTTCCATCATCAATGTCTGAGAAGTGACGGTTGGGCAGGTGCTATGAAACGCATGGGACTAGTTCCATCATCAATGTCTGAGAAGTGACGGTTGGGCAGGTGCTATGAAACGCATGGGACTAGTTCCATCATCAATGTCTGAGAAGTGACGGTTGGGCAGGTGCTATGAAACGCATGGGACTAGTTCCATCATCAATGTCTGAGAAGTGACGGTTGGGCAGGTGCTATGAAACGCATGGGACTAGTTCCATCATCAATGTCTGAGAAGTGACGGTTGGGCAGGTGCTATGAAACGCATGGGACTAGTTCCATCATCAATGTCTGAGAAGTGACGGTTGGGCAGGTGCTATGGAACGCATGAGACTAGTTCCATCATCAATGTCTGAGAAGTGACGGTTGGGCAGGTGCTATGAAACGCATGGGACTAGTTCCATCATCAATGTCTGAGAAGTGACGGTTGGGCAGGTGCTATGAAACGCATGGGACTAGTTCCATCATCAATGTCTGAGAAGTGACGGTTGGGCAGGTGCTATGAAACGCATGAGACTAGTTCCATCATCAATGTCTGAGAAGTGACGGTTGGGCAGGTGCTATGAAACGCATGGGACTAGTTCCATCATCAATGTCTGAGAAGTGACGGTTGGGCAGGTGCTATGAAACGCATGGGACTAGTTCCATCATCAATGTCTGAGAAGTGACGGTTGGGCAGGTGCTATGAAACGCATGGGACTAGTTCCATCATCAATGTCTGAGAAGTGACGGTTGGGCAGGTGCTATGAAACGCATGGGACTAGTTCCATCATCAATGTCTGAGAAGTGACGGTTAGGCAGGTGCTATGAAACGCATGGGACTAGTTCCATCATCAATGTCTGAGAAGTGACGGTTGGGCAGGTGCTATGAAACGCATGGGACTAGTTCCATCATCAATGTCTGAGAAGTGACGGTTGGGCAGGTGCTATGAAACGCATGGGACTAGTTCCATCATCAATGTCTGAGAAGTGACGGTTAGGCAGGTGCTATGAAACGCATGGGACTAGTTCCATCATCAATGTCTGAGAAGTGACGGTTGGGCAGGTGCTATGAAACGCATGGGACTAGTTCCATCATCAATGTCTGAGAAGTGACGGTTGGGCAGGTGCTATGAAGCGCATGGGACTAGTTCCATCATCAATGTCTGAGAAGTGACGGTTGGGCAGGTGCTATGAAACGCATGGGACTAGTTCCATCATCAATGTCTGAGAAGTGACGGTTGGGCAGTTGCTATGAAACGCATGGGACTAGTTCCATCATCAATGTCTGAGAAGTAACGGTTGGGCAGGTGCTATGAAACGCATGGGACTAGTTCCATCATCAATGTCTGAGAAGTGACGGTTGGGCAGGTGCTATGAAACGCATGGGACTAGTTCCATCATCAATGTCTGAGAAGTGACGGTTGGGCAGGTGCTATGAAACGCATGGGACTAGTTCCATCATCAATGTCTGAGAAGTGACGGTTGGGCAGGTGCTATGAAGCGCATGGGACTAGTTCCATCATCAATGTCTGAGAAGTGACGGTTGGGCAGGTGCTATGAAACGCATGGGACTAGTTCCATCATCAATGTCTGAGAAGTGACGGTTGGGCAGGTGCTATGAAACGCATGGGACTAGTTCCATCATCAATGTCTGAGAAGTGACGGTTGGGCAGGTGCTATGAAACGCATGGGACTAGTTCCATCATCAATGTCTGAGAAGTGACGGTTGGGCAGGTGCTATGAAACGCATGGGACTAGTTCCATCATCAATGTCTGAGAAGTGACGGTTGGGCAGGTGCTATGAAACGCATGGGACTAGTTCCATCATCAATGTCTGAGAAGTGACGGTTGGGCAGGTGCTATGAAACGCATGGGACTAGTTCCATCATCAATGTCTGAGAAGTGACGGTTGGGCAGGTGCTATGAAACGCATGGGACTAGTTCCATCATCAATGTCTGAGAAGTGACGGTTGGGCAGGTGCTATGAAACGCATGGGACTAGTTCCATCATCAATGTCTGAGAAGTGACGGTTGGGCAGGTGCTATGAAACGCATGGGACTAGTTCCATCATCAATGTCTGAGAAGTGACGGTTGGGCAGGTGCTATGAAACGCATGGGACTAGTTCCATCATCAATGTCTGAGAAGTGACGGTTGGGCAGGTGCTATGAAACGCATGGGACTAGTTCCATCATCAATGTCTGAGAAGTGACGGTTGGGCAGGTGCTATGAAACGCATGGGACTAGTTCCATCATCAATGTCTGAGAAGTGACGGTTGGGCAGGTGCTATGAAACGCATGGGACTAGTTCCATCATCAATGTCTGAGAAGTGACGGTTGGGCAGGTGCTATGAAACGCATGGGACTAGTTCCATCATCAATGTCTGAGAAGTGACGGTTGGGCAGGTGCTATGAAACGCATGTGACTAGTTCCATCATCAATGTCTGAGAAGTGACGGTTGGGCAGGTGCTATGAAACGCATGGGACTAGTTCCATCATCAATGTCTGAGAAGTGACGGTTGGGCAGGTGCTAGGAAACGCATGGGACTAGTTCCATCATCAATGTCTGAGAAGTGACGGTTAGGCAGGTGCTATGAAACGCATGGGACTAGTTCCATCATCAATGTCTGAGAAGTGACGGTTGGGCAGGTGCTATGAAACGCATGAGACTATTTCCATCATCAATGTCTGAGAAGTGACGGTTAGGCAGGTGCTATGAAACGCATGGGACTAGTTCCATCATCAATGTCTGAGAAGTGACGGTTAGGCAGGTGCTATGAAACGCATGGGACTAGTTCCATCATCAATGTCTGAGAAGTGACGGTTGGGCAGGTGCTATGAAACGCATGGGACTAGTTCCATCATCAATGTCTGAGAAGTGACGGTTGGGCACGTGCTATGAAACGCATGGGACTAGTTCCATCATCAATGTCTGAGAAGTGACGGTTGGGCAGGTGCTATGAAACGCATGGGACTAGTTCCATCATCAATGTCTGAGAAGTGACGGTTGGGCAGGTGCTATGAAACGCATGGGACTAGTTCCATCATCAATGTCTGAGAAGTGACGGTTAGGCAGGTGCTATGAAACGCATGGGACTAGTTCCATCATCAATGTCTGAGAAGTGACGGTTGGGCAGGTGCTATGAAACGCATGGGACTAGTTCCATCATCAATGTCTGAGAAGTGACGGTTGGGCAGGTGCTATGAAACGCATGGGACTAGTTCCATCATCAATGTCTGAGAAGTGACGGTTGGGCAGGTGCTATGAAACGCATGGGACTAGTTCCATCATCAATGTCTGAGAAGTGACGGTTGGGCAGGTGCTATGAAACGCATGGGACTAGTTCCATCATCAATGTCTGAGAAGTGACGGTTGGGCAGGTGCTATGAAACGCATGGGACTAGTTCCATCATCAATGTCTGAGAAGTGACGGTTAGGCAGGTGCTATGAAACGCATGGGACTAGTTCCATCATCAATGTCTGAGAAGTGACGGTTGGGCAGGTGCTATGAAACGCATGGGACTAGTTCCATCATCAATGTCTGAGAAGTGACGGTTGGGCAGGTGCTATGAAACGCATGGGACTAGTTCCATCATCAATGTCTGAGAAGTGACGGTTAGGCAGGTGCTATGAAACGCATGGGACTAGTTCCATCATCAATGTCTGAGAAGTGACGGTTGGGCAGGTGCTATGAAACGCATGGGACTAGTTCCATCATCAATGTCTGAGAAGTGACGGTTGGGCAGGTGCTATGAAACGCATGGGACTAGTTCCATCAACAATGTCTGAGAAGTGACGGTTGGGCAGGTGCTATGAAACGCATGGGACTAGTTCCATCATCAATGTCTGAGAAGTGACGGTTGGGCAGGTGCTATGAAACGCATGGGACTAGTTCCATCATCAATGTCTGAGAAGTGACGGTTGGGCAGGTGCTATGAAACGCATGGGACTAGTTCCATCATCAATGTCTGAGAAGTGACGGTTGGGCAGGTGCTATGAAACGCATGGGACTAGTTCCATCATCAATGTCTGAGAAGTGACGGTTGGGCAGGTGCTATGAAACGCATGGGACTAGTTCCATCATTAATGTCTGAGAAGTGACGGTTAGGCAGGTGCTATGAAACGCATGAGACTAGTTCCATCATCAATGTCTGAGAAGTGACGGTTGGGCAGGTGCTATGAAACGCATGGGACTAGTTCCATCATCAATGTCTGAGAAGTGACGGTTGGGCAGGTGCTATGAAACGCATGGGACTAGTTCCATCATCAATGTCTGAGAAGTGACGGTTGGGCAGGTGCTATGAAACGCATGGGACTAGTTCCATCATCAATGTCTGAGAAGTGACGGTTAGGCAGGTGCTATGAAACGCATGGGACTAGTTCCATCATCAATGTCTGAGAAGTGACGGTTGGGCAGGTGCTATGAAACGCATGGGACTAGTTCCATCATCAATGTCTGAGAAGTGACGGTTGGGCAGGTGCTATGAAACGCATGGGACTAGTTCCATCATCAATGTCTGAGAAGTGACGGTTAGGCATGTGCTATGAAACGCATGGGACTAGTTCCATCATCATTGTCTGAGAAGTGACGGTTGGGCAGATGCTATGAAACGCATGGGACTAGTTCCATCATCAATGTCTGAGAAGTGACGGTTAGGTAGGTGCTATGAAACGCATGGGACTAGTTCCATCATCAATGTCTGATAAGTGACGGTTAGGCAGGTGCTATGAAACGCATGGGACTAGTTCCATCATCAATGTCTGAGAAGTGACGGTTGGGCAGATGCTATGAAACGCATGGGACTAGTTCCATCATCAATGTCTGAGAAGTGACGGTTGGGCAGGTGCTATGAAACGCATGGGACTAGTTCCATCATCAATGTCTGAGAAGTGACGGTTGGGCAGATGCTATGAAACGCATGGGACTAGTTCCATCATCAATGTCTGAGAAGTGACGGTTGGGCAGATGCTATGAAACGCATGGGACTAGTTCCATCATCAATGTCTGAGAAGTGACGGTTAGGCAGGTGCTATGAAACGCATGGGACTAGTTCCATCATCAATGTCTGAGAAGTGACGGTTGGGCAGGTGCTATGAAACGCATGGGACTAGTTCCATCATCAATGTCTGAGAAGTGACGGTTAGGCAGGTGCTATGAAACGCATGGGACTAGTTCCATCATCAATGTCTGAGAAGTGACGGTTAGGCAGGTGCTATGAAACGCATGGGACTAGTTCCATCATAAATGTCTGAGAAGTGACGGTTAGGCAGGTGCTATGAAACGCATGAGACTAGTTCCATCATCAATGTCTGAGAAGTGACGGTTAGGCAGGTGCTATGAAACGCATGGGACTAGTTCCATCATCAATGTCTGAGAAGTGACGGTTAGGCAGGTGCTATGAAACGCATGGGACTAGTTCCATCATCAATGTCTGAGAAGTGACGGTTAGGCAGGTGCTATGAAACGCATGGGACTAGTTCCATCATAAATGTCTGAGAAGTGACGGTTAGGCAGGTGCTATGAAACGCATGAGACTAGTTCCATCATCAATGTCTGAGAAGTGACGGTTAGGCAGGTGCTATGAAACGCATGGGACTAGTTCCATCATCAATGTCTGAGAAGTGACGGTTAGGCAGGTGCTATGAAACGCATGGGACTAGTTCCATCATAAATGTCTGAGAAGTGACGGTTAGGCAGGTGCTATGAAACGCATGAGACTAGTTCCATCATCAATGTCTGAGAAGTGACGGTTGGGCAGGTGCTATGAAACGCATGGGACTAGTTCCATCATCAATGTCTGAGAAGTGACGGTTAGGCAGGTGCTATGAAACGCATGGGACTAGTTCCATCATCAATGTCTGAGAAGTGACGGTTGGGCAGGTGCTATGAAACGCATGGGACTAGTTCCATCATCAATGTCTGAGAAGTGACGGTTGGGCAGGTGCTATGAAACGCATGGGACTAGTTCCATCATCAATGTCTGAGAAGTGACGGTTGGGCAGGTGCTATGAAACGCATGGGACTAGTTCCATCATCAATGTCTGAGAAGTGACGGTTAGGCAGGTGCTATGAAACGCATGGGACTAGTTCCATCATCAATGTCTGAGAAGTGACGGTTGGGCAGGTGCTATGAAACGCATGGGACTAGTTCCATCATCAATGTCTGAGAAGTGACGGTTAGGCAGGTGCTATGAAACGCATGGGACTAGTTCCATCATCAATGTCTGAGAAGTGACGGTTGGGCAGGTGCTATGAAACGCATGGGACTAGTTCCATCATCAATGTCTGAGAAGTGACGGTTGGGCAGGTGCTATGAAACGCATGGGACTAGTTCCATCATCAATGTCTGAGAAGTGACGGTTGGGCAGGTGCTATGAAACGCATGGGACTAGTTCCATCATCAATGTCTGAGAAGTGACGGTTGGGCAGGTGCTATGAAACGCATGGGACTAGTTCCATCATCAATGTCTGAGAAGTGACGGTTAGGCAGGTGCTATGAAACGCATGGGACTAGTTCCATCATCAATGTCTGAGAAGTGACGGTTGGGCAGGTGCTATGAAACGCATGGGACTAGTTCCATCATCAATGTCTGAGAAGTGACGGTTGGGCAGGTGCTATGAAACGCATGAGACTAGTTCCATCATCAATGTCTGAGAAGTGACGGTTGGGCAGGTGCTATGAAACGCATGGGACTAGTTCCATCATCAATGTCTGAGAAGTGACGGTTGGGCAGGTGCTATGAAACGCATGGGACTAGTTCCATCATCAATGTCTGAGAAGTGACGGTTGGGCAGGTGCTATGAAACGCATGGGACTAGTTCCATCATCAATGTCTGAGAAGTGACGGTTGGGCAGGTGCTATGAAACGCATGGGACTAGTTCCATCATCAATGTCTGAGAAGTGACGGTTGGGCAGGTGCTATGAAACGCATGGGACTAGTTCCATCATCAATGTCTGAGAAGTGACGGTTGGGCAGGTGCTATGAAACGCATGGGACTAGTTCCATCATCAATGTCCGAGAAGTGACGGTTGGGCAGGTGCTATGAAACGCATGGGACTAGTTCCATCATCAATGTCTGAGAAGTGACGGTTGGGCAGGTGCTATGAAACGCATGGGACTAGTTCCTCAGTGGTTGGATATCAGTAGAATGACGTGATTGGATCAGCTCTCAATTGATATAAGACGATATCATATATAAATCAAATAATCAATTATTAATATGAATGTAATATTATATTATCAGTGATATACATCTGGATTTGTTAGATTCATCTCATTCTTTCGCAGGTCGCATTCCTGCCGTTTGGCCTGCTGGTCGACAAATGGAGGTGGGACGTTTTCAGCGGCAAAGTCAATGAATCCCAATGGAACTCTCATTGGTGGAAACTGCGCGAGGAAATCCAGCTGGTGAAGGCGCCGGTCGACAGAACGGAGGCTGACTTCGACCCGGCAGCTAAATACCATATCAGTTCAGATGCAACATATATCCCGTACGTATACACTTGCCGTTATTCCAGTAAGTGCAGATTATCGTGTTCTGGGTTCCCTCCCGAGGAGTGGCTCGGCGCTGTTGTCATCATATTGTCCACGCTGGATGATCAGTTGTACGATCTATAATTCTCGGCTGAATAATTGACTTGCCCAATAATGTAAGTCTTTGTCTATGTAGTACTATTTGCTGATGATACAAATGCCATTGTGAAGGCCAATTCAATTGAAGACTTGGAAAACAAAGCAAACAACACGGTGATACTACTTCTCAATTGGTTCACAACCGATATGCATTTCCTGAATCGGAAAAAACGAACCTTATACATTTCAACTCAGAAAACACAAATGTAATGCAAATACAAACTGATAACGAAATAATTCCCTTCTCAATCAGTACGAAATTTTTAGGGCTTCAAATAGACAATAAAATCAAATAGAACGAGCATATGAATTATGTCAACTGGAAACTCAACTCAGCTTGTTTTATGCTTAGAAATCTATCAAAGACATCAAATCTTAATACACTTGTAATGGTTTATTTAGCATATTCGCATTCAGTCATGAGCTATGGTATTGAGTTCTGGGGTAATGCTAGTAATGTGAACAATACTTTCAAGCTGCAAATGACAGCAATTAGAATAATTATGAAATCCAATTGGAGGTCTATTTCTACTTCTGTTCCAATAATGCCAAGTTGTGAACCACTATTTTACGAGTTATAAATTATGACATTGCCGTGCACATATATCTTCAAGGTACTAACATTTGTCAAAGCTGATATCCATGCATTTCCCTCCCTTGAACACAGTCACGATACTCGACACAAGAATCTTATTAAACCAGACAAGCACTATAAAACTATTTACCAGAGAGGCTTGCATCATTGTGGATCAAAATTGTAGAATAAATTACCAACAATCGTCAAAGAAATGCCTTTCAAAGAATTCAAATCAACTATTAAAAAACATCTTCTGAAGAACACTTTCTACTCCGTAGAGGATTTCATGGACACTTGACTTTATCTGGAAAATTTGAATCAATATTCGAAATAACTTAAAATTATAATTAATTTAAACTAGAATCATTTCAGAACTGTAATCATCTGAAGAATTGAAATTGATTGAAAAAATCAGAATTTCTGATAGTCCCAATTAGAACTGATTTCAAAATGAAATGTATTCCCGAATTGAACCTCAATATTGAACAAACATTAGCTATTGAAAGCTGATATCACCTGAAAATTGGAGTTTAAAATTAATAGAACCTATTTTCAATCATTAAGATTATTTCAAATATTTTTTCAAATATTACCATCATTATCATTGTTGTTAATTATAAATGGATTTACTTGATACCATATAATGTTATAAGTCACATTTATAAATTATTAAGCTGCTAACCATTCCGATTTCCTCGGAGGAGGGTGGAAGAAATTATTGAACAAATAAACAAATGAATAATGGATCTCACATAATTTGTGCCACATGTTGTACAATTCGAACGGAAGGTTCTATTCGACTAAACGCACAATCACTGAGTGAGTGAATTAGGAGTGATTCCACTCAAAGAGCGTCTGAAACCAAATGAATGATACTTGGAAGCCTTCCCGTCCTCTCTCCTCGCACTATCGAGACAACACTGCTAGACAAGTGGAGTGAAACTATCGGAGTGAAGAGAGAGCGAGTATCAACCAAGGTTTATCCCATTGTTCAGAGAAAGACGTGATTGTGGGACTGAAACAGAAATAAGGTTCGAGCTGATGTGCATGAGAGGGAGGAGGGGGGGGGGAGGGGCGGGGGGGGGCATTGGGGTTCTTACATGGTAGAGGACGCCAATATTGCCCAGAGACTATTCCCGTCCTCTTCCCTCGCACTATCGAGACAACACTGCTAGACAAGTGGAATGAAACTATCGGAGTGAAGAGAGAGCGAGTATCAACCAAGGTTTATCCCATTGTTCAGAGAAAGACGTGATTGTGAGACTGAAACAGAAATAAGGTTCGAGCTGATGTGCATGCGAGGGAGGAGGGGGGAGGGGCGGGGGGGGGGCATTGGGGTTCTTACATGGTAGAGGACGCCAATATTGCCCAGAGACTATTCCCGTCCTCTTCCCTCGCACTATCGAGACAACACTGCTAGACAAGTGGAGTGAAACTATCGGAGTGGAGAGAGAGCGAGTATCAACCAAGGTTTATCCCATTGTTCAGAGAAAGACGTGATTGTGGGACTGAAACAGAAATAAGGTTCGAGCTGATGTGCATGCGAGGGAGGAGGGGGAGGAGGGGCGGGGGGGGGCATTGGGGTTCTTACATGGTAGAGGACGCCAATATTGCCCAGAGACTATTCCCGTCCTCTCTCCTCGCACTATCGAGACAACACTGCTAGACAAGTGGAGTGAAACTATCGGAGTGAAGAGAGAGCGAGTATCAACCAAGGTTTATCCCATTGTTCAGAGAAAGACGTGATTGTGGGACTGAAACAGAAATAAGGTTCGAGCTGATGTGCATGAGAGGGGGGAGGGGGAGGAGGGGCGGGGGGGGGCATTGGGGTTCTTACATGGTAGAGGACGCCAATATTGCCCAGAGACTATTCCCGTCCTCTTCCCTCGCACTATCGAGACAACACTGCTAGACAAGTGGAATGAAACTATCGGAGTGGAGAGAGAGCGAGTATCAACCATGGTATATCCCATTGTTTAGAGAAAGACGTGATTGTGGGACTGAAACAGAAATAAGGTTCGAGCTGATGTGCATGCGAGGGAGGAGGGGGGTGGGCATTGGGGTTCTTACATGGTAGAGGACGCCAATATTGCCCAGAGACTATTCCCGTCCTCTCTCCTCGCACTATCGAGACAACACTGCTAGACAAGTGGAATGAAACTATCGGAGTGGAGAGAGAGCGAGTATCAACCATGGTATATCCCATTGTTTAGAGAAAGACGTGATTGTGGGACTGAACTAGAAATAAGGTTCGAGCTGATGTGCATGCGAGGGAGGAGGGGGGTGGGCATTGGGGTTCTTACATGGTAGAGGACGCCAATATTGCCCAGAGACTATTCCCGTCCTCTCTCCTCGCACTATCGAGACAACACTGCTAGACAAGTGGAATGAAACTATCGGAGTGAAGAGAGAGCGAGTATCAACCAAGGTTTATCCCATTGTTCAGAGAAAGACGTGATTGTGGGACTGAAACAGAAATAAGGTTCGAGCTGATGTGCATGCGAGGGAGGAGGGGGGAGGGGCGGGGGGGGGGGCATTGGGGTTCTTACATGGTAGAGGACGCCAATATTGCCCAGAGACTATTCCCGTCCTCTTCCCTCGCACTATCGAGACAACACTGCTAGACAAGTGGAGTGAAACTATCGGAGTGAAGAGAGAGCGAGTATCAACCAAGGTTTATCCCATTGTTCAGAGAAAGACGTGATTGTGGGACTGAAACAGAAATAAGGTTCGAGCTGATGTGCATGCGAGGGAGGAGGGGGGAGGGGCGGGGGGGGGGGCATTGGGGTTCTTACATGGTAGAGGACGCCAATATTGCCCAGAGACTATTCCCGTCCTCTTCCCTCGCACTATCGAGACAACACTGCTAGACAAGTGGAGTGAAACTATCGTAGTGGAGAGAGAGCGAGTATCAACCAAGGTTTATCCCATTGTTCAGAGAAAGACGTGATTGTGGGACTGAAACAGAAATAAGGTTCGAGCTGATGTGCATGCGAGGGAGGAGGGGGGAGGGGCGGGGGGGGGGCATTGGGGTTCTTACATGGTAGAGGACGCCAATATTGCCCAGAGACTATTCCCGTCCTCTCTCCTCGCACTATCGAGACAACACTGCTAGACAAGTGGAATGAAACTATCGGAGTGAAGAGAGAGCGAGTATCAACCAAGGTTTATCCCATTGTTCAGAGAAAGACGTGATTGTGGGACTGAAACAGAAATAAGGTTCGAGCTGATGTGCATGCGAGGGAGGAGGGGGAGGAGGGGCGGGGGGGGGCATTGGGGTTCTTACATGGTAGAGGACGCCAATATTGCCCAGAGACTATTCCCGTCCTCTCTCCTCGCACTATCGAGACAACACTGCTAGACAAGTGGAGTGAAACTATCGGAGTGAAGAGAGAGCGAGTATCAACCAAGGTTTATCCCATTGTTCAGAGAAAGACGTGATTGTGGGACTGAAACAGAAATAAGGTTCGAGCTGATGTGCATGAGAGGGGGGAGGGGGAGGAGGGGCGGGGGGGGGGCATTGGGGTTCTTACATGGTAGAGGACGCCAATATTGCCCAGAGACTATTCCCGTCCTCTCTCCTCGCACTATCGAGACAACACTGCTAGACAAGTGGAGTGAAACTATCGGAGTGGAGAGAGAGCGAGTATCAACCATGGTATATCCCATTGTTTAGAGAAAGACGTGATTGTGGGACTGAAACAGAAATAAGGTTCGAGCTGATGTGCATGCGAGGGAGGAGGGGGGTGGGCATTGGGGTTCTTACATGGTAGAGGACGCCAATATTGCCCAGAGACTATTCCCGTCCTCTTCCCTCGCACTATCGCGACAACACTGCTAGACAAGTGGAATGAAACTATCGGAGTGAAGAGAGAGCGAGTATCAACCAAGGTTTATCCCATTGTTCAGAGAAAGACGTGATTGTGGGACTGAAACAGAAATAAGGTTCGAGCTGATGTGCATGCGAGGGAGGAGGGGGGTGGGCATTGGGGTTCTTACATGGTAGAGGACGCCAATATTGCCCAGAGACTATTCCCGTCCTCTTCCCTCGCACTATCGCGACAACACTGCTAGACAAGTGGAATGAAACTATCGGAGTGAAGAGAGAGCGAGTATCAACCAAGGTTTATCCCATTGTTCAGAGAAAGACGTGATTGTGGGACTGAAACAGAAATAAGGTTCGAGCTGATGTGCATGCGAGGGAGGAGGGGGGTGGGCATTGGGGTTCTTACATGGTAGAGGACGCCAATATTGCCCAGAGACTATTCCCGTCCTCTCTCCTCGCACTATCGAGACAACACTGCTAGACAAGTGGAGTGAAACTATCGGAGTGAAGAGAGAGCGAGTATCAACCATGGTATATCCCATTGTTTAGAGAAAGACGTGATTGTGGGACTGAAACAGAAATAAGGTTCGAGCTGATGTGCATGTGAGGGAGGAGGGGGGGAGGGGCGGGGGGGGGCATTGGGGTTCTTACATGGTGGAGGACGCCAATATTGCCCAGAGACTATTCCCGTCCTCTCTCCTCGCACTATCGAGACAACACTGCTAGACAAGTGGAGTGAAACTATCGGAGTGGAGAGAGAGCGAGTATCAACCAAGGTTTATCCCATTGTTCAGAGAAAGACGTGATTGTGGGACTGAAACAGAAATAAGGTTCGAGCTGATGTGCATGAGAGGGGGGAGGGGGGGGGGAGAGGCGGGGGGGGGCATTGGGGTTCTTACATGGTAGAGGACGCCAATATTGCCCAGAGACTATTCCCGTCCTCTTCCCTCGCACTATCGAGACAACACTGCTAGACAAGTGGAATGAAACTATCGGAGTGAAGAGAGAGCGAGTATCAACCATGGTATATCCCATTGTTTAGAGAAAGACGTGATTGTGGGACTGAAACAGAAATAAGGTTCGAGCTGATGTGCATGCGAGGGAGGAGGGGGGTGGGCATTGGGGTTCTTACATGGTAGAGGACGCCAATATTGCCCAGAGACTATTCCCGTCCTCTCTCCTCGCACTATCGAGACAACACTGCTAGACAAGTGGAGTGAAACTATCGGAGTGAAGAGAGAGCGAGTATCAACCATGGTATATCCCATTGTTTAGAGAAAGACGTGATTGTGGGACTGAAACAGAAATAAGGTTCGAGCTGATGTGCATGAGAGGGGGGAGGGGGGGAGAGGGGCGGGGGGGGGCATTGGGGTTCTTACATGGTAGAGGACGCCAATATTGCCCAGAGACTATTCCCGTCCTCTTCCCTCGCACTATCGAGACAACACTGCTAGACAAGTGGAGTGAAACTATCGGAGTGAAGAGAGAGCGAGTATCAACCAAGGTTTATCCCATTGTTCAGAGAAAGACGTGATTGTGGGACTGAAACAGAAATAAGGTTCGAGCTGATGTGCATGAGAGGGGGGAGGGGGGGGGGGGAGGGGCGGGGGGGGGGGGCATTGGGGTTCTTACATGGTAGAGGACGCCAATATTGCCCAGAGACTATTCCCGTCCTCTTCCCTCGCACTATCGAGACAACACTGCTAGACAAGTGGAGTGAAACTATCGGAGTGAAGAGAGAGCGAGTATCAACCAAGGTTTATCCCATTGTTCAGAGAAAGACGTGATTGTGGGACTGAAACAGAAATAAGGTTCGAGCTGATGTGCATGAGAGGGGGGAGGGGGGGGGAGGGGCGGGGGGGGGCATTGGGGTTCTTACATGGTAGAGGACGCCAATATTGCCCAGAGACTATTCCCGTCCTCTTCCCTCGCACTATCGAGACAACACTGCTAGACAAGTGGAGTGAAACTATCGGAGTGAAGAGAGAGCGAGTATCAACCAAGGTTTATCCCATTGTTCAGAGAAAGACGTGATTGTGGGACTGAAACAGAAATAAGGTCGAGCTGATGTGCATGAGAGGGGGGAGGGGGGGGGGGGAGGGGCGGGGGGGGGCATTGGGGTTCTTACATGGTAGAGGACGCCAATATTGCCCAGAGACTATTCCCGTCCTCTTCCCTCGCACTATCGAGACAACACTGCTAGACAAGTGGAGTGAAACTATCGGAGTGAAGAGAGAGCGAGTATCAACCAAGGTTTATCCCATTGTTCAGAGAAAGACGTGATTGTGGGACTGAAACAGAAATAAGGTTCGAGCTGATGTGCATGAGAGGGGGGAGGGGGGGGGGAGGGGCGGGGGGGGGCATTGGGGTTCTTACATGGTAGAGGACGCCAATATTGCCCAGAGACTATTCCCGTCCTCTTCCCTCGCACTATCGAGACAACACTGCTAGACAAGTGGAGTGAAACTATCGGAGTGAAGAGAGAGCGAGTATCAACCAAGGTATATCCCATTGTTCAGAGAAAGACGTGATTGTGGGACTGAAACAGAAATAAGGTTCGAGCTGATGTGCATGCGAGGGAGGAGGGGGGGGGGGAGGGGCGGGGGGGGGCATTGGGGTTCTTACATGGTAGAGGACGCCAATATTGCCCAGAGACTATTCCCGTCCTCTTCCCTCGCACTATCGAGACAACACTGCTAGACAAGTGGAGTGAAACTATCGGAGTGAAGAGAGAGCGAGTATCAACCAAGGTTTATCCCATTGTTCAGAGAAAGACGTGATTGTGGGACTGAAACAGAAATAAGGTTCGAGCTGATGTGCATGCGAGGGAGGAGGGGGGGGGGAGAGGCGGGGGGGGGGCATTGGGGTTCTTACATGGTAGAGGACGCCAATATTGCCCAGAGACTATTCCCGTCCTCTTCCCTCGCACTATCGAGACAACACTGCTAGACAAGTGGAGTGAAACTATCGGAGTGAAGAGAGAGCGAGTATCAACCAAGGTTTATCCCATTGTTCAGAGAAAGACGTGATTGTGGGACTGAAACAGAAATAAGGTTCGAGCTGATGTGCATGCGAGGGAGGAGGGGGGGGGGAGGGGCGGGGGGGGGCATTGGGGTTCTTACATGGTAGAGGACGCCAATATTGCCCAGAGACTATTCCCGTCCTCTTCCCTCGCACTATCGAGACAACACTGCTAGACAAGTGGAATGAAACTATCGGAGTGGAGAGAGAGCGAGTATCAACCAAGGTTTATCCCATTGTTCAGAGAAAGACGTGATTGTGGGACTGAAACAGAAATAAGGTTCGAGCTGATGTGCATGCGAGGGAGGAGGGGGGGGGGGGAGGGGCGGGGGGGGTCATTGGGGTTCTTACATGGTAGAGGACGCCAATATTGCCCAGAGACTATTCCCGTCCTCTCTCCTCGCACTATCAAGACAACACTGCTAGACAAGTGGAATGAAACTATCGGAGTGAAGAGAGAGCGAGTATCAACCATGGTATATCCCATTGTTTAGAGAAAGACGTGATTGTGGGACTGAAACAGAAATAAGGTTCGAGCTGATGTGCATGAGAGGGGGGAGGGGGGGAGGGGCGGGGGGGGCATTGGGGTTCTTACATGGTAGAGGATGCCAATATTGCCCAGAGACTATTCCTGTCCTCTCTCCTCACACTATCAAGACAACACTGCTAGACAAGTGGAGTGAAACTATCGGAGTGAAGAGAGAGCGAGTATCAACCATGGTATATCCCATTGTTTAGAGAAAGACGTGATTGTGGGACTGAAACAGAAATAAGGTTCGAGCTGATGTGCATGAGAGGGGGGAGGGGGGGAGGGGCGGGGGGGGGCATTGGGGTTCTTACATGGTAGAGGACGCCAATATTGCCCAGAGATTATTCCCGAGCGATCTGTTGGTCCATGTACTTCAGGCGTGGAGTGTTTGTGCATGTGAGGGAGGAGGGGGAGGAGGGGGAGGAGGGGGGCATTGGGGTTCTTACATGGTAGAGGACGCCAATATTGCCCAGAGACTATTCCCGAGCGATCTGTTGGTCCATGTACTTCAGGCGTGGAGTGTTTGTGCATGGAGTTATATTTTCATAGAGGTCCAATTCAGCGACGAGCCATGTACTTCCGGTTACTGCCAAACGGCGGCCATGTTCTTAATTCAACTGTCAGTTGGAGCTACTCCCACGTTGGTAATCCAGCAAGGCCTTCTTTATCATTACATATCAGGTAATGATATAGAATGCCTTGAGTAATATATATTGAGTAATAGAAGGCCGTGATTTCAGTACTGAATATAAAACAAGTGTCTGTAGGCCCACGCCTGACAACAATCAGTTTGCGCAGTGAACATGGCCGCCGTTACCTACTATTAGAAGTGATCAAGTGAGTTGAGCTTTTAGCACGGAGTTATACCTCCAACTTGATGGTTGTGTGTCTCAGATACTTCGTGGCCATCATCCTGCAGTTCCAGTTCCACCGAGCGCTGTGCATAGAGGCCGGCCAGTACGACCCGGCGGACAACAGTACGACCGGACGTCCGCTCCACAAGTGCGACATCCACGGCTCGCTTCCGGCCGGCAAGACACTCATGTAAGCCAGACTCATGTCCTCCGTAGCTCAGTCAACCAAGACAACCCTTCACTATCCGATCATGCTCCCCACGTTGCCATATCATGTCGACTTGTACTCGCATTCATCTAACAAGCTGGTATTAGGAAGGCCGACACAGGTAGCTCAGTGCTCCCAGCACACCACGGTATTCACTGATACTGATGTTGATCAATGTTGTACGTGACAAGCTAATGAGAGATTGAAAACGACATTACTTTTATTGCTAGGCAAACGCGATATGTGTTGCCGCGTTGATGGATGAGCTGGAACATATCAACTTATCTTTGGATTGGTTATTATATATATATATATATATATACACCTTGAGATCCAAACCATTACATCACTGCCATCTTATTTTTCATTATTAATTTCTATGATAATAAAGAAGGCTTTGTTTCAATCGTTTACAATCAAGTGGTGACACCTGTGGTTTGGATTTAATTGGTATCTTAATAGCTTCGAGTGATTTAGAAAAATTACATTATATATTTGTTTACATCAAAACGGCTGATCCGATTTGAGTGAAAGTTCGGAATGATGTGTATAAGTATTATATTGAAATTCTCTGAGAATTTGAGATGTCTCGGATGAAAATTATTTCACGAATATTTTCCTCTGGGTTATTCTAATGAGATTTTTGAAAACTTTAAAATGAGTTTTCTCAGAAGTGATTCACCCGATTGCGCCTCAAAACTATACAGTATAGAATTAGATAATGACACTTGTGTATGCCAAGTTTCAACTGATTTTGAATTTTTGTTTGACCTGTGGAGCGCGAACAAAAAAAAAGTAATTTTTTTCGGGTAGGGCGAAATTGAGTCTTCGCTTCGCTCATCCAATAATCAAAGTCGCTCAGGTAGTTCTACCTTTGCTACTTTATCGACTCTGGTATATTCGAAAGCTCCACACACATCGACGCATACAAAATATACTTCATTGTTGGGCAAATATCTAATCTAGAAAGCAGTGAATCTTTACAATATAATTCTGATATAATTTCTATCTATTCGATGGATGAAGACCGTGTACTAGATCAATTCCTCCCAAACGGCTAGTCCAAATTGCACACAGAATTGTAATAATGTGTATCAATCAGAAATACACATACACCGATTTTTTCTGTTTTAGAGAGATTCTATTCTTCAAATTTTCTTGCCCAGCCTAATCTTATGAGGTTTCAAAAATGTTGAGATGATATTTCTCAACATCGATCCAACCGAATCACTCCAAAAACCTTACAGTCAAAAGTTGGATAAGTTTGCTTGTACATGAAGAGTTTCATGTTGATCAGTCAACCCGTGCGACCTGTGCAGTGCTTACAGACAAGGCTCTATACGAGTGGGATGGAGTCTTCGCATACGCTCATCCAACCATCTGAGTAGATCGGGCCAAGGCAATGATTCATGTACTTGAGTCACGTTGGGCACGTGTCTGAGTTCTGCATGAGTAATATTCACCTCAAAATCCTTCACCTTACTTTGCATCATTACGAGCTCTATATGACGGCCTACTTGCTGATGCGGTCGTCAGCAAGTGCCGAGATGACGTCACGCGTCAGCTCGTAGTCAATATGACGGCCTACTTGCTGATGCGGTCGTCAGCAAGTGCCGAGATGACGTCACGCGTCAGCTCGTAGTCAATATGACGACCTACTTGCTGATGCGGTCGTCAGCAAGTGCCGAGATGACGTCACGCGTCAGCTCGTAGTCAATATGACGGCCTACTTGCTGATGCGGTCGTCAGCAAGTGCCTAGATGACGTCACGCGTCAGCTCGTAGTCAATATGACGGCCTACTTGCTGATGTGGTCGTCAGCAAGTGCCTAGATGACGTCACGCGTCAGCTCGTAGTCAATATGACGGCCTACTTGCTGATGCGGTCGTCAGCAAGTGCCGAGATGACGTCACGCGTCAGCTCGTAGTCAATATGACGACCTACTTGCTGATGTGGTCGTCAGCAAGTGCCGAGATGACGTCACGCGTCAGCTCGTAGTCAATATGACGGCCTACTTGCTGATGCGGTCGTCAGCAAGTGCCTAGATGACGTCACGCGTCAGCTCGTAGTCAATATGACGGCCTACTTGCTGATGTGGTCGTCAGCAAGTGCCGAGATGACGTCACGCGTCAGCTCGTAGTCAATATGACGGCCTACTTGCTGATGCGGTCGTCAGCAAGTGCCGAGATGACGTCACGCGTCAGCTCGTAGTCAATATGACGGCCTACTTGCTGATGTGGTCGTCAGCAAGTGCCGAGATGACGTCACGCGTCAGCTCGTAGTCAATATGACGACCTACTTGCTGATGCGTTCGTCAGCAAGTGCCGAGATGACGTCACGCGTCAGCTCGTAGTCAATATGACGGCCTACTTGCTGATGTGGTCGTCAGCAAGTGCCGAGATGACGTCACGCGTCAGCTCGTAGTCAATATGACGACCTACTTGCTGATGCGTTCGTCAGCAAGTGCCGAGATGACGTCACGCGTCAGCTCGTAGTCAACATGACGACCTACTTGCTGATGCGGTCGTCAGCAAGTGCCTAGATGACGTCACGCGTCAGCTCGTAGTCAATATGACGGCCTACTTGCTGATGCGGTCGTCAGCAAGTGCCTAGATGACGTCACGCGTCAGCTCGTAGTCAATATGACGACCTACTTGCTGATGTGGTCGTCAGCAAGTAGGTCGTCAGCAAGTGCCGAGATGACGTCACGCGTCAGCTCGTAGTCAATATGACGGCCTACTTGCTGATGCGGTCGTCAGCAAGTGCCTAGATGACGTCACGCGTCAGCTCGTAGTCAATATGACGACCTACTTGCTGATGCGGTCGTCAGCAAGTGCCTAGATGACGTCACGCGTCAGCTCGTAGTCAATATGACGACCTACTTGCTGATGCGGTCGTCAGCAAGTGCCTAGATGACGTCACGCGTCAGCTCGTAGTCAATATGACGACCTACTTGCTGATGCGGTCGTCAGCAAGTGCCTAGATGACGTCACGCGTCAGCTCGTAGTCAATATGACGGCCTACTTGCTGATGCGGTCGTCAGCAAGTGCCTAGATGACGTCACGCGTCAGCTCGTAGTCAATATGACGGCCTACTTGCTGATGCGTTCGTCAGCAAGTGCCGAGATGACGTCACGCGTCAGCTCGTAGTCAATATGACGGCCTACTTGCTGATGTGGTCGTCAGCAAGTGCCGAGATGACGTCACGCGTCAGCTCGTAGTCAATATGACGACCTACTTGCTGATGCGTTCGTCAGCAAGTGCCGAGATGACGTCACGCGTCAGCTCGTAGTCAACATGACGACCTACTTGCTGATGCGGTCGTCAGCAAGTGCCTAGATGACGTCACGCGTCAGCTCGTAGTCAATATGACGGCCTACTTGCTGATGCGGTCGTCAGCAAGTGCCTAGATGACGTCACGCGTCAGCTCGTAGTCAATATGACGACCTACTTGCTGATGTGGTCGTCAGCAAGTAGGTCGTCAGCAAGTGCCGAGATGACGTCACGCGTCAGCTCGTAGTCAATATGACGGCCTACTTGCTGATGCGGTCGTCAGCAAGTGCCTAGATGACGTCACGCGTCAGCTCGTAGTCAATATGACGACCTACTTGCTGATGCGGTCGTCAGCAAGTGCCTAGATGACGTCACGCGTCAGCTCGTAGTCAATATGACGACCTACTTGCTGATGCGGTCGTCAGCAAGTGCCTAGATGACGTCACGCGTCAGCTCGTAGTCAATATGACGACCTACTTGCTGATGCGGTCGTCAGCAAGTGCCTAGATGACGTCACGCGTCAGCTCGTAGTCAATATGACGGCCTACTTGCTGATGCGGTCGTCAGCAAGTGCCTAGATGACGTCACGCGTCAGCTCGTAGTCAATATGACGGCCTACTTGCTGATGCGGTCGTCAGCAAGTGCCGAGATGACGTCACGCGTCAGCTCGTAGTCAATATGACGGCCTACTTGCTGATGCGGTCGTCAGCAAGTGCCGAGATGACGTCACGCGTCAGCTCGTAGTCAATATGACGGCCTACTTGCTGATGCGGTCGTCAGCAAGTGCCTAGATGACGTCACGCGTCAGCTCGTAGTCAATATGACGGCCTACTTGCTGATGCGGTCGTCAGCAAGTGCCGAGATGACGTCACGCGTCAGCTCGTAGTCAATATGACGGCCCACTTGCTGATGCGGTCGTCAGCAAGTGCCGAGATGACGTCACGCGTCAGCTCGTAGTCAATATGACGGCCTACTTGCTGATGCGGTCGTCAGCAAGTAGGTCGTCAGCAAGTGCCGAGATGACGTCACGCGTCAGCTCGTAGTCAATATGACGACCTACTTGCTGATGCGGTCGTCAGCAAGTGCCGAGATGACGTCACGCGTCAGCTCGTAGTCAATATGACGGCCTACTTGCTGATGTGGTCGTCAGCAAGTGCCGAGATGACGTCACGCGTCAGCTCGTAGTCAATATGACGGCCTACTTGCTGATGCGGTCGTCAGCAAGTGCCGAGATGACGTCACGCGTCAGCTCGTAGTCAATATGACGGCCTACTTGCTGATGCGGTCGTCAGCAAGTGCCGAGATGACGTCACGCGTCAGCTCGTAGTCAATATGACGGCCTACTTGCTGATGCGGTCGTCAGCAAGTGCCTAGATGACGTCACGCGTCAGCTCGTAGTCAATATGACGGCCTACTTGCTGATGCGGTCGTCAGCAAGTGCCTAGATGACGTCACGCGTCAGCTCGTAGTCAATATGACGACCTACTTGCTGATGCGGTCGTCAGCAAGTGCCTAGATGACGTCACGCGTCAGCTCGTAGTCAATATGACGACCTACTTGCTGATGCGGTCGTCAGCAAGTGCCTAGATGACGTCACGCGTCAGCTCGTAGTCAATATGACGGCCTACTTGCTGATGCGGTCGTCAGCAAGTGCCTAGATGACGTCACGCGTCAGCTCGTAGTCAATATGACGGCCTACTTGCTGATGCGGTCGTCAGCAAGTGCCGAGATGACGTCACGCGTCAGCTCGTAGTCAATATGACGGCCTACTTGCTGATGCGGTCGTCAGCAAGTGCCGAGATGACGTCACGCGTCAGCTCGTAGTCAATATGACGGCCTACTTGCTGATGCGGTCGTCAGCAAGTGCCTAGATGACGTCACGCGTCAGCTCGTAGTCAATATGACGGCCTACTTGCTGATGCGGTCGTCAGCAAGTGCCGAGATGACGTCACGCGTCAGCTCGTAGTCAATATGACGGCCTACTTGCTGATGCGGTCGTCAGCAAGTGCCTAGATGACGTCACGCGTCAGCTCGTAGTCAATATGACGGCCTACTTGCTGATGCGGTCGTCAGCAAGTGCCTAGATGACGTCACGCGTCAGCTCGTAGTCAATATGACGGCCTACTTGCTGATGCGGTCGTCAGCAAGTGCCGAGATGACGTCACGCGTCAGCTCGTAGTCAATATGACGGCCTACTTGCTGATGCGGTCGTCAGCAAGTGCCGAGATGACGTCACGCGTCAGCTCGTAGTCAATATGACGGCCTACTTGCTGATGCGGTCGTCAGCAAGTAGGTCGTCAGCAAGTGCCGAGATGACGTCACGCGTCAGCTCGTAGTCAATATGACGACCTACTTGCTGATGCGGTCGTCAGCAAGTGCCGAGATGACGTCACGCGTCAGCTCGTAGTCAATATGACGGCCTACTTGCTGATGTGGTCGTCAGCAAGTGCCGAGATGACGTCACGCGTCAGCTCGTAGTCAATATGACGGCCTACTTGCTGATGCGGTCGTCAGCAAGTGCCGAGATGACGTCACGCGTCAGCTCGTAGTCAATATGACGGCCTACTTGCTGATGTGGTCGTCAGCAAGTGCCGAGATGACGTCACGCGTCAGCTCGTAGTCAATATGACGGCCTACTTGCTGATGCGGTCGTCAGCAAGTGCCGAGATGACGTCACGCGTCAGCTCGTAGTCAATATGACGGCCTACTTGCTGATGCGGTCGTCAGCAAGTGCCGAGATGACGTCACGCGTCAGCTCGTAGTCAATATGACGGCCTACTTGCTGATGCGGTCGTCAGCAAGTGCCTAGATGACGTCACGCGTCAGCTCGTAGTCAATATGACGGCCTACTTGCTGATGCGGTCGTCAGCAAGTGCCTAGATGACGTCACGCGTCAGCTCGTAGTCAATATGACGGCCTACTTGCTGATGCGGTCGTCAGCAAGTGCCGAGATGACATCACGCGTCAGCTCGTAGTCAATATGACGGCCTACTTGCTGATGCGGTCGTCAGCAAGTGCCGAGATGACGTCACGCGTCAGCTCGTAGTCAATATGACGGCCTACTTGCTGATGCGGTCGTCAGCAAGTAGGTCGTCAGCAAGTGCCGAGATGACGTCACGCGTCAGCTCGTAGTCAATATGACGACCTACTTGCTGATGCGGTCGTCAGCAAGTGCCGAGATGACGTCACGCGTCAGCTCGTAGTCAATATGACGGCCTACTTGCTGATGTGGTCGTCAGCAAGTGCCGAGATGACGTCACGCGTCAGCTCGTAGTCAATATGACGGCCTACTTGCTGATGCGGTCGTCAGCAAGTGCCGAGATGACGTCACGCGTCAGCTCGTAGTCAATATGACGGCCTACTTGCTGATGCGGTCGTCAGCAAGTGCCGAGATGACGTCACGCGTCAGCTCGTAGTCAATATGACGGCCTACTTGCTGATGCGGTCGTCAGCAAGTAGGTCGTCAGCAAGTGCCGAGATGACGTCACGCGTCAGCTCGTAGTCAATATGACGGCCTACTTGCTGATGCGGTCGTCAGCAAGTAGGTCGTCAGCAAGTGCCGAGATGACGTCACGCGTCAGCTCGTAGTCAATATGACGGCCTACTTGCTGATGCGGTCGTCAGCAAGTAGGTCGTCAGCAAGTGCCGAGATGACGTCACGCGTCAGCTCGTAGTCAATATGACGGCCTACTTGCTGATGCGGTCGTCTGCAAGTGCCGAGATGACGTCACGCGTCAGCTCGTAGTCAATATGACGACCTACTTGCTGATGCGGTCGTCAGCAAGTGCCTAGATGACGTCACGCGTCAGCTCGTAGTCAATATGACGGCCTACTTGCTGATGCGGTCGTCAGCAAGTGCCGAGATGACGTCACGCGTCAGCTCGTAGTCAATATGACGACCTACTTGCTGATGCAGTCGTCAGCAAGTGCCGAGATGACGTCACGCGTCAGCTCGTAGTCAATATGACGGCCTACTTGCTGATGCGGTCGTCAGCAAGTGCCGAGATGACGTCACGCGTCAGCTCGTAGTCAATATGACGGCCTACTTGCTGATGCGGTCGTCAGCAAGTGCCGAGATGACGTCACGCGTCAGCTCGTAGTCAATATGACGGCCTACTTGCTGATGCGGTCGTCAGCAAGTGCCTAGATGACGTCACGCGTCAGCTCGTAGTCAATATGACGGCCTACTTGCTGATGCGGTCGTCAGCAAGTGCCGAGATGACGTCACGCGTCAGCTCGTAGTCAATATGACGGCCTACTTGCTGATGCGGTCGTCAGCAAGTGCCGAGATGACGTCACGCGTCAGCTCGTAGTCAATATGACGGCCTACTTGCTGATGCGGTCGTCAGCAAGTGCCGAGATGACGTCACGCGTCAGCTCGTAGTCAATATGACGGCCTACTTGCTGATGCGGTCGTCAGCAAGTGCCGAGATGACGTCACGCGTCAGCTCGTAGTCAATATGACGGCCTACTTGCTGATGTGGTCGTCAGCAAGTAGGTCGTCAGCAAGTGCCGAGATGACGTCACGCGTCAGCTCGTAGTCAATATGACGGCCTACTTGCTGATGTGGTCGTCAGCAAGTAGGTCGTCAGCAAGTGCCGAGAGGAGCTCTATTGATTGAGGAGTTGTCATGATTGCAGGAAAGGCCTGAGTCTCGGCACCTCTCAGCACTGGAGTGAGGTCCTCCAGCTGATGGTCGGCAGCCGGAAGTTGGACGCGTCTGCGCTGCTGGAGTACTTCCGGCCGCTCACCGAATACTTGGAGGCGGAGAACGCCAGGGAGACCCCAGCTTCTCAAACTGTCCTCTTCCTCGTGGGCGGAATACTGGCTTTCTCCTGCATCGCCGCTTTACTCTGTTACTTGGTCCATCTCGTGCGCAAGAAGAAACAAGTCGACCAGACATTGGATCTTTCGAGTGAAAATCATGCTATTTAGAATTCTGAAGAGACAGTGCGTTAGTGAAGAGACACTGCGTCAGTGAAGAGACACTGCGTCAGTGAAGAGACACTGCGTCAGTGAAGAGACACTGCGTCAGTGAAGAGACACTGCGTCAGTGAAGAGACACTGCGTCAGTGAAGAGACACTGCGTCAGTGAAGAGATGGTGATTATTAATGAGCACATCCAGAGAATGAAAGTAATTCTTTTTTGGAACATTTTGTTCTATATTTTTCTCCGGTCAGTCAACTAGTGTGATTTGATTTGTGTTCATAAAACGTCGCGTCTATTAGGCCTATCAGAGCAACCCGAGAAGAAGTGAATGAGTAACATATTGGCGCAGGTAAATTATATATGAACCAGGGTCACATTTCTCCCAGATACTTATGTCAAGAATTACAAGAAATATAATATAATAATATAATAATTTGATTTCGTTGTGAAAAAGTGGGTAATTAACAATATTCATATTCATCATTAGGCTGTGTTGAATGTCAAACACGGCACCTACAGGCCTATGTTACATACATGTATTAGTTGCACACAATAGTATTCAGTCTTTGACTGAGGGGGATATTTTTATTGGGTGGATTTTTCATATCCGGTTTGTAACTCGGATCTGAAACAATCCAAATGTTTCAAGAGACGTTTCAAGTTTCCACGTGATCATGCCTGGGAATATAATATATTATATTATTTGTAAGATTACACAACACATTTCACTTTCAGTTTGTGACATTTGAAGCGTCGACAATTCACAAAGCAATGTGATATATGCCCTTGTTGTACGTACACTCTGTCACTTGCATAAAACATCATTGAAATAATTACACTGGAATGGAAAAGATATTTTCTTCATAAAATACGGACATTGTGAATTAGCTCACGTTACGCGTGATCCAGGATTGAAATCAGGAGGAATTAGCTCACGTTACGCGTGATCCAGGATTGAAATCAGGAGGAATTAGCTCACGTTACGCGTGATCCAGGATTGAAATCAGGAGGAATTAGCTCACGTTACGCGTGATCCAGGATTGAAATCAGGAGGAATTAGCTCACGTTACGCGTGATCCAGGATTGAAATCAGGAGGAATTAGCTCACGTTACGCGTGATCCAGGATTGAAATCAGGAGGAATTAGCTCACGTTACGCGTGATCCAGGATTGAAATCAGGAGGAATTAGCTCACGTTACGCGTGATCCAGGATTGAAATCAGGAGGAATTAGCTCACGTTACGCGTGATCCAGGATTGAAATCAGGAGGAAGGAACGATAAATATGATTATTTATGTTTGTTGGATGCAATAAAGCTCTTGAATGAATGACCTATCTTATGTTTAATATTCCCTTATACATTGCAATGTCCTTCCAACCAACCCAACAGACTCCTCCAAACTGAAATTACTCACAAATCCACTGATCTAGGCCACATTCCAGATCCACTCGGCCACATTCCAGATCCGCTCGGCCACATTCCAGCTTATCCCTCAAACCTGTTTCCACCCAAACACTTGTCCCGTAACTTTCATCAAGTCAAACCAGGATTTGACATCTTCTCTGTGCGCATTCCACGGGCTGAGAGGCTGATCGAGTCTTGGAACCAATCTGTGGAGGTTTCGAGTACCTTTAGGAACATCATCTCGTTCATCCTCATAACATATATTACAGCGTTTTCCCAGTGGAATACAGCTTGAACCAAAAGTAGAGGTCAGTTTTCTGTTTGTCCGATACCTGATGACCAAGCAATAAGGGTCAATCTCACAGGATTGACTTGTTTGACGATCGATCCGAAGATTCACAATGCGTCCATGAAGTGCAGGTGGTGTCATGTAGATGGCGTCCAGGAAGTGCAGGTGGTGTCATGTAGATGGCGTCCAGGAAGTACAGGTGGCGTCGTGCAGATGGCGTCTACTTGTCGGTGCTCGGCGTGTAGTACATGGCGTCCAGGAAGTACCTGGTGGAGTCCCCGACGATCGAGCGGTCCGGGATGCTAGCCGCGTTCCCGTACATGGCAAACTGAACACAAGACATGCATTGTGAGGCGAGGGTAATCAGGACACAGCCGTGTTTCATGCAACAAGTGATGTAGAGTAGTCCCAAGATCGGTCGGTCGTTGAGCAATGTCTGGGGATAAACCTGGAAGAACTGTCTCATCACATTCAGCCGACAGCAATTGAATCATATCCAGAGAAAGAGTGGCCCGTGGGAAATCATGAATTCTGGGTTGGATGGTTGCTTCGATGGCGAGATCATTTTGCACCGTCATGAGAATTTCTGGCAGATATCGTAAAGCTGGATTCACAATGCGAACTAATGATTAGTGATTAGTGATTAACTAAAGTTGGCAGATACGGAATCAGTGTTGGCGTTCACATTGTGTTTAATATTAGTGACTGAACTTGAAAGTTAACTAACTTTTAACTTAAGAAGTAATAATTAGTTTTAATCGTTAGTCTGACCATTCAGGAGTCGTGAATTCGAAACGACAGGAAGTCAAGGGAAAAGGAAGCTATCCCGCTCGATGAGCCGCTCGTTCACAGCCTTCTAACATGTAGATTTCAATTTAAATCCGTCATCTTAAGACAGGCACGACTCATGAAAAGTACGTTATTTCCGTCAAAATTAATTCTTATTTCAAGCCTGTGTGAATGCTCAGTTTCCTAATCTCAGTATTCAGTATTAGTCACTAATCATTAGTTCGCATTGTGAATCCAGCTCAAGCTGTGGTTCTGTGACATTCCGTGTGTCTGCCTTATCAAACACAAGTTGCTTCTTATGTAAGCCCCTATGTATCTTTCCATATTGACATTTAATGTTATTTGTCTTTCCTTGTATATTTTGTGAAAGATTCAATTCTCAAACACGAAGCTGGTATTTCAACACAGATTCTCCGTATTGAAAACTAGCATGATTTCGAATAAGTTACGCAAAATCTATTTCAATACTTTTCCGGATATCAAATGACTCGATGGCAGATTCGAGGTGACCACAGAAGCACCAGCCAATAGAAATTACGGCATCAGAGTATTTTGTTGTAATTTCGAGTTCATCATATTCTATACAGTATTTTTTTTCTTTGGTTTATACTCTAAGTTCCGATTTGTCTGTGATGTCATGTTTCTTTAAACAGGAAGTGGGTTCGCTTCAATTGAGAATTCTGACATATCGATTCTTGGTTGCTCAACCTATTGTATGAGTGATTCCAACATGTAAATATACTGAATCAGACATGTGAAAAAGCCTGCATTTTCTAGTCTAGAATATCTATCGAGCTCGGGGACTTGCGGTGGTTGCATACATTCTTTACGAGATGGTCCGCTTCAATTGTCGCCCCACGTTGGGGCCGATGCTATGTTGGATTCATGCAGACGCGCCGAGAAACCCGAACTTTCATTCACCATGTATTGTGAGGTCAGGGAGGCAACAGAACAAGGGTGTCCATCGTCTGAATACAGTCATAGTATGCACATGGAAACAACTGTGTTGACTGTAATCTGGAGAAACTACTCATGTGGTAACCGTGAGAGGGCAATGAGGGCATATTGCTCGCTACGCTCTCCAATCGGCTCAACGTAGTAGACCATTTTAGAAAAGAATGAGCCACATAGCGGCGATCGTTTGAACTAGCACGGGATAATATTACCCGAGTTCGAAAGTCCTATGCTGCCAATGCTGTTTAGCACGTTTGATTTATATTGTTGTGTGTTACAGTGAACGTATCAAGTTATAGTATGATAGTAGTTTCAACATTTATATGTTTACTATATACTGAGAGATGCACACGCTGTAAGAGTGAGTAAGATGAGAGATAATGCAAGTTTTATATCTTGATGTTTTGAATTAAACCCTGTGGATAAGCGGGCTGACTTTTTGAACAACTGGTACTAAAACTCCCAAAAAGCAATACCAGCGATCTCGGCTGCTAGGAGGCGTGACGCGCCTGCGCATTGAATTCTTGAAATAGTCTTTTATCACGACATTGGCGTTTCTATTGATATAAAGATGTTGCTCTTACCCTGCCTTCCACCGGCTTGGACGGGTCCTTCATGATGACAATCAGCTCCTGTCGCACGTCCTCCAGGAAGCGGTCGGCCACTCCTTCCTGCGTGTGCATGTACGTCACGCACAGGTGGACCCTGGAAGAGGACAGCCGGATCAGGAAAAACATCGAATAGAGTGAAGCAAGAATTGAGCAGCAAATTGAATTAGAAGATCGGGAGGAGCAGTAATTATTCTGCACATCGCTTCTCGAATGGAACTGAGAATTATAGTTGAAAGTCAGAATACTTGGATTGGAAACTATTCTTTTGTGGTCGTGAGAAAACATGAACCTAGCATGACCCTACGCTCCTTACAATTACGATAGAAGATGATTATTTTTTTCGAAACAAACTTCCCATGCCCAAATCGAGCCATTGGACCCCGAGCACTTGAGACAAAGATGTTGACCACTACACCACGTCGACACATGGTTGGAGACCTGCTACTTTATTGAAGTAGTTCGGGTCTCTAACTGTGCCATGACGTCACAAATCTCAGCCTTCCTGTTGGTAACTTTTGGTTCCATTCAAAAGCCAACCTACGATAATATTTGCACATACGAGGGGATACAAACGCCTCGATTGAATTCGAATCAATGTTATTGTTCAACGGGACGAATATTAATATCGGTTCAACAAATTGCTTCAGTCAGCGGTTCAGTCAGGAGACGATGTTGCCGAGCCCAATGTAGGAGAGAAGAGAGCACGTACCCTGGAGGGAACTGGAGCGCGTTGAGGTTCCAGCCCCGCTTGCACAGGCCGTCGGACAGCTGGTAGATGTGGAACTTGTCGGAGCCGAGCGCCACGACCGACGTGGCCGGCGTGCCGAACACGTACACGTCGTCCATGGCTCGCAAACTACGAGACAATCACGGAGATTATTTCTTGCCATCACGTGACAAGTACCAGGAAAAATGTGCAATGGAACTATTTGGTTGAGATATCTGTTGCGGGTTCTGCTTTCTATTCTTCTGAGTGATGAGAAATTTGAATAAGTTGTTTAACTGCATCAACATTCACTTTTCAAAGCTGCCGACTCTTGAAGGAGAAATCACAATAGTGGCAGCCAATCACCCCATGTCAGAAGAAGGATTGGAAAGAGAATAACGTGAACTTGGTGTTCACACCAGCAGTGATGGAGGAAGAGGGAACCAGGGAACGACTAGATCAAGTCACGTGACGAGTACTCACTTCTTCTCGATGTATCTGGTGGTCTCGACTATCTTCCTCGTCGCCTCCACGTACCCTTCAAGGCCGAAGTGCATGAGAGTCGCCCAGCACGCGGCGATTATACCTGCAAACAAGAGTCACGTCACTCTCTCCCTCTATCTCTGCTCCTTCCTCCTCATATCGGGCTCAACCAAGATCTATTGGCGTCGGATGAATGATGGGATGAGATGAAGGTCTCTTTTCCGTATCAAACATTTCCAACTCCGTCCATCTTAATTCCCACTTCTCATTCTCGCTCAGACTCGCCATGATATTCCTCCTCTGAACTATCTCTTTCTTCCTCGCTCTCGTTCATTCTCTCCCACCCTTCCTCTATCCCTCTCTCTCTCTCTCTCTCTCTCTCTCTCTCTCTCTCTCTCTCTCTCTCTCTCTGTCTCTCTCTCTCGCTCTCTCTCTCTCTCTCTCTCTCTCTCTCTCTCTCTCTCTCTCTCTCTCTCTCTCTCTCTCTCTCTCTCATCCTCTATCAGCTCTCTCCTCCTCCGTCCTCGCTCTCTACCTTTCTCACTCCGTATATATCCCTCTATATCTTGTTGTCACATCTCTAGCCCTCTCTCCGCTTCCTTCCCTCTTCCTTCTCCTCTCGTCTCTCCCGCTCTCCCACCCTTTCTCTCTCTCTCTCTCCCATCCTCTATCAGCTCTCTCCTCCTCCGTCCTCGCTCTCTACCTTTCTCACTCCGTATATATCCCTCTATATCTTGTTGTCACATCTCTAGCCCTCTCTCCGCTTCCTTCCCTCTTCCTTCTCCTCTCGTCTCTCCCGCTCTCCCACCCTTTCTCTCTCTCTCTCTCCCATCCTCTATCAGCTCTCTCCTCCTCCGTCCTCGCTCTCTACCTTTCTCACTCCGTATATATCCCTCTATATCTTGTTGTTACATCTCTAGCCCTCTCTCCGCTTCCTTCCCTCTTCCTTCTCCTATCGTCTCTCCCGCTCTCCCACCCTTCCTCTCTCTCTCTCTCTCTCTCTCTCCCATCCTCTATCAGCTCTCTCCTCCTCCGTCCTCGCTCTCTACCTTTCTCACTCCGTATATATCCCTCTATATCTTGTTGTTACATCTCTAGCCCTCTCTCCGCTTCCTTCCCTCTTCCTTCTCCTATCGTCTCTCCCGCTCTCCCACCCTTCCTCTCTCTCTCTCTCTCTCTCTCTCCCATCCTCTATCAGCTCTCTCCTCCTCCGTCCTCGCTCTCTACCTTTCTCACTCCGTATATATCCCTCTATATCTTGTTGTTACATCTCTAGCCCTCTCTCCGCTTCCTTCCCTCTTCCTTCTCCTATCGTCTCTCCCGCTCTCCCACCCTTCCTCTCTCTCTCTCTCTCTCTCTCTCCCATCCTCTATCAGCTCTCTCCTCCTCCGTCCTCGCTCTCTACCTTTCTCACTCCGTATATATCCCTCTATATCTTGTTGTCACATCTCTAGCCCTCTCTCCGCTTCCTTCCCTCTTCCTTCTCCTCTCGTCTCTCCCGCTCTCCCACCCTTCCTCTCTCTCTCTCTCTCTCCCTCTCTCTCTCTCTCCCATCCTCTATCAGCTCTCTCCTCCTCCGTCCTCGCTCTCTACCTTTCTCACTCCGTATATATCCCTCTATATCTTGTTGTCACATATCTAGCCCTCTCTCCGCTTCCTTCCCTCTTCCTTCTCCTCTCGTCTCTCCCGCTCTCCCACCCTTCCTCTCTCTCTCTCTCTCTCTCTCTCCCATCCTCCATCAGCTCTCTCCTCCTCCGTCCTCGCTCTCTACCTTTCTCACTCCGTATATATCCCTCTATATCTTGTTGTCACATATCTAGCCCTCTCTCCGCTTCCTTCCCTCTTCCTTCTCCTCTCGTCTCTCCCGCTCTCCCACCCTTCCTCTCTCTCTCTCTCTCTCTCTCCCATCCTCTATCAGCTCTCTCCTCCTCCGTCCTCGCTCTCTACCTTTCTCACTCCGTAAATATCCCTCTATATCTTGTTGTCACATCTCTAGCCCTCTCTCCGCTTCCTTCCCTCTTCCTTCTCCTCTCGTCTCTCCCGCTCTCCCACCCTTCCTCTCTCTCTCTCTCTCTCTCCCATCCTCTATCAGCTCTCTCCTCCTCCGTCCTCGCTCTCTACCTTTCTCACTCCGTAAATATCCCTCTATATCTTGTTGTCACATCTCTAGCCCTCTCTCCGCTTCCTTCCCTCTTCCTTCTCCTCTCGTCTCTCCCGCTCTCCCACCCTTCCTCTCTCTCTCTCTCTCTCTCCCATCCTCTATCAGCTCTCTCCTCCTCTGTCCTCGCTCTCTACCTTTCTCACTCCGTAAATATCCCTCTATATCTTGTTGTCACATCTCTAGCCCTCTCTCCGCTTCCTTCCCTCTTCCTTCTCCTCTCGTCTCTCCCGCTCTCCCACCCTTCCTCTCTCTCTCTCTCTCTCTCCCATCCTCTATCAGCTCTCTCCTCCTCCGTCCTCGCTCTCTACCTTTCTCACTCCGTAAATATCCCTCTATATCTTGTTGTCACATATCTAGCCCTCTCTCCGCTTCCTTCCCTCTTCCTTCTCCTCTCGTCTCTCCCGCTCTCTGGCTCACCTCCTGCTCGTGACCCGCAGACGCTTGGCGAGCCGTAGCAGCCTCCTGGCCAGTCGGTCGTCACGCAGAACTGGTGGTGGCGGTACTTGATGTCGGAGTACATCACCACCGAGGATCCCTTGGGGGCGTAGCCGTACTGAAACAGTGCAGGCGCCCTCGCTTCAGATACACAGTTGGCAAAGGCAAACTTATCTCTCACAGACTCCAGCTCAGGCTCACACATGTTTTACACGACCCAGTTGAATCGGATTCTTGATTGAATTCCCATAGAGAATCAGCTTTTGTCTACGAGTCTTGAATTCCGTCAATCTCATCACGAGCGGGTCGGAATCCAATAGCATGACTCCAGTGTTGATCGGTTTGTGAAAAGAAAAGTTATCAATACGATAATCTTGATGACCGAAAACTTTTTCTATAGACTTTTTAAACACCGGCACAGTAGCTGAGTGGTTAGCGCACTTGCTTCGTGTGACCCGGGAGGTGAAGGGACATATCGGACCTGGTTCGATCCCCGCCACCGTCCATCTTTACAGTTTTTTTTTCGTGGTTTCCCTCTGTAGTCTAGGCTAATGCCGGGATGGTTCCCACAATATAGGCCACGACCGCTTCCTTCCCACTATCCTTCCCATTACCCATAAAACCATCATCTCATCATCTCATCATCTTATTAATCATTCATCCAACGCCAATAGATCTCAGTCATCATTAAAGTGCGTCGTTAAAACCCAATATAAAAAAAACTTTTTTTTTAAATAATGAAAAGAAATGGCAGAACGCAATAAGTTTTGATCCACTGTTGAACTAAGTTACGTGTCAGCGTTTGTGATCAATAACCAAACTGCTCCGCCAGCGTGATATGGTATCTTGGCTTGATGCATCTCGTCAAGATCGAATCCGAGCACATCCGAACACGCCCGAACGCATCCAGGCAACGATTTCACAAACCCGTGTATGCCCCAAATAACTGCTGGCATTTATTTCGTTCTTTGCTTATATCGGAGAGGAGTGCAGGTGTGGGTACCCGGCGCAACGCTAGCACGCTCGATTTCTCGTTCTCTGCTTATATCGGAGAGGAGTACAGGTGTGGTTACCCGGCGCAGCGCAAGCACGCTCGATTTCTCGTTCTCTGCTTATATCGGAGAGGAGTACAGGTGTGGTTACCCGGCGCAGCGCAAGCACGCTCGATTTCTCGTTCTCTGCTCATATCGGAGAGGAGTGCAGGTGTGGTTACCCGGCGCAGCGCAAGCACGCTCGATTTCTCGTTCTCTGCTTATATCGGAGAGGAGTACAGGTGTGGTTACCCGGCGCAGCGCAAGCACGCTCGATTTCTCGTTCTCTGCTTATATCGGAGAGGAGTGCGGGTGTGGTTACCCGGCGCAGCGCAAGCACGCTCGATTTCTCGTTCTCTGCTTATATCGGAGAGGAGTGCAGGTGTGGTTACCCGGCGCAGCGCAAGCACGCTCGATTTCTCGTTCTCTGCTCATATCGGAGAGGAGTACGGGTGTGGTTACCCGGCGCAGCGCAAGCACGCTCGATTTCTCGTTCTCTGCTTATATCGGAGAGGAGTACAGGTGTGGTTACCCGGCCCTAGCACGCTCAATTTCTCGTTCTCTGCTTATATCGGAGAGGAGTACAGGTGTGGTTACCCGGCGCAGCGCGAGCACGCTCGATTTCTCGTTCTCTGCTTATATCGGAGAGGAGTGCGGGTGTGGTTACCCGGCGCAGCGCAAGCACGCTCGATTTCTCGTTCTCTGCTTATATCGGAGAGGAGTACAGGTGTGGTTACCCGGCCCTAGCACGCTCAATTTCTCGTTCTCTGCTTATATCGGAGAGGAGTACAGGTGTGGTTACCCGGCGCAGCGCGAGCACGCTCGATTTCTCGTTCTCTGCTTATATCGGAGAGGAGTGCGGGTGTGGTTACCCGGCGCAGCGCAAGCACGCTCGATTTCTCGTTCTCTGCTTATATCGGAGAGGAGTACAGGTGTGGTTACCCGGCGCAGCGCAAGCACGCTCGATTTCTCGTTCTCTGCTTATATCGGAGAGGAGTACAGGTGTGGTTACCCGGCGCAGCGCAAGCACGCTCGATTTCTCGTTCTCTGCTTATATCGGAGAGGAGTGCGGGTGTGGTTACCCGGCGCAGCGCAAGCACGCTCGATTTCTCGTTCTCTGCTTATATCGGAGAGGAGTGCAGGTGTGGTTACCCGGCGCAGCGCAAGCACGCTCGATTTCTCGTTCTCTGCTCATATCGGAGAGGAGTACGGGTGTGGTTACCCGGCGCAGCGCCAGCACGCTCGATTTCTCGTTCTCTGCTTATATCGGAGAAGAGTACAGGTGTGGTTACCCGGCGCAGCGCCAGCACGCTCGATTTCTCGTTCTCTGCTTATATCGGAGAGGAGTACAGGTGTGGTTACCCGGCGCAGCGCTAGCACGCTCGATTTCTCGTTCTCTGCCTATATCGGAGAGGAGTACAGGTGTGGTTACCCGGCGCAGCGCAAGCACGCTCGATTTCTCGTTCTCTGCTTATATCGGAGAGGAGTACAGGTGTGGTTACCCGGCGCAACGCTAGCACGCTCGATTTCTCGTTCTCTGCTTATATCGGAGAGGAGTACAGGTGTGGTTACCCGGCGCAGCGCTAGCACGCTCGATTTCTCGTTCTCTGCTTATATCGGAGAGGAGTACAGGTGTGGTTGCCCGGCGCAGCTCAATCACGCTCGATTTCTCGTTCTCTGCTTATATCGGAGAGGAGTACAGGTGTGGTTACCCGGCGCAGCGCAAGCACGCTCGATTTCTCGTTCTCTGCTTATATCGGAGAGGAGTGCAGGTGTGGTTACCCGGCGCAGCGCAAGCACGCTCGATTTCTCGTTCTCTGCTTATATCGGAGAGGAGTACAGGTGTGGTTACCCGGCGCAGCGCAAGCACGCTCGATTTATCGTTCTCTGCTTATATCGGAGAGGAGTACAGGTGTGGTTACCCGGCGCAACGCTAGCACGCTCGATTTCTCGTTCTCTGCTTATATCGGAGAGGAGTACAGGTGTGGTTACCCGGCGCAGCGCAAGCACGCTCGATTTCTCGTTCTCTGCTTATATCGGAGACGAGTACAGGTGTAGTTACCCGGCGCAGCGCAAGCACGCTCGATTTCTCGTTCTCTGCTTATATCGGAGACGAGTACAGGTGTGGTTACCCGGCGCAGCGCAAGCACGCTCGATTTTTCGTTCTCTGCTTATATCGGAGAGGAGTACAGGTGTGGTTACCCGGCGCAACGCTAGCACGCTCGATTTCTCGTTCTCTGCTTATATCGGAGAGGAGTACAGGTGTGGTTACCCGGCGCAACGCTAGCACGCTCGATTTCTCGTTCTCTGCTTATATCGGAGACGAGTACAGGTGTGGTTACCCGGCGCAGCGCAGGCACGCTCGATTCCTCGTTCTCTGCTTATATCGGAGGGGAGTACAGGTGTGGTTACCCGGCGCAGCGCAAGCACGCTCGATTTCTCGTTCTCTGCTTATATCGGAGAGGAGTACAGGTGTGGTTACCCGGCGCAGCGCTAGCACGCTCGATTTCTCGTTCTCTGCTTATATCGGAGAGGAGTACAGGTGTGGTTACCCGGCGCAGCGCTAGCACGCTCGATTTCTCGTTCTCTGCTTATATCGGAGAGGAGTGCACGTGTGGTTACCCGGCGCAGCGCTAGCACGCTCGATTTCTCGTTCTCTGATCATATCGGAGAGGAGTGCAGGTGTGGTTACCCGGCGCAGCGCAAGCACGCTCGATTTCTCGTTCTCTGCTTATATCGGAGAGGAGTGCAGGTGTGGTTACCCGGCGCAGCGCAAGCACGCTCGATTTCTCGTTCTCTGCTTATACCGGAGAGGAGTGCGGGTGTGGTTACCCGGCGCAGCGCAAGCACGCTCGATTTCTCGTTCTCTGCTTATATCGGAGAGGAGTGCAGGTGTGGTTACCCGGCGCAGCGCAAGCACGCTCGATTTCTCGTTCTCTGCTTATATCGGAGAGGAGTGCAGGTGTGGTTACCCGGCGCAGCGCTAGAACGCTCGATTTCTCGTTCTCTGCTCATATCGGAGAGGAGTGCAGGTGTGGTTACCCGGCGCAGCGCAAGCACGCTCGATTTCTCGTTCTCTGCTCATATCGGAGAGGAGTGCAGGTGTGGTTACCCGGCGCAGCGCTAGCACGCTCGATTTCTCGTTCTCTGCTCATATCGGAGATGAGTGCAGGTGTGGTTACCCGGCGCAGCGCAAGCACGCTCGATTTCTCGTTCTCTGCTTATATCGGAGAGGAGTGCAGGTGTGGTTACCCGGCGCAGCGCTAGCACGCTCGATTTCTCGTTCTCTGCTCATATCGGAGAGGAGTGCAGGTGTGGTTACCCGGCGCAGCGCAAGCACGCTCGATTTCTCGTTCTCTGCTTATATCGGAGAGGAGTGCAGGTGTGGTTACCCGGCGCAGCGCTAGCACGCTCGATTTCTCGTTCTCTGCTTATATCGGAGAGGAGTGCAGGTGTGGTTACCCGGCGCAGCGCAAGCACGCTCGATTTCTCGTTCTCTGCTTATATCGGAGAGGAGTGCAGGTGTGGTTACCCGGCGCAGCGCTAGCACGATCGATTTCTTGTTCTGTGCTCATATCGGAGAGGAGTGCAGGTGTGGTTACCCGGCGCAGCGCTAGCACGCTCGATTTCTCGTTCTCTGCTTATATCGGAGAGGAGTGCAGGTGTGTTTACCCGGCGCAGCGCTAGCACGCTCGATTTCTCGTTCTCTGCTTATATCGGAGAGGAGTACAGGTGTGGTTACCCCGGCGAGGCGCAAGCACGCTCGATTTCTCGTTCTCTGCTTATATCGGAGAGGAGTGCAGGTGTGGTTACCCGGCGCAGCGCTAGCACGCTCGATTTCTCGTTCTCTGCTCATATCGGAGAGGAGTACAGGTGTGGTCACTCGGCGCAACGCTAGCACGCTCGATTTCTCGTTCTGTGCTTATATCGGAGAGGAGTGCAGGTGTGGTTACCCGGCGCAGCGCTAGCACACTCGATTTCTCGTTCTCTGCTTATATCGGAGAGGAGTGCAGGTGTGGTTACCCGGCGCAGCGCTAGCACGCTCGATTTCTCGTTCTCTGCTTATATCGGAGAGGAGTGCAGGTGTGGTTACCCGGGGCAGCGCTAGCACGCTCGATTTCTCGTTCTCTGCTCATATCGGAGAAGAGTGCAGGTGTGGTTACCCGGCGCAGCGCTAGCACGCTCGATTTCTCGTTCCCTGCTTATATCGGAGAGGAGTGCAGGTGTGGTTACCCGGCGCAGCGCTAGCACGCTCGATTTATCTTTCTCTGCTTATATCGGAGAGGAGTGCAGGTGTGGTTACCCGGCGCAGCGCAAGCACGCTCGATTTCTCGTTCTCTGCTCATATCGGAGAGGAGTGCAGGTGTGGTTACCCGGCGCAGCGCTAGCACGCTCGATTTCTCGTTCTCTGCTTATATCGGAGAGGAGTGCAGGTGTGGTTACCCGGCGCAGCGCTAGCACGCTCGATTTCTCTTTCTCTGCTCATATCGGAGAGGAGTGCAGGTGTGGTTACCCGGCGCAGCGCTAGCACGCTCGATTTCTCGTTCTCTGCTTATATCGGAGAGGAGTGCAGGTGTGGGGACCCGGCGCAGCGCTAGCACGCTCGATTTCTCGTTCTCTGCTTATATCGGAGAGGAGTGCAGGTGTGGTTACCCGGCGCAGCGCTAGCACGCTCGATTTCTCGTTCTCTGCTCGGAGAGGAGTGCGGGTGTGGTTACCCGGCGCAGCGCTAGCACGCTCGATTTCTCGTTCTCTGCTTATATCGGAGAGGAGTACAGGTGTGGTTACCCGGCGCAGCGCTAGCACGCTCGATTTCTCGTTCTCTGCTTATATCGGAGAGGAGTACAGGTGTGGTTACCCCGGCGCAGCGCAAGCACGCTCGATTTCTCGTTCTCTGCTTATATCGGAGAGGAGTGCAGGTGTGGTTACCCGGCGCAGCGCTAGCACGCTCGATTTCTCGTTATCTGCTCATATCGGAGAGGAGTACAGGTGTGGTTACTCGGCGCAACGCTAGCACGCTCGATTTCTCGTTCTGTGCTTATATCGGAGAGGAGTGCAGGTGTGGTTACCCGGGGCAGCGCTAGCACGCTCGATTTCTCGTTCTCTGCTCATATCGGAGAGGAGTGCAGGTGTGGTTACCCGGCGCAGCGCTAGCACGATCGATTTCTCGTTCCCTGCTTATATCGGAGAGGAGTGCAGGTGTGGTTACCCGGCGCAGCGCTAGCACGCTCGATTTCTCTTTCTCTGCTTATATCGGAGAGGAGTGCAGGTGTGGTTACCCGGCGCAGCGCAAGCACGCTCGATTTCTCGTTCTCTGCTCATATCGGAGAGGAGTGCAGGTGTGGTTACCCGGCGCAGCGCTAGCACGCTCGATTTCTCGTTCTCTGCTTATATCGGAGAGGAGTGCAGGTGTGGTTACCCGGCGCAGCGCTAGCACGCTCGATTTCTCTTTCTCTGCTCATATCGGAGAGGAGTGCAGGTGTGGTTACCCGGCGCAGCGCTAGCACGCTCGATTTCTCGTTCTCTGCTTATATCGGAGAGGAGTGCAGGTGTGGTTACCCGGCGCAGCGCTAGCACGCTCGATTTCTCGTTCTCTGCTTATATCGGAGAGGAGTGCAGGTGTGGTTACCCGGCGCAGCGCTAGCACGCTCGATTTCTCGTTCTCTGCTCGGAGAGGAGTGCGGGTGTGGTTACCCGGCGCAGCGCTAGCACGCTCGATTTCTCGTTCTCTGCTTATATCGGAGAGGAGTACAGGTGTGGTTACCCGGCGCAGCGCTAGCACGCTCGATTTCTCGGTCTCTGCTTATATCGGAGAGGAGTACAGGTGTGGTTACCCGGCGCAGCGCAAGCACGCTCGATTTCTCGTTCTCTGCTCGGAGAGGAGTGCGGGTGTGGTTACCCGGCGCAGCGCAAGCACGCTCGATTTCTCGTTCTCTGCTCGGAGAGGAGTGCAGGTGTGGTTACCCGGCGCAGCGCTAGCACGCTCGATTTCTCGTTCTCTGCTTATATCGGAGAGGAGTTTTTCGGATCTCGCCGCAGTCTAACGTTCCTGTTGATAATATCTAATACCCTACTCTGTTCTCCGAACACTTGATTTCAATATGAGCTAATATTGTCGTAAGATGCACCATCTTGTAGAATTATTGATTGGACATTTGTGTTAGGGTTCTGTTTCTTTGGATATCATTGTATTCACATATTGCTCAGAAAAGGTTGATAAAGGTTCGATTAGTATTCTTCCCATATGGACATATATATTCATCATTCATTTCGCTATAATTGAAGCAATCTAAAGCTGGATTCACAATGCGAACTAATGATTAGTGATTAATGATTAACTAAAGTTGGCAGATACGGAATCAGTGTTGACGTTCACATTGTGTTCAATATTAGTGACTGACCTTGAAAGTTAACCAACTTTCAACTTTAGTATTAATCATTAGTTTCAATCATTAGTCCGACCAATCAGAAGTCGTGAATTCGAAACGACAGAAAGTCAATGCAAAAGGAAGCTATCCCGCTCGATGAACCGCTCGTTTACAGCCTTCTAACATGTAGATTTCAATTGAAATCCGTCATCTTAAGACAACTACGACTCATGAAAATCAATTCTTATTTCAAGTCTATGTGAATGCTCAGTTTCTTAATTTTAGTATTTAGTATTAGTCACTAATCATTAGTTCGCATTGTGAATCCAGCTTAAGCTCCCATATGGAGGTGTAAGGTCGCGTACCTTGTGCGTGTCTGCCGAGATGCTCGTGACCCCAGCCACGGCGAAGTCGAATGGGGGCAGCTGGTAGCCGGCGTCGCGCATGAAGGCGACGACGAAGCCGCCGAGGCAGGCGTCGACGTGAACAGGGATGTTGTAGCGGAGACCGAGACGTGCGATCGCCTCGATGTCGTCGATCGTGCCGTAAGGGTAGTTGGGAAATGAGCCGACAAGCTGAGAGAGACACAAACAGAGATATAGTGTGTGTGAGAGAGAGAGAGAGAGTTATATCGGTTGTTTGGACGCTCAAGGTAAGCCGGATCAACGGATGAGATGCTATATTACCATTGATTTCAATTAATGTATCATATAATTATACACATTTCAATTTTCCTATGAATTATACTTTCACTTTGATATCGATCAAATTGACACACGACGCACGCACATGTGTATGGTTTGATTAATAATAATAATAAATCTTCTATATTTGCATATAAGAATACATATACATAAAGGCGATGTTCAGTGTATGACACCAGCTTTCATTCTGGTGTCACATTGACTGGTCTACCAGATAACCCTATATTTTATTTTATATTTAAGATGACCAAAGATTTTCTTCACTTCTCCTTTGCTGTGCCAGTAAGTCTGATTTTATTCGTGATTTAAATGCTTGATATTCTAATTTCTTGTAAGTTGATGGAACCTCGTTATATAGTTTCGGTGCAATGTATGAAAACGAAGATTGAAATTTAGCTGTGCGGTGAAATGGCATGTTGAGTGTTTCCTTATGTCTGATGTTCGCTGAGTGCATGGTTCCCCTGTTATGAATTTTTTTGAAAAGATATTCTGGAGTTTTTGAAATGATAACTATTATTGAAATATTACTAGGCAAACGCGTTATGTGTTGCCGCGTTGATGGATGAGCTGGAACATAACAACTTATCTTCGGATTGGTTATTATATATATATATACACCTTGAGATCCAAACCATTACATCACTGCCATCTTATTTTCCATTAATAATTTATATAATAATAAAGAAGGCTTTGTTTCAATCGTTTACAATCAAGTGGTGACACTTGTTGCTTTGATTTAATAGGTATCTTAATAGCTTTGAATAATTAACACAAATAACATTATATATTTTTTTACATAGAAACGGCTGATCCGATTTGAGTGAAAGTTCGGAATAATGTGTATTATCATCAGATTGAAATTCTCTGAGAATTTTAATCCTCTCAGATGAAATATTTTTCACGAATGTTTTCCTCTGGGTTATTCTAATGGGATTTTTGAAAACTTTGGAATGAGTTTTCTCAGAAGTGGTTCAACCGATCGCGCCTCAAAACTATACAGCATCAAGTCAGATAGGGGTTCATGTGTGTGCCAAGTTTGAACTGATTTTGAATTTTCTTCTGACCTGTAGAGCGCGAAAAAAAAAAAAAAAAAAAAAAAAAAAACAGGCACTGTTTTTTCGGTATAGTGAAATTGAGTCTTTGCTTCGCTCATCCAATTAAGAAATTATTGGGTCAATGAGTGATGACATCATCCTCATGCTGCATGTGAAGAATAACTTCATTCACTTCACTACATTACCACATCTACAACTGTATAACTTCATTTCCTGCATACCATGTCAAGAACAGAACAAAATGAATTGAAAACAACAATGTTATAGCAGAAAAGGCGTATTGAGTTGTTGACATCGCCCGTCCTCGGGGGCTTTTACTCCTAATGATGTGTGCCTGCTCAAATTGTTTTCCATCAAAAACTTTAATCAATTTAACTATGGATTTTAATCACAATGTGATTTTTGTCTGAGGCCCGGTATTACCAAGTCTAGTTAGCGTTTATCTGACAGTTCAAACTTGTTATCACCATGGTTACTTATGCTGTTTGTTTTCACCAACTCTCAGATAAATACTAACTGGCCGTGGTAATACCTGTCCTAAGAGAGCTAATATAATACTCATTCTGATTATTTGATTTAACTAACCGTCAAATTAAGCTTGTTTTTGGAGATAGCCCGCACACGAGAGCTCATTACTCTTATGCGGGCTTCTCTCTATTTATATACATTCTGTTTTATTCACCTGTGTTTTATTATGTTTCATCATGTACCATTGAATTGTTGTTATCATCATGTAATGGAGAGAATACAAAATTTGATCAAATAATAACAAAAAAATAATAATAATTCGAAATGGCCGATAATTAGACGAGCTTCATTAGACGAGCTTTAGCGAGGATTCAATCTGACATACTGAAAAAAATTGGTGTTCGTTTGTATGTTGTTTTTTTCAATGTTTTTTGTCGGTTTTCCACAGGTCAAACGCCTACAGCTATCAACTTCAAACTTGTTTCATAATGATTCCTCATCTGACTCAGATCTGCAAAGTATTGTGGCATTTTCGTATGACTAGTCAAACGCGAAATATGCGTTGTGAGATGAGCGAGATATCTCAATAAGGTATAAAAGTCCTTGAAGGAGTTCTACCCTTGCTACTTTATCGACTCTGGTATTCTACACACCTTGATATCTGAATAAGCTATAAAAGTCGTTAAAGTAGTTCTACTCTTGCCACTTCATTGACTCTGGTATTCTACACACCTTGACGCATATAAAAAATACTTCATTGTTGGTCAACTCTTGAATCTAGAAAGCAGTGAATCTCGAAACAACAACTTAATCACAACTTAATCGACAACTTAATTCTGTCACAATTTTTATGATATATTTTATGAATATTATCAGTCATTTTATTTTTTTTCTTTAAAACGACTGATCAGAATTGCTTAAAAAATCGTGATAATGTGTAAAATCCATGTATACACATTTAAAGAGAATTTCATTCCATTTGGAGAGATTTTATTTTTCAACATTTTCCGCCCAGCCAAATCTTATGGGGTTTTTAGAAACTTTGAGATGATGATTCTCAAAATTGGTCCGACCGATTCATCCCAAAAACTATACAGTTCTAAGTTGGATGAGTTTGCGTGTAAAAAAAAAGTTTCATGTTGATCAGTCAACCCTTGCGACCTGTGGAGTGCTTACAAAAAAAAAAAAAAAAAACGAAAAAAAAAAAAAAAAAAAAAACACAGACAAAGCCCTATAAAAGTGGGATGGAGACTTCGCTACGCTCATCAATAATTTTTTTTTCATGAATTTTAGAAATTTCAAAAATACCCATTAGAATAACACGTCGGGAAAAAAGAAAATATTTTTATTTGTAAAAAAAATAAATTTTGCGTGAAGTTGAGTTACATCATGATACACATTTTTGAAAACTTTCAGCTTGATCGGGTGGGCCATTTCGAAGAAAAACCATAAAATATTCTAAATTGGTTCCACTCGAAGCAGTTTTTACCCATTTCCAACTTGAATGTCACCCAATTGAAGAATTAAGGCAAAAGTTTGGCAAAAAATTCGACATACTATTACTATCCTCTCGTCTAACAACGCATATGGCGTTTTCCTAGTTCTTAATAATTTCATGTCCAGTTCGATCGATAACATTGGAATACTGAAGGTTTGTAAGCCATCTCAGCCCGTGATGACTGCATAGAGTGTCGGGCACAAAGCTAGTCGCCTACTCGGAGTGCCTCATGCCCACTGCAGTCTGTCGCTCTCACCATGCAAGTGCATAGAGTGTCGGGCACAAAGCTAGTCGCCTACTCGGAGTGTCTCATGCCCACTGCAGTCTGTCGCTCTCACCATGCAAGTGCATAGAGTGTCGGGCACAAAGCTAGTCGCCTACTCGGAGTGTCTCATGCCCACTGCAGTCTGTCGCTCTCACCATGCAAGTGCATAGAGTGTCGGGCACAAAGCTAGTCGCCTACTTGGAGTGTCTCATGCCCACTGCAGTCTGTCGCTCTCACCATGCAAGTGCATAGAGTGTCGGGCACAAAGCTAGTCGCCTACTCGGAGTGTCTCATGCCCACTGCAGTCTGTCGCTCTCACCATGCAAGTGTTTCTGCTGATGGCCCTCCTCATGGCATTGACGTTCACCTGCCGCGTCACCGGATCCACGGGGATGTGTGTGATCCTCATGGCAAAGTAGGAAGCAGCTTTATCGAATGCTGGATGAGCTGTGACTGGCAGGATGATCTCTGGATGTTTGATTCCCGCGCTCTGAGCGTAATCCCGGTACGCCTTGCAAGCCATCATGATGGACTCCGTCCCTCCAGACGTCATCTGTAACATCAGGACAACATGCTTAGTTAGATTCAAGAGCACGCATCCTAGACAGATTCACAGGGTGCACTTCCGCCACATATGTCTCAACAACTACAAACACTACGGACTTGCGGTAAAATACAATATATGAAAAATACCCTCACAATTAGATATGCCTAATCGAAAATTTAAGAATAATTTCGTTATGAAGCAATAATTGAATCAAAATGTGCCTAATTTGATGGTTTTCATTACTTAATTCCCGGTCACCAAATCATAGTGGAAATAAATTACAAACGCACATTCTTAAGTTCAACTTTGCTTATCAATATTTGGAATTCTGATTCGCCTTTTATTCTACAGTTTTCCCAATTTCCTTTGCCAAAATGTGTAATGTGAATAGATTTCGTCCAAATTATGAAATGCAAAACTCCCCCATCTAGCGGTGGTTACTGGAACTCTTCCAATATTATCCTATTTCCACTTTTCAACCCACAACCAAACTTTTAAACGCACATCGAACTTGGGTCGAGCATTTCGAAGAGAAACATGCTCAGCTAAGATGTGGGTTCTTAAGTTGTGCATTTTGTTGAATGTCGATTCTTCTCTGCTCTTACTGTCCATGTTTATGTCCTTCACACCGTCACATGTGATTGATAACTTATGTATCTATTTATTTATAGTCACAATACAATTAGTATTTTTATCACTCTTTACAGTATTGGATCTTATATAATAATACGGTGATTTAAAAAAATAAAAAATATGTAATGGATAAAATATAATGCAAGCTGATAGAAGTTTCCTGATAGTATGCATCTTTTAGGAGAAGGTCTGGAAGAGCAATGGCAAATATTTGAGTACAGGCCGCAGTTGAGAGGAAAAACCACTCGACAATCAATTCAATTCAATGTTCAAATCATTTCATTCTTGATTCTTATGAATAATATAATATGACTAGTGTAGGTAACATGAAATTATTGGATGAGCAAAGCGAAGACTCAATTTCGCCATACCCGAAAAAAGTGACTTTTTTTTCTTCGCGCTCCACAGGTCAAACAAAAATTCAAAATCAGTTGAAACTTGGCATACACAAGTGTAATCATCTAATTCAATACTGTACAGTTTTAAGGCGCAATCAATTGAACCACTTCTGAGAAAACTCATTTTAAATCTTTCAAAAATCTCATTAGAATAACCCAGAGGAAAATATTCGTAAAATAATTTTCATCCGAGACATTTCAAATTCTCAGAGAATTTTAATATAATAATAATACACATTATTCCGAACTTTTACTCGAATCAGATCAGTCGTTTTGATGTAAAAAAATATATTATTCAATTTTTGTGAATCACTCAAAGCTATTAAGATACCAATTAAATCCAAGCCACAGGTGTCACCTCTTAACTGTAAACGATTGGAAAGAAGCCTTCTTCATCATCATAGAAATCAGTAATGAAAAATAATATGGCAGTGACATAATCGTTCGGATCTCAAGGTGTATATATATATAATAACCAATCCAAAGATAAGTCGATATGTTCCAGCTCATCCATCAGCGCGGCAACACATAACGCGTTTGCCTAGTAATAATAGATAGAACACTGATAAATAATCGAAATGGTGATGAGATTATACAGTAACGAATCAATATAATGATATATAGCAAGTAGAAATAATATGAAGTTCATTGATGTGATATGGTAGGCCCACTATTATTTTATAATTATTACATATATAAATTTTGCAGCTATATTTCGAAAATTTCAAAATATCTTCCATTTTGTCGACCTTCAACTCGCAACTAATACTTGATATGAATTATAAAAGAATACATTGAAGTAACTGTTCTTGGTTCTCTGGGACTCGGCCCTCACCGCATCTATTCGTTCCCCTCCTCTACCAGACGTGTGACGTAACCATCATCAGTTGCCTCGTAATGTCTCAACATATATCATGTCTTCATTGTGAAATGGATTCCCACTCTGAATCAACGTTAGTTTTCACCGGCGCAATACGACCACGTCGTTGACGCGCCGTTATACCGCGATATTATTTCATTCATTCACCATCAAGGTCAACAATTGTTCTACGCAATTCTTCACGTTTCCTAAGACACAACTCAGCTTCCCTCGTGAAAAGTGTCGCTCACTTCATTCGATCAACTAGGCACAGTATTCAGGGCCATACAATGAATACATTAATCAATTAAACCTGATGGAATTTTGGAAAATCTGCAAATTTTCATCCGGGGTATTTTAGATATTTGCACAAGCATAGATACACACAATAGTGTGCTGCGTATTTTCAGTATAGGCCTACATTTTGAATGTTCGCCTGCGACATTCCGAGTTGGTGAATTCGGAAATCTCATCTAATGTCATTCGTTGCTTGTAATCATGTTTTATTGTATGAGACGATATTCGTTGTGGCCAATCACTGATAGAAGATTTTTAAATTCAATCATTTTCATTTGTGATAAGATCGATAATCGTGTCTCTTCCCTCGGGTCGAGAGTGGGAAGAATGCCATGCTCACATCGGGAGCACTCGTTAACAGCCCGCCCAGCGTGGGTTGACTTACCGTCCCGCACGACCCCGGACCCCCGTGGAACAGATTGGCAGTGATCCTGACCACCTCAGCCTCCATCTTGCACACCCCTGGGAAGATATCGGGATGAAGGGGGTTCGTGTAGGATGCAAGGCCGTACACCTTGGTCAGCAATTTGATCAGCTCTGGATTGAAGTTGTAGACGGCTCCAGACACGAATCCTGGAAGAAAGAAATGTGTTGCGTGATGAGAATGCTTCAACAGGTGCAACCCTATTGGCTCAGACTGGGATGCAGTGTCCGAAATTAATGGCATCATAAAACTTTACTAATTTTCTCTCCTAAATTGGGTTTTTAACGACGCACTGTGATGATTACAAAGATCTATTGGCGTCGGATGAATGATTAATGAGATGATGGGATGGTGAGATGAAGGTTTTTAAGGGTAGTGGGAAGGAAAGTGGATAGGAAGCGGTCGTGGCCTATATTGTGGGAACCATCCCGGCATTAGCCTAGACTACAGAGGGAAACCACGAAAAACCCCTGTAAAGATGGACGGTGGCGGGGATCGAACCGGGTCCGATATGTCCCTTCACCTCCCGGGTCACACGAAGCAAGTGAGCTAACCACTCAGCTACTGTGCCGGTTTTTCTCTCCTGGAACTCTTTCCAACTTGTGTATCTCCGATATTGACCAACCTCAACAAGAGCAGGATCAATGACCTCACAGGCCGATCTGTCAGATTAACGCTAAACTATGTCAATCCTTTCCAAAAAACACTTGGCAATTGACAATAATATCCGTTGGAATACAACTTAATTCAATGATATCAAGTGTGAGAAAAACTTTCTGAGAGAGGAATGACAACCGTCTGTGCTTGGAGTAATTTGAAGTAATGGTGGCAATATATGGTGTACCGTAGGGTGTCTACTGTCGCCGCTTCTCTTTACAATGTACTCCAACGATATTGCAGCAGATATTTCACATTGTATCTGATCATTCACAGATATCACTGCAGTTTATAAGAAAATGAAAATAAAAAATGGACACCAATTTTATCATTTGTAACTAGCGGTCTTCGAGCTGGTTTGACCAACCAATGATTAGTGGATTGAACGATAATTGTCGAATTGATTTCTCATCTTCATTGGCTATGTACTTTGTGTTTGCACCTTATTCAATAATCGGCTGATACATAACAGTTGGTAAAACTGTCTTTTAGTTGATCGAACTAAAGTCACTTCCAACCTTGATTATCCTTGTGGTATATGTTTCATCCTCGACCAATTATAAGCTAATACTGAAATGGGATTTTGTACAATGACCTTTGATATGAATAGCTTTGTTAGACGAGCTTTAGCGAGGATTCAATTTAACATACTGAAAAAAATTGGTGTTCGTTTTTATGTTTTTTCTAATTTTTTTTTTTATGTTTTTTTGTCGGTTCTCCACAGGTCAAACGGCTACAGCTATCAACTTTAAACTTGTTTTCGTTATGGATCCTCATCTAAATTGGATCTGTATAGTTTTGCGGCAATATCGGATGTTACCTTTTTTTATATGAATTTTAGAAATTTCAAAAATAGCCATGAGAACAACACGGCGGAAAAAAAATTATTTAAAAAAAAAATGAAATTTCGCGTGAAGTTGGGTTACATTCTGATACGCATTCATGAAAACTTCCAGCTTGATCGGGTGAGCCATTTTGAAGAAAAACCATAAAATGTGCTAAATTGGTACCACTCGAAGCAGTTTTCACCCATTTCCGAATCAAATGTCACCCAATTGTCGAATGTAGGCAAACGTTTGGTCATGAAAGTCGACATACTATCACTATCCGCTCATCTAACAAAGCATATATGCCGTTTTCCTAGTGTATGTCTCATTGCCATGCAGAATGAATCACCTCCTTTCCAGTTGTAGTCCCCTGCGTCCAGATGGCCCTCGATGGTGCTGAGTATCTGCTCGTGGCTCTGACCTTGGAGCGGCAGCCGCGTGACGTAGGCCATGTCCTTGGTGCGCTCGACCACGGCCATCTCGAAGCTCGCGTTCACGGCGCTCAGTTCCCGCTCGATCCTGCTCCTGATCGCCGGGATGCGGCGCGCCAATCGGAACACAGCCTTCTTGCCGCGTGACCCGAGGCCTGACAAGCAGAACACGATATCTCATCTCTGATGGCTCAATTCAGAGTTTATCATTCACATTCGAAGAATGTTTAATTTCTAAAGTTATTGGAAAATACATACATCTACAATGACCCACTCATGTGCATGATTATGAGGCAATCAAAGTTTGAAATACGTTAACTGAAACTAGAAGTATGCTGAATGACAATGGAATGAGATACAATACAGAATAGAAAAGAAAATAGGAATGATATAAGTACAATTTGAAGTAATATCATAACAATGTATGATACTAGGCAAACGCGTTATGTGTTTCCACGTTGATGGATGAGCTGGAACATATCAACTTATCTTTGGATTGGTTATTATATATATATATATACACACCTTGAGATCCAAACCATTATGTCACTGCCATCTTATTTCCTAATCAATTCCTATGATATCAAAGAGGGCTTTGTTTTAATCGTTTACAATCAAGTGGTGACACTTGTTGCTTTGATTTAATAGGTATCTTGATAGCTTTGAATAATCAACACAAATTACATTATATATTTTTTTTACATCAAAACGGCTGATCCGATTTGAGTGAAAGTTCGGAATAATGGGTATCATTATCAGATTGGAATTCCCTGAGAATTTGAATTCTCTCGGATGAAATATTTTTCCTGAATTTTTTTCTCTGGGTCATTATCATAGGATTTTTGAAAACTTTGGAATGAGTTTTCTCAGAAGTGGTTCAACCGATCGCGCCTCAAAACTATACAGTATCGAATTGTATGAGGATACTTTGGTGTGCTAAGTCTCAACTGATTTTGAATTTTCGTCTGACCTGTGGAGCGCGAACAAAAAAAAAAACAAAAAAAAAAAAAACAGGCACTTTTTTTCCGTGTATGGCGAAATTGAGTCTTCGCTTCGCTCATCCAATTAGGAGAAAATTGAATTTAATACATGGTTATAGTGGAAAAAATTGGATTATGTTGACGAACATTCTCCACCATCGATAGTCATAACTAATATAAGACAGTGAAAGTAATAACTGATGGACTCTGATTATTTGTATAATACCCAGATAATGAAGCTATTCGCCGGATTCTTATGATAACACGTGGATCTCACGACAGGATGAAGAATAAGAACTCTTCCTTCTTTGTGCTCGTGCTACAGAATAAAGAGTGGGGTACATTGTTGAAGCCAAGGAGAGATATATTCGCTTGCTCCTGAAGGTGGGTGGTATAACAAACAGAACATCATACAGATGTGTAATTTAACGTTCCAAATACAAATCTGGAACCAGAATCTATCATCATCGTGACGTTAGGGCGGGAAAAATAGAACGTGGCTTGGGGAAAAAATGACAACCATTGGACGGGGGCCCCAGTCATCACATACAGCAGTCGCCCCCGTGAAATATAGTGAGCATATCAATGTTGTAACTTCTATCAGAACTGAATACTTTCACATAACGCACAATAATATAAATGATTCGTTCTGAATGCCATTGACAGCATAGGACTTTCAAACGCGGGTACTAACATCCCGTTCTGCTTCAAACGTCGTTTCTTTCGAAAAGGGTATTTGGGTATTTCAGTTGTGTTTGGATAGTCTCATCAATTCGAGAGGGTCAAGAGGCTACTTTACATCTCACAACCCAAGAGTAAAACCTGCAGGGAACGAACAAAACAGGACAAAAAGCGTCAATACAGGCCTTTAGCTCCCAACACATGGTGGGTAAACGGTTGGACCAATCGGTATAATTCTTTTTGCAATAAAACAACAATGAGTGTCTCTGTGCCTGAACGATATCCAAAATTCATATTTTTTTATTAAATCACTCTGTAAAAATCGTAGAAACAATGAAAAACAGGTAGAAACTTGTTGATTTTTGACAATTATTTTGAAATGGTTGAAAACATACCACGAATCAAAGCTCTTCGTACGAGCACGTATTAAATACTAGTGATCATCTAACTGAAAACTGTAAGTCAATACGATGATTGGTTTTCCGTTGCCAACTTGGGCCCCGAACGTCTGCAATCAAGCCGCTAGGCAAGATGTAAAGAGGCCTCTTAAAAGCAAAGCACAACTATAAATAGCTTGTATCATCTCTCATCTTGTCTAGCAGTGATTTATCTATTCATTTATTTAATATTTGTCCAAATTGGACACACTTATCCACCATCTAGTACTACAATGGTTAAGATGTGCGTCATTTGGACCGTCATGACAAGTCAAACCTCAAAACACACATAATTCAATTGAATACATCATATATATATATATATATATATATATATATATATATATATATATATATATATATATATATATATATATATATATAACATCTCATAACATCTGATATCGGTGAGATACAGAACAAACAATATCACACATCAATATATTATATACACATGAAAACAATGATTATCAGTGCTACTCTCACTGATAAAGTTTACACACTTCAAAATAATCTTCAATGGAGTTGAATGGTTCTTCGACTGAAAATTGATCGAGGGATATTTTAAATTTATTTTCAGCATCGTGAAATGATAAACCAATGCACCGAGTAACTTGCTTGAAAGATTAGTCCTATGAGAAGTTCCACATAATCTACTGTTGTGTCTTGTGTTGTGACAGTCAACATCTCAGTAAGGTTTGAATGATGATACAATGATTTGTATGTTGATGATCAGTTGATATATATATATATATATATATATATATATATATATATATATATATATATATATATATATATATATATATATATATATGTCTGAGTTTTGAGGGCCGATGGTTGATGGTAATGCTGGCTTTGCAAAGATTTGCCCTTCTGGGATGAGTGTGGGTGGTTCTGAAAAGAACCCTGTAAATCGAAAATAGGGACGGTCCTCAGAAGCGTCAAAGATCAAGTCCCCCTTGAAGGCAAAGGTGTATACGAGGTACCTTGCGGCGACTGTGCCCACACTTACATCGGTCAGACAGGAAGGAAGATAGCCGTCCGCCTACAAGAACATATCAGGAACGTCACTCTCAACGCAGAATCGTCATCTCTTGCTCAGCATGCCAAAACAACTGACCACGCCATCCACTTCAGGGGCGCGCATTCTCTCGCAAACGTTGAGAACTTCGACCAACGTGCAGTTCGCTAGAGCATCGAGATCGAGAAGCGAGAGCACACATGAACGCTCGGGACGACAGCCGCCGTCTCCCACAAGCGTGGAAGCCCATCCTGTTCACCATAGCCATCCACGCAGTCGAGCCCACCGACGAGACACGGTCCCATGCCCGGACTGTACCAGCCAAGACGGACCGGAGACGCAAGGCCGAGATCACCACTACCACGACTCAAGCCAGGCCTAACACGCGCAGCCAGCTCGCTGTGAACGCCCTCAAAAAGTCCGTTCTTACCAAAGCCGTCCACACGGTCGAGCCTATCGACGGGACTTGGTCACAGGCCCGAACTCCACCATCCGAGACGGACCGGGGACGAGACGTCGTGGCCAGCACCAACGCCCAGGGCGAGCCCAGTACGCGCATCCAGCTCGATGCGGAGACTCTCAAGAAGGCAGTCCGATCCGAAAGCGACACCCGGCCAGTCGACCCAACATCCAACCCACCGGTCACGAGCAGAGGCATCCGCACATTGGACCGAGCGACCAGGAGCCCGACTTAGCCCACCGTCAACGCGCGAACCAATGAAAACGTCAGGATCGTGATCCTCGTCGCTCATTGGTCGGGCATTTCTCTATATAGGACTCACCGGAGAGAGCGTATGCCATTCGATTCGAGTACCTCAAGAAGACAAGAACGACTCCAGAAGATGGCGAATAGTTTTTTCGCTGAAACGTCAAGTTAGAGGGTTCTTTTTAGAACCACCCACACTCATCCCAGAAGGGCAAATCTCCGCAAAGCCGGTATTATCATATATATATATATATGTATATATATATATATATATATATATATATATATATATATATATATATATATATATATTTATATATATATGATTAAATATATATATATATATATATATATATATATATATATATATATATATATATATATATATATATATATATATATATATATACGTATATATATATATATATATATATATATATATATATATATATATATATATATATGAATATATATATATATATATATATATATATATATATATATATATATATATATATATATATATATATATATATATACTTGAATATGAATATATGATTAAATATGTATATATGAATATATATATATATATATGTTTATATATATATATATATATATATATATATATATATATATATATATATATATATATATATATATATTTATTTATATAATATGAATGATATTATCATCACTGAAAAAAAACACCTCGTCGGGTAAACGAACCCCGGACCTTTTGCTTGATACGCAACTTTGATAGCTAACGAGGCGGGTATCTTCCAGCGATATTAATGTGTGTGTAGTGGTACTCATATATATATATATATATATATATATATATATATATATATATATATATATATATATATATATATATATATATATATATATATTCATAGATCTATATATATATATATATATATATATATTTATATATATATATATATATATATATATATATATGTATATATATGTATATATATATATGTATATATATATATATATATATATATATATATATATATATATATATATATATATATATATATATAAATATATATATATATATATATATATATATATATATATATATATATATATATATATATATATAAATATATATATATATATATATATTTATATATATATATATATTTATATATATATATATATATATATATCTATATATATATATATATATATATATATATATATATATATATTTATATATATATATATATATATATATATATATATATATATATATATATATATATATATATATATATATATATATATATATATATATATATATATATATATATATATATATATATATATATATATATATATATATATATATATATATATATATATGAACATGGTCATGTCAAGACGCCAAATAATTCAGAGAGCTTCCAACAGGAATAACCTTTATATATTTCAAATATAATTCTGAGAACAGTTTTCTGTATTCTGAATATTTTATCAGCATTTGTAACACCTCCCCATAAGATGATGCCATATTGTAAAAGGGACTCAAATATCTGTGATATGTCATTTTCAGAAATGGTAATTGCAGTTGTAGTCTTGGGATGCGTATTGCATTGCAAGACTCATTCAATTCCACCGACAGAACATTCACATGTGCGTTCCAAGTCCAAAAGTACTCCCAGGAACGCTACAACATTCACGTTTCCAGGAGTGTTGTCATTTCCCAAACTGTTATGAATATCATTATAAACCATCTTGTTTGTGTTGGTGTTATTTAAAACCAGTCTCCGCTAGGAGGTGGTAGAAGAGTGAGTGGCTGAGCGCCTGCGCATTGAGCCATCAGAAGAGTCCGTTGAAATTCGGAGTATTGTTTTTGCAAATCATTACCCCTGTGATCTTAAGGTATACTGTCCGCTTTGCAATGGTGCAACTGTGCTTGCGGTGTTATCAGGCTTATAGTGGCTCGATATGGAATGGTCTAGACTGTAGATTATAGATTTAGCTAAGAGGACATAAGAATGTGTAAATCTCTTGAAATATAACAAAATTCAATGTTTCACTGCCATGTGATATGATAGTGTCATAAGATGAGCGTAGCGAAGTCTCCATTCCACTCTTGTAGGTCTTTTTGTCTGTGTTTTTTTGTTTGTTTGTTTGTTTGTAAGCACTGCACATGTCCCAGGGGTTGACTAATCAACATGAAACTTTTTTTGTACACTCAAACTTATCCAACTTAGAACTGTGGAGAATTTGGAATGAATCGGTTGGACCAATGATTTTGAGAAATATCATCTCAAAGTTTCTAAAAACCTCATAAGATTTGGCTGGGCGGAAAATATTGAGAAATAAAAATCTCTCCAAATGAGATACATTTTTCTCTAAATGTGTATACATGAATAATACACGTTATTACGATTTTGTATGTATTTCTAATCAGCCGTTTTGATGAAAAAAAATAATATAACTGGCTTTATTCTTCAAATATATCATGCCTATGACTATCAATAACGTAACGGGATAAGCAACATGGCGGTTTCCTTTCGCACCATGCGTATATCAGAGGGATGCCGCCTCACAAATGTTATGATGATTTGCTGGTATTGTTGTATGTTGATCTATACAAGTAATAGATGTAATGCAATCTGTGAATCCAGCTCTTTCCAACTGCATTAAACAATATTGGGATACATTTCATTTGAATTAGCCAATCTAAATTTAAAATACGTCTGTAAAAGCATTTAGTCCCCTAGTCAAGAGCCCTACTGCTATATTCACCATTTGATAACTGGATAATTACTCATCATCTACGAGAAAGATTAAAATCAATGCAATTGTACAACTATGTACTATATATTGAAATACGAGCCTAATACGTACAATTTGATTTGAAATTGCGAATCTCACAAATGTACACGAAAGCGCGCTGATTCCATCATGGTGAAAACGGCCTAATGTTAAAAGGATAGGACTTACGCCGTGTTGCTTATCCCGTTACGTTATTGATAGTCATAGATCATGCAAATAACGACACATTTGGGTTGCCAAGATTCACTGCTTTCTAGATTCGATATTTGACCAACAATGAAGTATTTTTCATATGCGTCAAGGTGTATAGAATACCAGAGTCAATAAAGTAGCAAAGGTAGGGCTACTTTAAGGACTCTCAATATACCAGATATCTCGCTCATCTCACTACGCATGCGTTGCGTTTGGCTAGTTACATGAGCGTAGCGAAGACTCCATCCCACTCTTATAGGGCTTATGTCTGTGTTTTTTTTTTGTAAGCACTTCACATGTCCCAGGGGTTGACTGATCAACATGATACTTTTTTTGTACACGCAAACTCATCCAACTTAGAACTGTATAGTTTTTGGAATGAATCGGTTGAACCGATTTTGAGAAATATCATCTCAAAGTTTCTAAAAACCCCATAAGATCAGGCTGGGTGGAAAATGTAGGAAAATAAAATCTCCTCAAATGGGATCAAATTTCCTGTGAATGTGTAGACATGAATGATACACATTATTACGAACCAACTGTTTTTATTCATCAAATATATCATGGAAATGAATGAAGATCTAGGTAGGATTCACTGCTTTCTGGATTCGATATTTGCCCACCAATGAAAGATTTTCTCCATACGTCAAGGTGTGTATAATACCAGAGTCGATAAAGTAGCAAGGGTAAAACTAGGCAAACGCAATTAACATGAGCGTTGTAAGATGAGCGAGAATATCTGATTAGGTATAAAAGTCGTTAAAGTAGTTCTACCCTTGCTAATTTATGGACTCTGGTATTCTACACACCATGATGCATATAAAGAAGACTTCATTGTTAGGCAAATATCGAATCTAGGAAGCAGTGAATCTCAGCAACCTGAATCTGCTAACCAATTCCTGTAATATATTTGGTGAAGAGAATCAGTTGATTCAATTATTTTCTTCAAAACGGCTGGTTCGAATTGGATGAAAAATCGTGATATGTGTATCATTCATGTCCACACATTCACAGAAAATTTTATTTCATTTGGAGAGATTTTATTTTTCAAATTTTCCTGCCCAGCCTAATCTTATGGGGTTCTTAGAAACTCTGAGATTATATTTCTCAAAATTGGTCCGACCGATTCATTTCAAACACTATTCACTTCTAAGCTGGATAAGTTTGCGTGTGAAAAGAGTGTCACGTCGATCAGTCAACCCCTGCGACCTGTGGAGTGCACACAAACAAACACAACAAACACAGACAAAGCTAGCCCTATAAAAGTGGAATGGGATCTTTGCTATCGCTCATCTAACTACCTTAACGACTCTCAAACCGTATTCTGTCAGATATCTCGCTCATCTTACAACGCTTATGTTGCGTTTTGCTGGTATATTATCAATAATGTATCATTTGTACGAGTGAATACGTTCACAGTGACGCACGATAATCAGATGAGCGTGAGCGAGGATTCCATCTTACTCCAATAAGTCTTCGTCTGTGTGTTTTCTTTGTTTGTTTGTTTATCTATTTGTAAGCACTGCACAGGTCGCAGGGGTTGACTGAATGACATGACACTTTTTTCACACGCAAACTTATCCAGCTTAGAAGTGAATAGTGTTTGAAATGAATCGGTCGGACCAATTTTGAGAAATATGATCTCAGAGTTTCTAAAAACCCCATAAGATTAGGCTGGGCAAGAAAATTTGAAAAATAAAATCTCTCCAAATGAAATAAAAATTTCTGTGAATGTGTGGACATGTATGATACACATTATCACAATTTTGTGTACAATTATAATCAGCCCTTTCGAAGGAAATAATTGAATTACTGTTTTTATTCATCCGAATATATCATTGGATGAGCGAAGTGAAGGCTTAATTTCACCATACCCGAAAAAAAGGGCCCGTTTTTTTATTTTGTTTGTTTGTTTTTTTGTTCGTGCTCCACAAGTCAGAAAAAAATCGAAATCGGTTGAAACCTGGCACACACAAGTATCCTTATCCAATTCAATACTTTATAGTTTTGAGGCGCGATCGGTTGTACCACTTCTGAGAAAAATTATTCCAAAGTTTTCAAAAATCCCATTAGAATAACCTGGAGGAAAAAATTCGTGTAAAATATTTCATCTGAGAGAATTCAAATTCTCAGGGAATTTTAATCTGATAATGATACACATTATTCCGAACTTTCACTCGAATCGGATCAGCCGTTTCGATGTGAAAAATTATATAATGTAATTTGTGGTAATTATTCAAAGCTATTAAGAGACCTATTAAATCAAAGCAACAAGTGTCACCACTTGATTGTAAACGATTAGCAACTAATTACTGTAATTAGATTACCAACTTTTTTGGAAAAATATAATATAATCTCTCCTAATCAATTTGGTTTTAGATCGAGCCTTAGTACCAATGATGCGATTCATAGAATAACAAGTCATATTTATGAAGCGTTGGATAAAAATAATAAAGTACTCGCTATATTTTTAGATCTAGCCAAAGCTTTCGATACAGTGGATCATAGTAAACTGTTGTTGAAACTAGAGAGAATTGGTGTAAGGGGTTTAGCATTTGCCTTATTTAAAAGTTATCTTTCAGGTCGAGAACAAGCTGTGAAATAAATTGCGATTCAAGTTCTAAAAAAATAATTAAATGTGGGATACCACAGGCAACGGTTTTAGGAACAACTCTTTTCAATATTTATATTAACGACTTATGTAATCTTGATATTGGCGGTCTTATAGTGACGTACGCCGATGACACAGCATTAGTTTTCAAAGATGTCAACTGGAGTAACGTTTATAGTAGGGCTAACCATTCTCTTAGACTCATTTTTGACTGGCTCAACAATAGTTTACTAACGCTCAATAAAATCAAGACAGTATATCTAAATTTCACAATTACGTCTAAAACTCACCCTTCGGAAGAACATAAATTGAAATTGCATAATATGGATTGCGCTGTCGACAATGTATGCAATTGCTACGAAATTCAAAAGAGCAACAGTGTAAAATATCTCGGCATAATGATGGACAGTCACCTACGATGGAATGAGCACATCAATTCCTGTGTAAAAAGAACTCGTTATTCATTGTATATATTTTATAGACTACGGAATGTGATGATGAGAACTTTGCTGCTACAGGTGTATAATGCCCTTGTCCATTCAATCTACCAATACGGCATAATTGGATGGGGTGGAGCATACGATACGTATCTTCAACCTCTTATTATTATCCAAAAGATACTACTTAAAGTTATTCTTAAAAAGCACTATCAGTTCCCCTCCACATTAATTTTCAAAGAATGTAAGATATTGGGCATAAAACAGATTTTTCTGAAGGAAATCTTGGTTAATACGTATAAACATTTCGACAAATATAAAGTAATTACTATACCACCTACCCACATCACCAGATTGAATAACATGTCCACTTTTCCATTCACTGTGAGTATACCTAAAATGAATAAACTCTTATGCCAGAAACAGGCTGATTACCTGGGTCCATATGTATATAATAAATTACCATTAGATATTAGAAAATGTAGTACACTATACTCGTTTAAAAAGGCACTCAGCAGGTGGCTAGATATCACTGAAAATTCCTCTATATTGAAACTGATGGATTTTTAAAAATTTAATAGCTGTGTTTGTTTTGTTTTTTCTTTCGTTTTTTTTTTTTTTGCTGTTGGTGTGTAGGTGTGTCGAAAGGTTTATACGCTTTGATTTGATTGGGATTTTCCCGGAGGAGTTTGTTTTGTGTCCAATATTGTAATAGTGGCCGATACATTATTTTTTGCATTTGTTTTTCTTTTTTTAGGTTTATTCATATATAAGTTATATAGTTTTTGTACCGACTTACTCTTATTCTATTTTTATAGGACAGCCCGCACACAAGACTTTGTCTCACGCGGGCTTCTTGTTTTGGTTTATTATATGAAAATGTGAAAGTGTTACAAATTCAGAGGTACAAAACATGAATAAAATGATTTAAAAATTGAATTGAATTGAATTGATTAAAACAAAGCCTTCTTGATTATCATATGAATTATTAATGTAAAATAAGATGGCAGTGAAGTGATGGTTTGGATCTCAAGGTGTATATATATATAATAACCAATCCAAAGATAAGTCGATATGTTCCAGCTCATCCATCAACGCGGAAACACATAACGCGTTTGCCTAGTAATAACCAATCCAAAGATAAGTTGATATGTTCCAGCTCATCCATCAACGCGGAAACACATAACGCGTTTGCCTAGTTATAGAAATTGAAGCAGCTTTAGGTTGCTGAGATTCACTGTTTTCTAGATTCGATATTTTTCCAACAATGAAGTATTTTCTTTATACGTAAAGGTGTATAGAATACCAGAGTCGATGAAGTAGCAAGGGTAGAACTACTTTAACGACCATTACACCTTATTCAGAAATCTCGCTCATCTTACAACGGTTATGTTGCGTTTGCCCAGTATAAATCATCAGTGGTAATTAAATATCTGAGTGGTATAAACCAATTGATTCTATGTACGCCTGATCTCAGATATAAAAAGAAGAAAAAAGTCAACAATGAACATAAATATTTGATATTTACAAATTTTTCAACAATGATATTTATTTTCCGTTTTTCTCTTACAACAATATTTTTCTCGATTTTTGTTCAGGAAAATGCTGCTAAAGTTTTGTCTCGGGGTTGGTCACATCGCTCCTTCATATTCTGAGATATTATTTCATTTACGATGTGTGTTTTTTGTAATGTCATTCTGAATGAAATGTGTCCAGGATTAATGTTTGTCTCCAATGTCAGATGAGATGTGGGAACAGTGATGTGTCCAACCCTTCATGAGGCAACAATGAGCACTCACAAGTATAATCAGAGAAATTGAACAATTTGCAGAGACGTCACACGTTTTTTTTTCTTGATTTGTGAAAGAAAAGTCACTTTTTAATACCCTTGGAAGATTGGCAATGTGAATGTGTATATTGAACATAGGCAGGCGGCTCGATGCACAGCGACACTAAATCTTCCATTCGATTATTGATATTGTCCAATAGTTTGAAATATTTGACTCGAATACACATCCAAAGCAATAATTATTTGGGAAAAAAAACGAGAAATGTTTAGGAGAAGAATGAAAATTCCACCTTTCCAAATTTCATAAAGTAAATCGTAAATAACTGTTGATGCAGCCATAGAATAGAAATATTCATGGGCAGAGAAAGTGGAAGTAATTATTGAGACCAATTTATCACATTTGAAAAAAAATGAAAATAATTATTGTGATCAATTAGTCACATTGATAGCTCTCTCTCTGTGAGAGAGACAGAGAGAGAGAGAGATAGAGAGAGAGAGAGGAGAAAGAGAGAGAGAGAAAGAGAGAGAGAGAGAGACAGAGAGACAGAGAGAGACAGAGATACAATAATAATAATGAAATTAAAAATACTGATTTTTTTTCCATTATTTAATTGATTGGTGACACTTGTTGCTTTTTCTTCATAAAAATGTATCATGAATACGTTTTCTTCGTTATTTCCCATCTGATTGTTCTGCAAATCACTGAAAATGTGTTTCATATCTTTATTCATTCTCAGTGGAAATTTAAGAGCTCTGAAAATTTTTGTTTTTTCCAAGTATTTTCTCTCTGAGTTGGTCTTATGGGGATTTTATAAACTTTCCAATTTTTTTCTCCTGAAAAATCGTTCCATCTATTTTTCCGAGAACAGTCCTAACCTATTCCAGTAAGACACTTAAGTCGACTGGTCTTGGCATGACCTGAATGCCGCGCACAAAATTACAGGAAAACAAAAGAAAACGAATGACCAAGAAAGAGAAGCGAAGCCCATTTCTGTTCGGTCTCTGAAATGGACTGTTCGCTACGCTCATCTGGCAATCTCAATGTTATAAATACAGCTCCATGGACGACCGCGTGTTCTCCATGGACGACCGCGTGTTCCCACTTCCGGCCAACAGAGACAGTACAACAAGAAATATACATGTTCAGCAGTAATACATTCACACGTAGCGACATAACTTCGAATAGCAAATGAAATTGTAAACTCAGTGAATAAAATGAAGTCAGCCTGTTGGAATAGATGTGGTAAATCACATGGAAATATGTATACTTGTTTCCACGTACGAGAGACATCGTCTACTAACATGTGAATATAGCTGAGGTATTTTCAGGGCGTGATTTAAGACTAGGAAAACGCGTTATGTTGCCGCGTTGATGGATGAGCTGCATGAACTTGGATCTGTATAGTTTTGTGGCATTATCGGATGTAAACTTTTTTTATGAATTTTAGAAACTTCAAAAATATTCATTAGAATAACACGACGGAAAAAGAAATTATTTTCAAAAAAATTGAAATTCTGCGTGAAGTTGGGTTACATTTTGATACACAGATCTGAAAACTTTCAGCTTGATCGGGTGAGCCATTTTGAAGAAAAACCATAAAATGTGCTAAATTGGTACCACTCGAAGCAGTTTTTACCTATTTCTGAATTAAATGTCACCCAATTGGTGAATGTGGGCAAACGTTTGGCCATAAAAGTCGACATACTATTACTATCCGCTCGTCTAACGACGCATATACGGCGTTTTCCCAGTATTTGAAACACCGAATGAAGGTGAATAATAATACCTGGGTCCAGTGGCGTGGCGTGTTCGGTGGCCTTGTGATCCAGCAATCAAGTCGTTCTTCAACAACCTCATGACTTGTGATCCAGGAATAAAACCAAGTACAGTGGCGGATGAAATATGGATATTTTCACTCGCCAACGCGTTCCGATAGGAGTGTACCTATCGACATTAGAGGGCTGCAAACAACTAGATTGCAGAGAGTCATCATTTGTAGAGAAACTAGGAAAACGCCATATGTGCGTTGTTAGACGAGCGGATAGTAATGGAATGTCGATTTGTCTGCCAAACTTTTGCCTACATTCGTCAATTGGGTGACATTCAAGTTATAAATGGGTAAACACTGCTTCGAGTGGTACCAATTTAGCACATTTTATAGTTTTTCTTCGAAATGGCTCACCCGATCAAGCTGAAAGTTTTCATAAATGTGTATCATGATGTAACTCAACTTCACGCAAAATTTCATTGCTTTTGAAATTTTTTTTTTCACAACGTGACATTCTAAAGGGTATTTTTGAAATTTCTAAAATTCATAAAAAAAAAGTTATCATCCGATAATGCCACAAAACTATACAGATCTAAGTTATATGAGAAACCATGATGAAAAAAAGTTTGAATTTGATAGCTGTAGCCGTTTTCCCTGTGGAGAA
>OZ023336.1:2339958-2449958 GCA_964007535.1 Brachyptera risi
AGAGAGAGAGAGAGAGAGAGAGGGAGGGAGAGAGAGAGAGAGAGAGAGAGAGAGAGAGAGAGAGAGAGAGAGAGAGAGAGAGAGAGAGAGAGAGAGAGAGAGAGATCCAAACAATTATGGCACTGCCCTCCTATTTCCTAATCAATTTCTATTTCAATAAAGAAGGCTTTGTTTTAATCGTTTCCGTTACCAGCTGTTGTTAAATGCAATTGGCAACTTGACAGCTTTGTGTGATTTAAATAATTCGATCATTCATCTGTTTACATCAGAACAGCTGATTTGATTCGACTGAGAGGTTGTGTATAATTATTAGGTTGAAATTCCCTCAGAATTTGAGTTTCCTCGTAGGATCTATTCTTCACGAATTATTTCTTTCGGGTTATTTCTGTGGGATTTTTGAAAAGTTTGAAATGAGTTTTCTCAGAAGTAGTTCAACCGATTGCGCCTCAAAACTATACAGTATCGAATTAGATAATGATACTTCTGTGTGTCAAGTTTCAACTAATTTTGAATTCTTGTCTGACCTGTGGAGCGCTAACAAAAAAACAAAAATAAAATTCAAATTAAAAATGGCTTTTTTTCGGGTATGGTGAAATTGAGTCTTCGCTTCGCTCATCCAATTAGTATCCCCGAAAGGAGGCTTGGGACGAGTTACAGCTTTGAACCCCCATCTCACGTGGCCTCGAGTATAGCACGTCTGCTGACACGCCACGTCTGCTGACACGCCACGTCAGCGCTAGACTGGCTGGCTCGCCTTCACACGCAGTGCTGCTGCGATCTCACGTTACTGCTGCGCTGGCAGCAACATGGCCTCTACTGCCACAAGGACTGCTGACACGTGACTTGTAGGCGAGCTCTCTTGAAACACGCCCACGTGACCTCTGGCGTGGTCAGTGCTTGCGAGACACGTGAGAACTGAGCCAGCTGGACCCTTATTCTCGAGATTAGGAGATTATGAGATGAGATGAGATTATGATAGCATCTTCAGTGAGATTACCAGACTTCCTTCCTAATAATCTCATCTCATGATCTCATTATCTGGAGAATAAGGGTCCTCTACAGGCGCTGATGACCTCGCTGTCCATGCGCCTCGAAACCCTAATATTCATTCATTAAACGGTCCAGATCAGTGTTGGTGTAACGACTAGCTGTTAGCGGCGTCGTTTAATTATCAAATGCCTATGGCTGTGATTCTAACTGATGACTTACAATACGATGATATTAAATATTATTTAAAGTATTATGTTATTATTTTCTTCAATTCAATTGTGTACTCTATCAAGAGATCAATGTTAGAGCATGCCCGTAGATAGTTTGCTGTATGATGTTGTGTGATCCTCGAACCCTGAAGTTTCTTTGTTTCAATAATATTTCATATAATGGACTCTAAAACAACTAAATATATTTATGTTGTCATATGCCATCAAATATATACCTTCATCTATTATTATTGTAATATCGAATTACATTGGATATTTTTTGTTGACGCAAGTTCGTTAATTCTATTCATATTTTTCCTCACTCTGATTAATTCGACAAATTCGAAAATCTCATTTAGGCCTAGATTCTGGCTGTATTCTTTGTCGCAATAATGAAACCGATAGACCCTATAATGAATGATAAAAACTAATGGAATTATTTTAATTAAGTCTATAAGTAAGTTGATATTTAGAAACTCGAGTCGCCGTCAGGTTTAACCAACGTTTGAAAATGTGCATGTACATTATTTTGTATTTAGTTTACGTGTATATGTTTTTATTCTTGTCCATTCTATCCGGAATACAACTCAATAAACGTGCTATGACAGATATTATGGAATAGGCCTACACCAGCTCAATTCATTCTTTCATCCTGAAACGAAATGACAGCGACCCATCTTCCTGATCTGGTGATTCCCTATACTCCAACAGTGCTGTCTTTCCCGTCGGGCTTCCATTTCGTACGCAGTTATAGAATAAGGGTTCGGATCTAACTCGGTTTCGGCGGTGACATTGCCATGTTCATGTGGTCCTAATGACAACATGGTTCATCATCTCTCGTCTTGCTCACTCGAATATGAGGGGCTAAAAACTCATGAAATCTGGTGTACACTTGTCATGAAATCTTTTCGAAATCCCTTCAAAATCGAGCCTCCATATCTTGGGTGTAACATGTATCCAAGAGAGACGAAGGTTCCGAGCGACCGTCCCCCCTATCCCACACCACTAGCGCACGGGTGGTTCGAGCCTTCATCTCTCGTGTGTAACATGTATCCACGAGAGATGGAGGTTCCGAGCGACCGTCCCCCCTATCCCACACCACTAACACACAGGTGGTTTGAGCATTCATCTCTCGTGTGTAACTTGTGTCCACGAGAGATGAAGGTTCCGAGCGACCGTCCCCCCTATCCCACACCACTAGCACACGGGTGGTTCGAGCCTTCATCTCTCGTGTGTAACTTGTATCCATGAGAGATGAAGGTTCCGAGCGACCGTCCCCCCTATCCCACACCACTAGCGCACGGGTGGTTCGAGCCTTCATCTCTCGTGTGTAACATGTATCCACGAGAGATGAAGGTTCCGAGCGACCGTCCCCCCTATCCCACACCACTAGCACACGGGTGGTTCAAGCCTTCATCTCTCGTGTGTAACTTGTATCCATGAGAGATGAAGGTTCCGAGCGACCGTCCCCCCTATCCCACACCACTAGCGCACGGGTGGTTCGAGCCTTCATCTCTCGTGTGTAACATGTATCCACGAGAGATGAAGGTTTCAAGCGACCGTCCCTCCTATCCCACACCACTAGCACACGGGTGGTTCAAGCCTTCATCTCTCGTGTGTCACTTGTATCCACGAGAGATGAAGGTTCCGAACGACCGTCCCCCCTATCCCACACCACTAGCACACGGGTGGTTCGAGCCTTCATCTCTCGTGTGTAACTTGTATCCACGAGAGATGAAGGTTCCGAACGACCGTCCCCCCTATCCCACACCACTAGCACACGGGTGGTTCAAGCCTTCATCTCTTGTGTGTAGCTTGTATCCACGAGAGATGAAGGTTCCGAGCGACCGTCCCCCCTATCCCACACCACTAGCGCACGGGTGGTTCGAGCCTCCAACTCTCGTGTGTAACTTGTATCCACGAGAGATGGAGGCTCCAAGCGACCGTCCCCCCTATCCCACACCACTAGCGCACGGGTGGTTCGAGCCTTCATCTCTCGTGTGTAACTTGTATCCACGAGAGATGAAGGTTCCGAGCGACCGTCCCCCCTATCCCACACCACTAGCGCACGGGTGGTTCGAGCCTCCAACTCTCGTGTGTAACTTGTATCCACGAGAGATGGAGGCTCCAAGCGACCGTCCCCCCTATCCCACACCACTAGCGCACGGGTGGTTCGAGCCTCCAACTCTCGTGTGTAACTTGTATCCACGAGAGATGGAGGCTCCAAGCGACCGTCCCCCCTATCCCACACCACTAGCGCACGGGTGGTTCGAGCCTCCAACTCTCGTGTGTAACTTGTATCCACGAGAGATGGAGGTTCCGAGCGACCGTCCCCCCTATCCCACACCACTAGCGCACGGGTGGTTCGAGCCTTCACCTCTCGTGTGTAACTTGTATCCACGAGAGATGAAGGTTCCGAGCGACCGTCCCCCCTATCCCACACCACTAGCACACGGGTGGTTCGAGCCTTCATCTCTCGTGTGTAACTTGTATCCACGAGAGATGAAGGTTCCGAGCGACCGTCCCCCCTATCCCACACCACTAGCGCACGGGTGGTTCAAGCCTTCATCTCTCGTGTGTCACTTGTATCCACGAGAGATGAAGGTTCCGAACGACCGTCCCCCCTATCCCACACCACTAGCACACGGGTGGTTCGAGCCTTCATCTCTCGTGTGTAACTCGTATCCACGAGAGATGGAGGTTCCGAGCGACCGTCCCCCCTATCCCACACCACTAGCACACGGGTGGTTCGAGCCTTCATCTCTCGTGTGTGACTTGTATCCACGAGAGATGAAGGTTCCGAACGACCGTCCCCCCTATCCCACACCACTAGCACACGGGTGGTTCGAGTCTTCATCTCTCGTGTTCAACTGGTATCCAAGTGAGATGGAGGTTCCGAGCGACCGTCCCCCCTATCCCACATCACTAGCACACGGGTGGTTCGAGCCTTCATCTCTCGTGTTCAACTGGTATCCAAGTGAGATGGAGGTTCCGAGCGACCGTCCCCCCTATCCCACACCACTAGCACACGGGTGGTTCGAGCCTTCATCTCTCGTGTGTAACATGTATCCACGAGAGATGGAGGTTCCGAGCGACCGTCCCACCTATCCCACACCACTAGCACACGGGTGGTTCAAGCCTTCATCTCTCGTGTGTAACTTGTATCCACGTGAGATGAAGGTTTCGAGCGACCGTCCTCCCTATCCCACACCACTAGCACACGGGTGGTTCGAGCCTCCATCTCTCGTGTGTAACTTGTATCCACGAGAGATGAAGGTTACGACCGACCGTCCCCCCTATCCCACACCACTATCGCAGGGGTGGTTCGAGCCTTCATCTCTCGTGTGTAACTTGTGTCCACGAGAGATGAAGGTTCCGAGCGACCGTCCCCCCTATCCCACACCACTAGCACACGGGTGGTTCGAGCCTTCATCTCTCGTGTGTAACTTGTATCCACGAGAGATGAAGGTTCCGAGCGACCGTCCCCCCTATCCCACACCACTAGCACACGGGTGGTTCGAGCCTTCATCTCTCGTGTGTAACTTGTATCCACGAGAGATGAAGGTTACGACCGACCGTCCCCCCTATCCCACACCACTATCGCAGGGGTGGTTCGAGCCTTCATCTCTCGTGTGTAACTTGTGTCCACGAGAGATGAAGGTTCCGAGCGACCGTCCCCCCTATCCCACACCACTAGCACACGGGTGGTTCGAGCCTTCATCTCTCGTGTGTAACTTGTATCCAGGGGAGATGGAGGCTCCGAGCGACCGTCCCCCCTATCCCACATCACTAGCACACGGGTGGTTCGAGCCTTCATCTCTCGTGTTCAACTGGTATCCAAGTGAGATGGAGGTTCCGAGCGACCGTCCCCCCTATCCCACACCACTAGCACACGGGTGGTTCGAGCCTTCATCTCTCGTGTGTGACTTGTATCCACGAGAGATGAAGGTTCCGAGCGACCGTCCCCCCTATCCCACACCACTAGCACACGGGTGGTTCGAGCCTTCATCTCTCGTGTGTAACTTGTATCCACGAGAGATGGAGGTTCCGAGCGACCGTCCCACCTATCCCACACCACTAGCACACGGGTGATTCGAGTCTTCATCTCTCGTGTGTAACTCGTATCCACGAGAGATGGAGGTTCCGAGCGACCGTCCCACCTATCCCACACCACTAGAGCACGGGTGGTTCGAGCCTTCATCTCTCGTGTGTAGCTTGTATCCACGAGAGATGAAGGTTCCGAGCGACCGTCCCCCCTATCCCACACCACTAGCACACGGGTGATTCGAGTCTTCATCTCTCGTGTGTAACTCGTATCCACGAGAGATGGAGGTTCCGAGCGACCGTCCCACCTATCCCACACCACTAGCACACGGGTGATTCGAGCCTTCATCTCTCGTGTGTAACTTGTATCCACGAGAGATGGAGGTTCCGAGCGACCGTCCTCCCTATCCCACACCACTAGCACACGGGTGGTTCGAGCCTTCATCTCTCGTGTGTAACTTGTATCCACGAGAGATGAAGGTTCCGAGCGACCGTCCCCCCTATCCCACACCACTAACACACGGGTGGTTCGAGCCTTCATCTCTCGTGTGTAACTTGTATCCACGAGAGATGGAAGTTCCGAGCGACCGTCCCCCCTATCCCACACCACTAGCACACGGGTGATTCGAGTCTTCATCTCTCGTGTGTAACTCGTATCCACGAGAGATGGAGGTTCCGAGCGACCGTCCCACCTATCCCACACCACTAGCACACGGGTGGTTCGAGCCTTCATCTCTCGTGTGTAACTTGTATCCACGAGAGATGAAGGTTCCGAGCGACCGTCCCCTCTATCCCACACCACTAGCGCACGGGTGGTTCAAGCCTTCATCTCTCGTGTGTAACTTGTATCCACGAGAGATGGAGGTTCCGAGCGACCGTCCCACCTATCCCACACCACTAGCACACGGGTGGTTCAAGCCTTCATCTCTCGTGTGTAACTCGTATCCACGAGAGATGGAGGTTCCGAGCGACCGTCCTCCCTATCCCACACCACTAGCACACGGGTGGTTCGAGCCTTCATCTCTCGTGTGTAACTTGTATCCACGAGAGATGAAGGTTCCGAGCGACCGTCCCCTCTATCCCACACCACTAGCGCACGGGTGGTTCAAGCCTTCATCTCTCGTGTGTAACTTGTATCCACGAGAGATGGAGGTTCCGAGCGACCGTCCCACCTATCCCACACCACTAGCACACGGGTGGTTCAAGCCTTCATCTCTCGTGTGTAACTCGTATCCACGAGAGATGGAGGTTCCGAGCGACCGTCCTCCCTATCCCACACCACTAGCACACGGGTGGTTCGAGCCTTCATCTCTCGTGTGTAACTTGTATCCACGAGAGATGGAGGTTGCGAGCGACCGTCCCCCTTATCCCACACCACTAGCGCACGGGTGGTTCGAGCCTCCATCTCTCGTGTGTAACTTGTATCCACGAGAGATGGAGGTTCCGAGCGACCGTCCCCCTTATCCCACACCACTAGCACACGGGTGGTTCGAGCCTTCATCTCTCGTGTGTAACTTGTATCCACGAGAGATGGAGGTTGCGAGCGACCGTCCCCCTTATCCCACACCACTAGCACACGGGTGGTTCGAGCCTTCATCTCTCGTGTGTAACTCGTATCCACGAGAGATGGAGGTTCCGAGCGACCGTCCCCCCTATCCCACACCACTAGCGCACGGGTGATTCGAGTCTTCATCTCTCGTGTGTAACTCGTATCCACGAGAGATGGAGGTTCCGAGCGACCGTCCCACCTATCCCACACCACTAGCACACGGGTGGTTCGAGCCTTCATCTCTCGTGTGTAACTTGTATCCACGAGAGATGGAGGTTCCGAGCGACCGTCCTCCCTATCCCACACCACTAGCACACGGGTGGTTCGAGCCTTCATCTCTCGTGTGTAACTTGTATCCACGAGAGATGGAGGTTCCGAGCGACCGTCCCACCTATCCCACACCACTAGCACACGGGTGGTTCGAGCCTTCATCTCTCGTGTGTGACTTGTATCCACGAGAGATGGAGGTTCCGAGCGACCGTCCCCCCTATCCCACACCACTAGCACACGGGTGGTTCGAGCCTCCATCTCTCGTGTGTAACTTGTATCCACGAGAGATGGAGGTTCCGAGCGACCGTCCCACCTATCCCACACCACTAGCACACGGGTGATTCGAGTCTTCATCTCTCTTGTGTAACTCGTATCCACGAGAGATGGAGGTTCCGAGCGACCGTCCCACCTATCCCACACCACTAGCGCACGGGTGATTCGAGCCTTCATCTCTCGTGTGTAACTTGTATCAACGAGAGATGAAGGTTCCGAGCGACCGTCCCCCCTATCCCACACCACTAGCGCACGGGTGGTTCGAGCCTTCATCTCTCGTGTGTAACATGTATCCACGAGAGATGAAGGTTCCGAGCGACCGTCCCCCCTATCCCACACCACTAGCGCACGGGTGGTTCGAGCCTTCATCTCTCGTGTGTAACTTGTATCCATGAGAGATGAAGGTTCCGAACGACCGTCCCCCCTATCCCACACCACTAGCACACGGGTGGTTCAAGCCTTCATCTCTCGTGTGTAACTTGTATCCACGAGAGATGAAGGTTTCGAGCGACCGTCCCCCCTATCCCACACCACTAGCGCACGGGTGGTTCGAGCCTTCATCTCTCGTGTGTAACTTGTATCCATGAGAGATGAAGGTTCCGAACGACCGTCCCCCCTATCCCACACCACTAGCACACGGGTGGTTCAAGCCTTCATCTCTCGTGTGTAACTTGTATCCACGAGAGATGAAGGTTTCGAGCGACCGTCCCCCCTATCCCACACCACTAGCGCACGGGTGGTTCGAGCCTTCATCTCTCGTGTGTAACTCGTATCCACGAGAGATGGAGGTTCCGAGCGACCGTCCCACCTATCCCACACCACTAGCGCACGGGTGGTTCGAGCCTTCATCTCTCGTGTGTAACTTGTATCCACGAGAGATGAAGGATCCAAGCGACCGTCCCCCCTATCCCACACCACTAGCGCACGGGTGGTTCGAGCCTCCAACTCTCGTGTGTAACTTGTATCCACGAGAGATGAAGGTTCCGAGCGACCGTCCCCCCTATCCCACACCACTAGCACACGGGTGGTTCGAGCCTTCACCTCTCGTGTGTAACTTGTATCCACGAGAGATGGAGGTTCCGAACGACCGTCCCACCTATCCCACACCACTATTACACGGGTGGTTCGAGCCTTCATCTCTCGTGTGTCACTTGTATCCACGAGAGATGAAGGTTCCGAGCGACCGTCCCCCCTATCCCACACCACTAGCACACGGGTGGTTCAAGCCTTCATCTCTCGTGTGTCACTTGTATCCAAGAGAGACGAACGTTCCGAGCGACCGTCCCCCCTATCCCACACCACTATTACACGGGTGGTTCGAGCCTTCATCTCTCGTGTGTCACTTGTATCCACGAGAGATGAAGGTTCCGAACGACCGTCCCCCCTATCCCACACCACTAGCACAAGGGTGGTTCGAGCCTTCATCTCTCGTGTGTGACTTGTATCCACGAGAGATGGAGGTTCCGAGCGACCGTCCCCCCTATCCCACACCACTATTACACGGGTGGTTCGAGCCTTCATCTCTCGTGTGTCACTTGTATCCACGAGAGATGAAGGTTCCGAACGACCGTCCCCCCTATCCCACACCACTAGCACACGGGAGGTTCAAGCCTCCATCTCTCGTGTGTAACTTGTATCCAAGAGAGACGAAGGTTCCGACCGACCGTCCCCCTATCCCACACCACTAGCACACGGGTGGTTCAAGCCTTCATCTCTCGTGTGTCACTTGTATCCAAGAGAGACGAAGGTTCCGAGCGACCGTCCCCCCTATCCCACACCACTAGCGCACGGGTGGTTCGAGCCTTCATCTCTCGTGTGTAACTTGTATCCATGAGAGATGAAGGTTCCGAACGACCGTCCCCCCTATCCCACACCACTAGCGCACGGGTGGTTCGAGCCTTCATCTCTCGTGTGTAACTTGTATCCAAGAGAGACGAAGGTTCCGAGCGACCGTCCCCCCTATCCCACACCACTAGCGCACGGGTGGTTCGAGCCTTCATCTCTCGTGTGTAACTTGTATCCACGAGAGATGAAGGTTCCGAACGACCGTCCCCCCTATCCCACACCACTAGCACACGGGTGGTTCGAGCCTTCATCTCTCGTGTTCAACTGGTATCCAAGTGAGATGGAGGTTCCGAGCGACCGTCCCCCCTATCCCACACCACTAGCACACGGGTGGTTCGAGCCTTCATCTCTCGTGTGTGACTTGTATCCACGAGAGATAGAGGTTCCGAGCGACCGTCCCCCCTATCCCACACCACTAGCACACGGGTGGTTCGAGCCTTCATCTCTCGTGTGTGACTTGTATCCACGAGAGATGGAGGTTCCGAGCGACCGTCCCCCCTATCCCACACCACTAGCGCACGGGTGGTTCGAGCCTTCATCTCTGGTGTGTAACTTGTATCCATGAGAGATGAAGGTTCCGAACGACCGTCCCCCCTATCCCACACCACTAGCGCACGGGTGGTTCGAGCCTTCATCTCTCGTGTGTCACTTGTATCCACGAGAGATGGAGGTTCCGAGCGACCGTCCCCCCCATCCCACACCACTAGCACACGGGTGGTTCGAGCCTTCATCTCTCGTGTGTCACTTGTATCCACGAGAGATGGAGGTTCCGAGCGACCGTCCCCCCCATCCCACACCACTAGCACACGGGTGGTTCGAGCCTTCATCTCTCGTGTGTAACTTGTATCCACGAGAGATGAAGGTTCCGAACGACCGTCCCCCCTATCCCACACCACTAGCACACGGGTGGTTCGAGCCTTCATCTCTCGTGTGTAACTTGTATCCACGAGAGATGAAGGTTCCGAACGACCGTCCCCCCTATCCCACACCACTAGCACACGGGTGGTTCGAGTCTTCATCTCTCGTGTTCAACTGGTATCCAAGTGAGATGGAGGTTCCGAGCGACCGTCCCCCCTATCCCACACCACTAGCACACGGGTGGTTCGAGCCTTCATCTCTCGTGTGTGACTTGTATCCACGAGAGATGAAGGCTCCGAGCGACCGTCCCCCCTATCCCACACCACTAGCACACGGGTGGTTCGAGCCTTCATCTCTCGTGTGTAACTTGTATCCACGAGAGATGAAGGTTCCGAACGACCGTCCCCCCTATCCCACACCACTAGCACACGGGTGGTTCGAGTCTTCATCTCTCGTGTTCAACTGGTATCCAAGTGAGATGGAGGTTCCGAGCGACCGTCCCCCCTATCCCACACCACTAGCACACGGGTGGTTCGAGCCTTCATCTCTCGTGTGTGACTTGTATCCACGAGAGATGGAGGTTCCGAGCGACCGTCCCCCCTATCCCACACCACTAGCACACGGGTGGTTCGAGCCTTCATCTCTCGTGTGTAACTTGTATCCACGAGAGATGGAGGTTCCGAGCGACCGTCCCACCTATCCCACACCACTAGCACACGGGTGGTTCGAGCCTTCATCTCTCGTGTGTAACTTGTATCCACGAGAGATGGAGGTTCCGAGCGACCGTCCCACCTATCCCACACCACTAGCACACGGGTGATTCGAGCCTTCATCTCTCGTGTGTAACTTGTATCCACGAGAGATGGAGGTTCCAAGCGACCGTCCCCCCTATCCCACACCACTAGCACACGGGTGGTTCGAGCCTTCATCTCTCGTGTGTAACTTGTATCCACGAGAGATGGAAGTTCCGAGCGACCGTCCCCCCTATCCCACACCACTAGCACACGGGTGGTTCGAGCCTTCATCTCTCGTGTGTAACTTGTATCCACGAGAGATGGAGGTTCCAAGCGACCGTCCCCCCTATCCCACACCACTATCACACGGGTGATTCGAGCCTTCATCTCTCGTGTGTAACTTGTATCCACGAGAGATGAAGGTTCCGAACGACCGTCCCCCCTATCCCACACCACTAGCACACGGGTGGTTCGAGCCTTCATCTCTCGTGTGTAACTTGTATCCACGAGAGATGGAGGTTCCGAGCGACCGTCCCCTCTATCCCACACCACTAGCACACGGGTGGTTCGAGCCTTCATCTCTCGTGTGTAACTTGTATCCACGAGAGATGAAGGTTCCGAGCGACGGTCCCCCCTATCCCACACCACTAGCACACGGGTGGTTCGAGCCTTCATCTCTCGTGTGTCACTTGTATCCAAGAGAGATGAAGGTTCCGAACGACCGTCCCTCCTATCCCACACCACTAGCACACGGGTGGTTCGAGCCTTCATCTCTCGTGTGTAACATGAATCCACGAGAGATGGAGGTTCCGAGCGACCGTCCCACCTATCCCACACCACTATTACACGGGTGGTTCGAGCCTTCATCTCTCGTGTGTAACTTGTATCCACGAGAGATGGAGGTTCCGAGCGACCGTCCCACCTATCCCACACCACTATTACACGGGTGGTTCGAGCCTTCATCTCTCGTGTGTAACTTGTATCCATGAGAGATGAAGGTTCCGAGCGACCGTCCCCCCTATCCCACACCACTAGCGCACGGGTGGTTCGAGCCTCCAACTCTCGTGTGTAACTTGTATCCACGAGAGATGAAGGCTCCAAGCGACCGTCCCCCCTATCCCACACCACTAGCACACGGGTGGTTCAAGCCTTCATCTCTCGTGTGTAACTTGTATCCACGTGAGATGAAGGTTTCGAGCGACCGTCCTCCCTATTCCACACCACTAGCACACGGGTGGTTCGAGCCTTCATCTCTCGTGTGTAACTTGTATCCAAGAGAGATGAAGGTTCCGAGCGACCGTCCCCCCTATCCCACATCACTAGCACACGGGTGGTTCGAGCCTTCATCTCTCGTGTTCAACTGGTATCCAAGTGAGATGGAGGTTCCGAGCGACCGTCCCCCCTATCCCACACCACTAGCACACGGGTGGTTCGAGCCTTCATCTCTCGTGTGTGACTTGTATCCACGAGAGATGAAGGTTCCGAGCGACCGTCCCCCCTATCCCACACCACTAGCACACGGGTGGTTCGAGCCTTCATCTCTCGTGTGTAACTTGTATCCACGAGAGATGGAGGTTCCGAGCGACCGTCCCCCCTATCCCACACCACTAGCACACGGGTGGTTCGAGCCTTCATCTCTCGTGTGTAACTTGTGTCCACGAGAGATGAAGGTTCCGAGCGACCGTCCCCCCTATCCCACACCACTAGCACACGGGTGGTTCGAGCCTTCATCTCTCGTGTGTAACTCGTATCCACGAGAGATGGAGGTTCCGAGCGACCGTCCTCCCTATCCCACACCACTAGCACACGGGTGGTTCGAGCCTTCATCTCTCGTGTGTAACTTGTATCCACGAGAGATGGAGGTTCCGAGCGACCGTCCCCCCTATCCCACACCACTAGCACACGGGTGGTTCGAGCCTTCATCTCTCGTGTTCAACTGGTATCCAAGTGAGATGGAGGTTCCGAGCGACCGTCCCCCCTATCCCACACCACTAGCACACGGGTGGTTCGAGCCTCCATCTCTCGTGTGTAACTTGTATCCACGAGAGATGGAGGTTCCAAGCGACCGTCCTCCCTATCCCACACCACTAGCACACGGGTGGTTCGAGCCTTCATCTCTCGTGTTCAACTGGTATCCAAGTGAGATGGAGGTTCCGAGCGACCGTCCCCCCTATCCCACACCACTAGCACACGGGTGGTTCGAGCCTTCATCTCTCGTGTGTGACTTGTATCCACGAGAGATAGAGGTTCCAAGCGACCGTCCTCCCTATCCCACACCACTAGCACACGGGTGGTTCGAGCCTTCATCTCTCGTGTGTAACTTGTATCCACGAGAGATGGAGGTTCCGAGCGACCGTCCCACCTATCCCACACCACTAGCACACGGGTGATTCGAGCCTTCATCTCTCGTGTGTAACTTGTATCCACGAGAGATGGAGGTTCCGAGCGACCGTCCTCCCTATCCCACACCACTAGCACACGGGTGGTTCGAGCCTTCATCTCTCGTGTGTAACTTGTATCCACGAGAGATGAAGGTTCCGAGCGACCGTCCCACCTATCCCACACCACTAGCACACGGGTGGTTCGAGCCTTCATCTCTCGTGTGTAACTTGTATCCACGAGAGATGGAGGTTCCGAGCGACCGTCCTCCCTATCCCACACCACTAGCACACGGGTGGTTCGAGCCTTCATCTCTCGTGTGTAACTTGTATCCACGAGAGATGAAGGTTCCGAGCGACCGTCCCACCTATCCCACACCACTAGCACACGGGTGGTTCGAGCCTTCATCTCTCGTGTGTAACTTGTATCCACGAGAGATGGAGGTTCCGAGCGACCGTCCTCCCTATCCCACATCACTAGCACACGGGTGGTTCAAGCCTTCATCTCTCGTGTGTAACTTGTATCCACGAGAGATGAAGGTTCCAAGCGACCGTCCTCCCTATCCCACACCAATAGGACACGGGTGGTTCGAGCCTTCATCTCTCGTGTGTAACTTGTATCCACGAGAGATGGAGGTTCCGAGCGACCGTCCTCCCTATCCCACACCACTAGCACACGGGTGGTTCGAGCCTTCATCTCTCGTGTGTAACTTGTATCCACGAGAGATGAAGGTTCCGAGCGACCGTCCCCTCTATCCCACACCACTAGCACACGGGTGATTCGAGTCTTCATCTCTCGTGTGTAACTCGTATCCACGAGAGATGAAGGTTCCGAGCGACCGTCCCACCTATCCCACACCACTAGCACACGGGTGGTTCGAGCCTTCATCTCTCGTGTGTAACTTGTATCCACGAGAGATGGAGGTTCCGAGCGACCGTCCTCCCTATCCCACACCACTAGCACACGGGTGGTTCGAGCCTTCATCTCTCGTGTGTAACTTGTATCCACGAGAGATGAAGGTTCCGAACGACCGTCCCCCCTATCCCACACCACTAGCGCACGGGTGGTTCGAGCCTTCATCTCTCGTGTGTAACTTGTATCCACGAGAGATGGAGGTTCCGAGCGACCGTCCCACCTATCCCACACCACTAGCACACGGGTGATTCGAGTCTTCATCTCTCGTGTGTAACTCGTATCCACGAGAGATGGAGGTTCCGAGCGACCGTCCCACCTATCCCACACCACTAGCACACGGGTGGTTCGAGCCTTCATCTCTCGTGTGTAACTTGTATCCACGAGAGATGAAGGTTCCAAGTGACCGTCACCCCTATCCCACACCACTAGCACACGGGTGATTCGAGCCTTCATCTCTCGTGTGCAACTCGTATCCACGAGAGATGAAGGTTCCAAGTGACCGTCACCCCTATCCCACACCACTAGCACACGGGTGGTTCGAGCCTTCATCTCTCGTGTGTAACTCGTATCCACGAGAGATGGAGGTTCCGAGCGACCGTCCCACCTATCCCACACCACTAGCACACGGGTGATTCGAGCCTTCATCTCTCGTGTGCAACTTGTATCCACGAGAGATGAAGGTTCCAAGTGACCGTCACCCCTATCCCACACCACTAGCACACGGGTGGTTCGAGCCTTCATCTCTCGTGTGTGACTTGTATCCACGAGAGATGGAGGTTCCGAGCGACCGTCCCCCCTATCCCACACCACTAGCACACGGGTGGTTCGAGCCTCCATCTCTCGTGTGTAACTTGTATCCACGAGAGATGGAGGTTCCGAGCGACCGTCCCACCTATCCCACACCACTAGCACACGGGTGATTCGAGTCTTCATCTCTCGTGTGTAACTCGTATCCACGAGAGATGGAGGTTCCGAGCGACCGTCCCACCTATCCCACACCACTAGCGCACGGGTGATTCGAGCCTTCATCTCTCGTGTGTAACTTGTATCAACGAGAGATGAAGGTTCCGAACGACCGTCCCCCCTATCCCACACCACTAGCGCACGGGTGGTTCGAGCCTTCATCTCTCGTGTGTAACATGTATCCACGAGAGATGAAGGTTCCGAGCGACCGTCCCCCCTATCCCACACCACTAGCACACGGGTGGTTCAAGCCTTCATCTCTCGTGTGTAACTTGTATCCATGAGAGATGAAGGTTCCGAACGACCGTCCCCCCTATCCCACACCACTAGCACACGGGTGGTTCAAGCCTTCATCTCTCGTGTGTAACTTGTATCCACGAGAGATGGAGGTTCCGAGCGACCGTCCCCCCTATCCCACACCACTAGCGCACGGGTGGTTCGAGCCTCCAACTCTCGTGTGTAACTTGTATCCACGAGAGATGAAGGTTCCGAGCGACCGTCCCCCCTATCCCACACCACTAGCACACGGGTGGTTCGAGCCTTCACCTCTCGTGTGTAACTTGTATCCACGAGAGATGAAGGTTCCGAGCGACCGTCCCCCCTATCCCACACCACTAGCGCACGGGTGGTTCGAGCCTTCACCTCTCGTGTGTAACATGTATCCACGAGAGATGAAGGTTCCGAGCGACCGTCCCCCCTATCCCACACCACTAGCGCACGGGTGGTTCGAGCCTTCATCTCTCGTGTGTAACTTGTATCCATGAGAGATGAAGGTTCCGAACGACCGTCCCCCCTATCCCACACCACTAGCGCACGGGTGGTTCGAGCCTTCATCTCTCGTGTGTAACATGTATCCACGAGAGATGAAGGTTCCGAGCGACCGTCCCCCCTATCCCACACCACTAGCGCACGGGTGGTTCGAGCCTTCATCTCTCGTGTGTCACTTGTATCCACGAGAGACGAAGGTTCCGAGCGACCGTCCCCCCTATCCCACACCACTAGCGCACGGGTGGTTCGAGCCTTCATCTCTCGTGTGTAACTTGTATCCACGAGAGACGAAGGTTCCGAGCGACCGTCCCCCCTATCCCACACCACTAGCGCACGGGTGGTTCGAGCCTTCATCTCTCGTGTGTAACTTGTATCCACGAGAGATGAAGGTTCCGAACGACCGTCCCCCCTATCCCACACCACTAGCGCACGGGTGGTTCGAGCCTTCATCTCTCGTGTGTCACTTGTATCCACGAGAGATGAAGGTTCCAAGCGACCGTCCCCCCTATCCCACACCACTAGCACACGGGTGGTTCGAGCCTTCATCTCTCGTGTGTAACTTGTATCCACGAGAGATGAAGGTTCCGAGCGACCGTCCCCCCTATCCCACACCACTAGCGCACGGGTGGTTCGAGCCTTCATCTCTCGTGTGTAACTTGTATCCACGAGAGATGAAGGTTCCGAGCGACCGTCCCCCCTATCCCACACCACTAGCACACGGGTGGTTCGAGCCTTCATCTCTCGTGTGTCACTTGTATCCACGAGAGATGAAGGTTCCAAGCGACCGTCCCCCCTATCCCACACCACTAGCACACGGGTGGTTCGAGCCTTCATCTCTCGTGTGTAGCTTGTATCCACGAGAGATGAAGGTTCCAAGCGACCGTCCCACCTATCCCACACCACTAGCACACGGGTGGTTCGAGCCTTCATCTCTCGTGTGTAACTTGTATCCACGAGAGATGGAGGTTCCGAGCGACCGTCCCCCCTATCCCACACCACTAGCACACGGGTGGTTCAAGCCTTCATCTCTCGTGTGTAACTTGTATCCACGAGAGATGGAGGTTCCAAGCGACCGTCCCCCCTATCCCACACCACTAGCACACGGGTGGTTCGAGCCTTCATCTCTCGTGTGTAACTTGTATCCACGAGAGATGGAGGTTCCTAGTGACCGTCCTCCCTATCATACACCACTATCACACGGGTGGTTCGAGCCTTCATCTCTCGTGTGTAACTTGTATCCACGAGAGATGGAGGTTCCAAGCGACCGTCCCCCCTATCCCACACCACTAGCGCACGGGTGGTTCAAGCCTTCATCTCTCGTGTGTAACTTGTATCCACGAGAGATGGAGGTTCCAAGCGACCGTCCCCCCTATCCCACACCACTAGCGCACGGGTGGTTCAAGCCTTCATCTCTCGTGTGTAGCTTGTATCCGAGAGATGAAGGTTCCAAGCGACCGTCCTCCCTATCCCACACCACTAGCACACGGGTGGTTCGAGCCTTCATCTCTCGTGTGTAACTTGTATCCACGAGAGATGGAGGTTCCTAGTGACCGTCCTCCCTATCCCACACCACTAGCGCACGGGTGGTTCAAGCCTTCATCTCTCGTGTGTAGCTTGTATCCGAGAGATGAAGGTTCCAAGCGACCGTCCTCCCTATCCCACACCACTAGCACACGGGTGGTTCGAGCCTTCATCTCTCGTGTGTAACTTGTATCCACGAGAGATGGAGGTTCCTAGTGACCGTCCTCCCTATCCCACACCACTGGCGCACGGGTGGTTCAAGCCTTCATCTCTCGTGTGTAGCTTGTATCCGAGAGATGAAGGTTCCGAGCGACCGTCCCCCCTATCCCACACCACTAGCACACGGGTGGTTCGAGCCTTCATCTCTCGTGTGTAACTTGTATCCACGAGAGATGAAGGTTCCAAGCGACCGTCCCCCCCATCCCATACCACTAGCACACGGGTGATTCGAGCCTTCATCTCTCGTGTGTAACTTGTATCCACGAGAGATGGAGGTTCCAAGCGACCGTCCCCCCCATCCCATACCACTAGCACACGGGTGATTCGAGCCTCCATCTCTCGTGTGTAACTTGTATCCACGAGAGATGGAAGTTCCGAGCGACCGTCCCCCCTATCCCACACCACTAGCACACGGGTGGTTCGAGCCTTCATCTCTCGTGTGTAACTTGTATCCACGAGAGATGGAGGTTCCGAGCGACCGTCCCACCTATCCCACACCACTAGCACACGGGTGATTCGAGCCTTCATCTCTCGTGTGTAACTTGTATCCACGAGAGATGGAGGTTCCAAGCGACCGTCCCCCCTATCCCACACCACTAGCGCACGGGTGGTTCGAGCCTTCATCTCTCGTGTGTAACTTGTATCCACGAGAGATGAAGGTTCCGAGCGACCGTCCCCTCTATCCCACACCATGGGCACACGGGTGGTTCGAGCCTTCATCTCTCGTGTGTAACTTGTATCCACGAGAGATGGAGGTTCCGAGCGACCGTCCCCCCTATCCCACACCACCAGCACACGGGTGGTTCGAGCCTTCATCTCTCGTGTGTAACTTGTATCCACGAGAGATGGAGGTTCCAAGCGACCGTCTCCTCTATCCCACACCACTAGCACACGGGTGGTTCGAGCCTCCATCTCTCCTGTGTAACTTGTATCTACGAGAGATGGAGGTTCCGAGCGACCGTCCCCCCTATCCCACACCACTAGCGCCCGGTGGTTCGAGTCTATATCTCTCGTTCATGCAAGAATATAGCTAATGCGCAATACCGATCGCCCGTTCCTAACCAGCGCTCGGACGTCTCGAGTCTGTTAGTCGGCTGGTTTCTTGGTACGTCATCGCTAGGCCTGCAAGACGCGCCACGTCAGTAGCTAGCTGGCAGCGGGGCGAGGAGGTCGTCTCCGCACACCCTCAGTCGCCACGTCACCCAGCGGTTTTCCTCAGTAGCTCACACACGTGACACGTCACCCTACAGTTTTCCTCAGTAGCTCACACAGGCGCCACGTCATCCAGCGGTTATCCTCAGTCGCTCTCACAGGCGCCACGTCACCAAGCGGTTCCGCTCAGTTGCTCACACACGCGACACGTCACCCTACAGTTTTCCTCAGTAGCTCACACAGGCGCCACGTCATCCAGCGGTTATCCTCAGTCGCTCTCACACGCACCACGTCACCAAGCAATATGCCCGAGTCGGTCAACTGGTTTCCGGAAGAACACAACGAGAAGATAAGTGTCCTCAAGAGTCGATTATGTGTTGAGAAGATCCACGAAGCGAGACGTGTGCAAAAAACGACGGACAATAGGGAATGACGCACCTCAGTGATGATTGGACTGATTATTTCAACTATGGATTATCAAATCTAGGAACTACTGGACAAGTGATTCGATATACTGTTCTTGGCGTGAGATATTTCCCAGCTCGAGAAGAACAAGATCAAGAAGACAATCAACTCACAAGAGAGTTTTAGAATTTCCAAGAGACAACAAAATGCTCATGTTTCCATTTCGTGCTGCTCCTAATGCAACAAACTGTGCTCCAAACAACCATTCGTCCTCTCACCTAGCCTTGTGACGTCACCGCTTGATCCACGAGACCTCTCACCTAGCCTCGTGACGTCACCGCTTGATCCACGAGACCTCTCACCTAGCCTCGTGACGTCACCGCTTGATCCACGAGACGTCACCGCTTGATCCACGAGACCTCTCACCTAGCCTCGTGACGTCACCGCTTGATCCACCAGACCTCTCACCTAGCCTCGTGACGTCACCGCTTGATCCACGAGACCTCTCACCCAGCCTCGTGACGTCACCGCTTGATCCACGAGACCTCTCACCTAGCCTCGTGACGTCACCGCTTGATCCACGAGACCTCTCACCTAGCCTCGTGACGTCACCGCTTAATCCACGAGACCTCTCACCTAGCCTCGTGACGTCACCGCTTGATCCAGGAGACCTCTCACCTAGCCTCGTGACGTCACCGCTTGATCCACGAGACCTCTCACCTAGCCTCGTGACGTCTATTGGATCAGGTGCTTGGTTCTGTCCCAAGTATCCTGCTCACTCCAGACTTCTGAGGCTATTGGATCAGGTGCTTGGTTCCGTCCCAAGTATCCCGGTCACTCCAGACTTCTGAGGCTATTGGATCAGGTGCTTGGTTCTGTCTCAAGTATCCTGCTCACTCCAGACTTCTGAGGCTATTGGATCAGGTGTCCCAAGTATCCTGGTCACTCCAGACTTCTGAGGCTATTGGATCAGGTGCTTGGTTCTGTCCCAAGTATCCCGGTCACTCCAGACTTCTGAGGCTATTGGATCAGGTGCTTGGTTCTGTCTCAAGTATCCTGCTCACTCCAGACTTCTGAGGCTATTGGATCAGGTGCTTGGTTCTGTCCCAAGTATCCTGGTCACTCCAGACTTCTGAGGCTATTGGATCAGGTGTCCCAAGTATCCTGGTCACTCCAGACTTCTGAGGCTATTGGATCAAGTGTCCCAAGTATCCTGGTCACTCCAGACTTCTGAGGCTATTGGATCAGGTGTCCCAAGTATCCTGGTCACTCCAGACTTCTGAGGCTATTGGATCAGGTGTCCCAAGTATACTGGTCACTCCAGACTTCTGAGGCTATTGGATCTGGTGCTTGGTTCTGTCCCAAGTATCCTGCTCACTCCAGACTTCTGAGGCTATTGGATCAGGTGCTTGGTTCTGTCCCAAGTATCCTGGTCACTCCAGACTTCTGAGGCTATTGGATCAGGTGTCCCAAGTATCCTGGTCACTCCAGACTTCTGAGGCTATTGGATCAAGTGTCCCAAGTATCCTGGTCACTCCAGACTTCTGAGGCTATTGGATCAGGTGTCCCAAGTATCCTGGTCACTCCAGACTTCTGAGGCTATTGGATCTGGTGCTTGGTTCTGTCCCAAGTATCCTGCTCACTCCAGACTTCTGAGGCTATTGGATCAGGTGCTTGGTTCTGTCCCAAGTATCCTGGTCACTCCAGACTTCTGAGGCTATTGGATCAAGTGTCCCAAGTATCCTGGTCACTCCAGACTTCTGAGGCTATTGGATTAGGTGCTTGGTTCTGTCCCAAGTATCCTGCTCACTCCAGACTTCTGAGGCTATTGGATCAAGTGTCCCAAGTATCCTGGTCACTCCAGACTTCTGAGGCTATTGGATCAAGTGTCCCAAGTATCCTGGTCACTCCAGACTTCTGAGGCTATTGGATCAGGTGTCCCAAGTATCCTGGTCACTCCAGACTTCTGAGGCTATTGGATCAGGTGCTTGGTTCTGTCCCAAGTATCCTGGTCACTCCAGACTTCTGAGGCTATTGGATCAAGTGTCCCAAGTATCCTGGTCACTCCAGACTTCTGAGGCTATTGGATCAGGTGCTTGGTTCTGTCCCAAGTATCCTGGTCACTCCAGACTTCTGAGGCTATTGGATCAAGTGTCCCAAGTATCCTGGTCACTCCAGACTTCTGAGGCTATTGGATCAGGTGCTTGGTTCTGTCCCAAGTATCCTGGTCACTCCAGACTTCTGAGGCTATTGGATCAGGTGTCCCAAGTATCATGGTCACTCCAGACTTCTGAGGCTATTGGATCAGGTGTCCCAAGTATCCTGGTCACTCCAGACTTCTGAGGCTATTGGATCAGGTGTTTGGTTCTGTCCCAAGTATCCTGCTCACTCCAGACTTCTGAGGCTATTGGATCAGGTGCTTGGTTCTGTCTCAAGTATCCTGGTCACTCCAGACTTCTGAGGCTATTGGATCAGGTGCTTGGTTATCCGAAGTGCTGACTCCTCATGTCTCCCACCATCGTCAATGCAACCAGGCCGTCACATCACATGATCATAGCCAGTGCCACAAGGAACTGGTCTAGGAATGTGCCAACTGTCACCTTATTAATAGGACATGGGAAAACAAAGAATAGCATAGAGAAGTATGCCAAGGACGTATTATCAAATAGGATGGAAAGGATAGGGAACACGACTCCGTCGTGACAATATACCGCCATCTCCATCAGAGCTGACGACATTGATCAATATAGTCAAGTTGTTGGATTCAAAAGTATTTAATTCTGAAATAGGTACAGGAAATAGAATATTCTTCATATTGAGCTCTCTTTCTAATCGATGATAGTGATTGACACGCTCTGCATGCTGTGTGATGGGATGCATTTTAGCCAACACACACCCCTAAAAACATTTGTCATCGGTTAAATTTTGAATGTTCATGATCGACTTTGTTTCTGATAATTCAGACGGTCGTTCCATGAAGCTACTCGCAGCTGATGGAACATATTCTTCTATATTGAATTCCTAATCATAAGCATGTTCATATCCCAGTTTGTTCCTTCGCGGGAAAATTTCCCGCTTGCTTTTTGTATACTTGCAAATGCGGAATTAAACTGTTCATCAAACCATTCATATCCAATAGCGTATTTGATTCACTTCCAAGAACTGGACCAGTTGAAATATCATCTCCATCGATTTCGCGGGTATATTTCACTGAGATGGCAATGTACCACTTGATGCCGTTGAAAAGATTCAAATTGTCGGTCATTTTACCTTCAACTTTCTCCGAATGATTACATACAACTTCTGAAATATCGCGACCGACTTCTATCTGACGAAACTTATATGTTTTCACGGCACCGTTCAAAGATTCTATCTCAATTCACCCTCATCTATAGAATCAGTTGAGGGTGAAATATCGCGTTCTGAAGTTCCTCCACCGAGCAATGCACTATTTCTTGGATGATATGCTTGATATCTTTCAGAATTGGTTTTGTTACTATATTGTCTCTGACGACATCACATTTGGACAAAGTACCATGCTCACTCTTCTGGTGCTGCAGAAGGTAATCACGCCGGTTGTAGCTTTCAGTACACTGAGAACATGTGTGCAGCCTGGTGCTTGTGTGCACCGTCGCTAGATGCCTCGTGAGGCTGCTGCGACGGTTAAAGCTGGATGAACATAGGCTGCATACATGTTGATTGCTGGTATCCATGATGTAGTCTGGAACAGACTGTTGTAGCCTTAGGTACATTATAGATCGATTAGACTGCGGTCTAATCGATCTATTGTCTTGCAAGATCAGGGTGGTGAGGATTAAGGGAAAATAATAACATATTGAACAATTTAATCTAGTTTATTAATCACAATAATAAACCTGATACAAAATATAATAATTAGAGCAACCAGCTACTACTTACATGGCACGCACTTGCCACCCCCCATGTTGCACTGGTTCTGACACTTGATATCAAGTTAGGACTCCACAATGACTGACCCCAGTTTACCAAAGGCCCAACTATAAATACCGGGCTGATCTTGAATCAGCAACGCGCCCAAATTGGTCAACCAGGATATTACACCAATTAAACAGAATGTGCTAAGTCAAACTTACAACATAACGCTACATTCTATCACAGAAATTCCACTGATATTGCATATTTTATTATGACATATTTCCGCAATGAGAATACAGTCGTCATCATTAAAAGCTGACTGTCAATAAACACATAATGCAATATGTAACGATAACAGCGGAAATTACCCAATTCATATCAATTCCAGGCCACAACAATATTATATAAGTTCTATTAAACAACGTCGTTGAACCTAATAAGAATAGAATTTCCCTCTTCAAAAAAGAACTAGTCAAAATAGAATAGCACACAAAACTTATCAAAAATATCTAACAATGGTTTAATCATTTTTCAACCATTGTTACAACAATCAACTGATTAAATACCAACTGATCAACTGTACCAACTGAACAGTTATCAACTGATCAATAAGGATGAAATCGACTACTCGAGAAAAAATTATTCAGAAAAACAGAAATGAAATGATAGAAACTAACACTGAGTTGAATATTCAAATATACTGAAATAATTTATTGCTGGCTAATATTCACACTTATCCAAACGATTTTGGATCATGGTTTAATACCTGTAAGGAATTTCAGGAATTGTCAGGCGATTTCTTGCCAAATTGAAATAAATAAGCTGATACTGCAAATAACTTCAGAGCATTACACTTCCCAGGACAACGACTTATTATCAACAATTTTTGTGATGAAAAAACTCACCTCATGTAGCCTTATCGGGGAATCGTATCCCAATCCTGCTCTTCCCTGAACACACAGGGTGGGAAGACCGGATCCCTCCATTTTTGTGAGAACCACTCCGACTGCGACGCAATCCAATCACCCCAGCGCGCTACTTCGCTCTCGATGAACCGGTAATCACAACCCGTATTGTCGTAGTCAGAAAACCCTTCATCGTCCTCAACGTCATCATAATTGTCGATCTGATCCCAATCCTCCTCGTCCATCGTTCGTAACTCTTCTTCGAACCTCTCCTTTAACGCCACCATTCCAACCGAGAGAACGCCACCGGACTTACTGGAATATACTGTTCAAAGGAAAAGAGTTTGGTTGCGCTGCTGTGACATACATGGCTTTAAATCCATGTAAATCCACAGGCGCGACCCGCTATTCTCCATGATGGTGCACCTTGTAAGTTTGTTGCTGTCACTTTTTCTAAAAAACATGTTCAAGTTCCCGTGATTAGGATGAGTGTCACGTAATTTGACGTTATTGGTTCATTATTTCGATTTAAACCAAACGAGAAAACGAATTTTGTTGTTATGACAATGTTGAAGAAATTCAAATTTGTCGTGTTCGGCCAAAAGAAAATTAATGGTAATGAAACAAATAAAATGAAAAGAGATTGAGAACACAAAAATTTCCGGGACAATGTGGAATTACCACATTGGCTCCGACGGGACGTTCCCTTTGGGATCGAAATCCCATGAGAAATTGTTCTTGAATTCCCGCTTCAAAAGCCAGAGCTCGTTGGTGATCCTCTGCCGCTGTCAACGTCGGCATGCGGGAACTCTTTTGAGAAACTTCTCTAATTGATGTATTTGGGCCCCGTCTTGCTGCGCCCACCAACGCCAAGCCAACTCGTTTCCTGTGTACACAAACATGTTGCAAGGATTCTGAACTATAACTGACTGCATTTGCCTGGTGGAGCTTGGGTTGGGACAAAATGCTCTGTCGGCCCTAAATCGTATCCCCCTTTCTCCCTCTTGTGTCTCGTCCATAATACTGGGAACTGGGATGTGGAGTGGGTGCTTTAATGCTGACTTTGTGACTAGAGTCTTAAGAACGCCTGTTGGAGGTGTGGCCTGTTGCTTTAAGGCATTGTCTATGTGGGAAATGGTATAAGTTACGCGGCCTAGAAATTTATCCCAATTGTCTAGTATAACCTATATATCTATAAATTTCTGTTTTACTTGTAGAAAAAATAATAATTACCTTGATCTGGAAGCTGGACGTCAACTGAATCCACCTGATTCTGAAATCGAATACATTTCCGCCCTCAAACCGATGAACTCCTCAATGGTCTGCCATCCATCTCGTCTCTGAATTTACCTCATCCTTCTTCATTTGTATTGCGAAACAGCGCATGATCCGTTGGGAAGCTAGAAGAATCAAAACGGTCCTCATCTACTCTCATATCATGGAATGAGTCTTTGGTTTGAATTTCATGACACAAACTTTCAGTGTCGGTGACTAACAATTTGATATTCTCCACATATTCTGATTCAGCATAATAGTAATAAGAATCGTACATAACAGTTTCGCCAAGTTCCAATATGGCGAGTCCCGCGTGGATGGGACGATTCAGAAAAAGTACGGGTTTTCTTAAATGAAGAGCTACCGATTCATTATCAAACATTTTGAAACTTTTGATTGCTGGGTGAGCCACTAGCTTATTCACCCGTTTTCTGTCATCAGCCAGTTCATATTCCTCATTGTTTTGCCAAATACTGCATTATTCATGAGCTTAAAAATGTTTCTCGAAGTTATTGGCAGCTGCAGTACGCTGTCTTGTATTGAAATCGATATGAGGTTTCAACCATGATTTCTGATTGAACGCTAAACACGATGAACCTTGATGATTTTGAGACCTGGAGAAATATATTGCTCCAGATTTTCAGAGTTTGAGGTATATTGACTCTTCTTATTCAAACTTGGTACTGCTGATCTACTAACATTGACTGGTATTTTACGTTCGAATTGAGTCAAGATTTCGACAATAAGGTGAGAGCATCTCTTCGGTAATGAGAACTCTCTCAGGTGCTAGAGGGTAGTCGTTGTGTGGATCATCCAGCTCTTCGGGATACTCCAAGTCAACTTCCAGAATACACCCTCTGCCATCCTCATCAGCAAGGTTCGTGAAATCAATCGACATAATTTAATATTCATCTGAACAACATAAACCGTTGACAGGTAGCTGGTCACTCATTGACACACCGTGGAGATTATTACAATCCAAATAAGCTACGATGTTGGACGGTTCATTGAAGTTGTAACCTTCCACATATTTATTGTTTGCTTTTGCAGAACATTGGGAAATCATGGCGACTCCTCCACGAATTGCAATCTCTACGAATAAATACATATCGGGATCGGTGAACAATTTCAATTCTACCTTTGTCATCTTCAAACAACTCTCCCATGGAAGACCAGGCGCTGTGTAGCAATTGACAGGTCAATACCATAATTTTCTGAACACAAAACTGAAGTTTCCGAAAACGTCGGCTAAATGGAGAACATCGGACTTGACGTACAAATACTGATTCCTCCCCAAATGTTGAATGTTGAACACGTTCCAAACGTTTTTTGCAAGATTATAATCCACATCACTGATGTCTTCTTGAGTGAGAGTATTGACAATTTGCTCCCGCGATTGTAGACTGATATCTCCAAATTTGGATTCGTCATCAAGGTAGTCATATGGGAACTCCCCTTGCGTAACAGTAGAGTCAATTGTTCGGCTTGGAAGCTCCCTCTTGGAATTTTAAATCGATCAACACCATATGTCAATGAACTTTGAACGAGAGTTTCCAATGATGCATTCAGAAATCGGGAAGAATCTAAAAAGCGTGAATTTCATACCTAAAAGGAAACATATTATCGCTTATTGTCACGGTCTTATTCTTTGGTGTAGCCTCGACCGTTCGGGACCTGGGTTCGGCCCACTTTCTCAGGAGAGTTGAGAAATAGTAATGAGAGATTCAACATAGAGAAATAATGTTGTTACACACGGTACAGTGTTATTGGTCTACAAGGCTGGAACCTTGGAGATATGCCCCCAACCACCTCACGGTGAAGTAGGATCACTTCCTCCCTGAATAACTGTAACCTCCTACCGTGAGAGTCGCAAGTGCTGTCGGTGAGAGCCGGAGGGGACGGCTCGACGTCCAGGGTGATGTTGATCGTCGAGGGTGTTGGTGTTTCTCTCCCTCCACTCCACGCCACGTCTTCCTGTTTTACCTGGACTCTCTTGATGGTTATCTCGTCGCTTTCGAATCACTTCTCCCCGTCAGCCTCAGGCATTGCCGCTGATCAGCTATCGATACCGCATCACCTCACGCATGCGCGTCCCGGGTTAGCTACTTGATTAGCGGACTTACCTTCGGAACTCCTGAGGCTGCCCGCAGTTCATTTCTGCAACCACGGTTGCAAACCGCTCAAGGACTGGAGATGGTTGATGGTAGGCAGGAATGATCTGGGGAACACGGATGATGGGTCACAGGATGATGGGACCTGGGAGAACACGATTACCTCTTGTCATCGTGACGATATTATTGGGAATACATGAGATTTTACCAATTGTGAGTTTACCAATATGCTGCATCATTGAGTGAACATCATAATTAACGGCATTGTGCATGAAGATTGGGAAATGGGTGATTTTTTTTTTCAAAAAAACCGTCACATTCATTATTATCGGCAGCTCCTCAAAATTCATCACTCATATGATCATGATCCCTAAGTCTTCCATCATCAAGGTTCCCCACAAGTGAAGCAATCTATTGCCGAATCAGTATTGACTTCACCTTCTTCCATCATAACTAGAGGCTCCTAACGACACATCATGGGCTCAAGTTCTTTAGCTTCTTCTAGCATCGACCTAATAAACTCCTCGACAACGTTTAACCGAGATATACTACCGGAAGTTCAAAGGGTTTACTTCCGGAGTTTATTATGACATGGCAGAAGCATGATGCGTCGTGAGAAGCCAACTTTCTAGTATATTACACATTTTCGCTTCGATCACAACCCGAAATTTTTGATGAGAAGCATTCAAAGTCTGCGTAAATTACAAATGATACTCTTTGAGAGAAACTGAAATTCTTGAATTTCAAGACATTATCCTTTTTCGATGGCATTCTAATTTTTGTGGTGCGTGTTCACTACACAGCGTGTGAATATCTTCCAATGTGATGGTAGATGTGATACGATGAAGAGAGTGAGGACGGTAGAACTACCTACTGTGATCTTTTGTCGGTGAACTCAACAATTGATTCAGATCTTTTATTAGAAAATGATGACAATTATCCTCATTCGACATAAGAAGTAGATTGACACGATGTTTCCTGTCTCTCTGTTCACTTATTCGGAGAGGATATATCGACAAAATAAGATGAGAAATGCTGATTATCGCTTGGCAGTGAGTGACGGGGATGCTCACTTATAGGAGATCTCATAGGATTTTATAGTGAGAATATTTTTATTTCACCATGTCAATCAGAACAGCAAGTGCGAGATTATTTCAATCAAGGTGCTTGGTACCGGAGCTTAAATACAAGGAACTCTGTTGAGTGCCGTCAGTGGTTCCTGGGATATATTTTAGTATAAATAATAGTGCAGATACTCAACACAACTCCAACCACGACTGACGTCTTCGCAGAGAGAAAGGATTTGGCGATGGTACTTCTGTCTTGAGTATCTTCACGCTTCGTAGCACACACACACACACCACATCTGTCCGGGAACGATCCTCTTCTTGATCTGCCCAATCCACACGGAACGTACCTCCTCCTGATGTGCCCAATCCGCCTGGGAACGTACCTCCTCTTGATGTGCCCAATCCGCCTGGGAACGTACCTCCTCTTGAGCTGTTCAATCCTCCTGGGAACGTACCTCCTCCTGATGTGCCCAATCCGCCCGGGAACGTACCTCCTCTTGATCTGCCCAATCCGCCCGGGAACGTACCTCCTCTTGATCTGCCCGAACCACCTGGGAACGTGCCTCCTCTTGATCTGCCCAATCCACCTGGGAACGTGCCTCCTCTTGATCTGCCCAATCCGCCTGGGAACGTGCCTCCTCTTGATCTGCCCAATCCACCTGGGAACGTGCCTCCTCTTGATCTGCCCAATCCGCCTGGGAACGTGCCTCCTCTTGAGCTGCCCAATCCGCCCGGGAACGTACCTCCTCTTGATCTGCCCAATCCGCCCGGGAACGTACCTCCTCTTGAGCTGCCCAATCCGCCCGGGAACGTACCTCCTCTTGATCTGCCCGAACCACCTGGGAACGTGCCTTCTCTTGATCTGCCCAATCCACCAGGGAACGTGCCTCCTCTTGATCTGCCCAATCCGCCTGGGAACGTGCCTCCTCTTGATCTGCCCAATCCACCTGGGAACGTGCCTCCTCTTGATCTGCCCGAACCACCTGGGAACGTGCCTTCTCTTGATCTGCCCAATCCACCAGGGAACGTGCCTCCTCTTGATCTGCCCAATCCGCCTGGGAACGTGCCTCCTCTTGATCTGCCCAATCCACCTGGGAACGTGCCTCCTCTTGATCTGCCCGAACCACCTGGGAACGTGCCTCCTCTTGATCTGCCCAATCCACCTGGGAACGTGCCTCCTCTTGATCTGCCCAATCCGCCTGGGAACGTGCCTCCTCTTGATCTGCCCAATCCATCTGGGAACGTACCTCCTCTTGAGCTGCCCAATCCGCCTGGGAACGTACCTCCTCTTGAGCTGCCCAATCCGCCTGGGAACATACCTCCTCTTGATCTGCCCAATCCGCCTGGGAACGTACCTCCTCTTGAGCTGCTCAATCCGCCTGGGAACGTACCTCCTCTTGATCTGCCCCGAGTCTGACTTCTCCCATAGGTTTAATCCCCGTATCCGAAGTGCTGACTCCTCATGTCTCCCATCATCGTCAATGCAACCAGGCCGTCACATCACATGATCATAGCCAGTGCCACAAGGAACTGGACTGGGAATGTGCCAACTGTCAGCTCATCATTAGGACATTGGAAAACAAAGAATGGCATAAAGAAGTATGCCAATGACGTATCATCAAATAGGATGGAAAGGATAGGAAACACGACTCCGTCGTGACAATATACCGCCATCTCCATCAGAGCTGAAGACATTGATCAATATAGTCAAGTTGTTGGATTCGAAAGTATTCAATTCTGAAATAGGTACAGGAAATGGAATATTCTTCATATCGAGCTCTCTTTCTAATCGATGATAGTGATTGACACGCTCTGCATGCTGTGTGATGGGATGAATTTCAACCAACACATTCCACAAAAAACAATTGTTGTCGTTAATATTTTGAATGTTTGTGATCGACTCTGTTTCTGATAATCTAGACGGTAGTTTTATGAAGCTACTTGCAGCTGATGGAACATGATCTACAATATTGAATTCATATTCATAATCATGTTCATATCCCAGTTTCTTCCTTCGCGGACAAATTTCCCGCTTGCTTTTTGTATACTTGCGAATGCTGAATTAAACTGTTCATCAAACCATTCATATCCAATAGCGTATTTGATTCACTTCCAAGAACTGGACTAGTTGAAATATCATCTCCATCGATTTCGCGGGTATATTTCACTGAGATGGCAATGTACCACTTGATGCCGTTGAAAAGATTCAAATTGTCGGTCATTTTACCTTCAACTTTCTCCGAATGATTACATACAACTTTTGAAAAATCGCGACCGACTTCTATCTGACGAGACTTCTATGTTTTTACGGCACCGTTCAAAGATTCTATCTCAATTTATCCTCATCTACAGAATTAGTTGAGGGTAAAATATCGCGTTCTGAAGATCCTCCTCCAAGCAATGCACTATTTCTGAAATTATATCCTTGATATCTTTAGACTTGGTTGTGTTACTATATTGTCTCTGACTACATCACATTTGGACAAAGTACCATGCTCACTCTTCTGGTGCTGCAGAAGGTAATCACGCCGGTTGTAGCTTTCAGTACACTGAGAACATGTGTGCAGCCTGGTGCTTGTGTGAACCGTCGCAAGATGCCTCGTGAGGCTGCTGCGACGGTTAAAGCTGGATGAACATAGGCTGCATACATATTCGCTGATGGAATCCATGATGTAGTCTGGAACATATTGTTGTATCCTTAGGTACATCATAGATCGATTAGACCGCAGTCCAATCGTATTGTCTTGCAAGATCAGGGTGGTGAGGATTAAGGGGAAATAATAACATATTGAACAATTTAATCTAGTTCATTAGTCACAATAATAAACCTAATACAAAAAATAATAATTAGAGCAACCAGCTCCTACTTACATGGCACGCACTTGCCACCCCCCATGTTGCACTGGTTCTGACACTTGATATCACGTTAGGACTCCACAATGACTGACCCCAGTTTACCAAAGGCCCAACTATAAATACGAGGCTGATCTTGAATCAGCACCGCGCCCAAATTGGTCAACCAGGATATTACACCAATTAAACAGAATGTGCTTAGTCAAACTTACAACATAACGCTACATTCTATCACAGAAATTTCACTGATATTGCATATTTTATTATGACATATTTCCGCAATAAGAATACAGTCGTCATTATTAAAAGCTGACTGTCAATAAACACATAATGCAATATGTAACGATAACAGCGGAAATTACCCAATTCATATCAATTCCAGGCCACAACAATATTATATAAGTTCTATTAAACAACGTCGTTGAACCTAATAAGAATAGAATTTCCCTCTTCAAAAAAGAACTAGTCAAAATAGAATAGCATACAAAACTTATCAAAAATATCTAACAATGGTTTAATCATTCTTCAACCATTGTTACAACAATCAACTGATTAAATACCAACTGATCAACTGTACCAACTGAACAGTTATCAACTGATCAATAAGGAATAAATCGACCACTCGAGAAAAAATTATTCAGAAAAACAGAAATGAAATGATAGAAACTAACACTGAGTTGAATATTCAAATATACTGAAATAATTTATTGCTGGCTAATATTCACACTCATCCAAACGATTTTGGATCATGGTTTAATACCTGTGAGGAATTTCAGGAATTGTCAGGCGATTTCTTGCCAAATTGAAATAAATAAGCTAATACTGCAAATAATTTCAGAGCATTACACTTCCCAGGACAACGACTTATTATCAACAATTTTTGTGATGAAAAAACTCACCTCATGTAGCCTTATCGGGGAATCGTATCCCAATCCTGTTCTTCCCTGAATACACAGGGTGGGAAGACCGGCTCCTCCATTTCTGTAATAACTTATGCGACTGCGACGCAATGCGATCACCCCAGCGCGCTACTTCGCTCTCGATGAACCGGTAATCACAACCCGTATTGTCGTAGTCAAAAAACCCTTCATCGTCCTCAACGTCATCATAATTGTCGATCTGATCCCAATCCTCCTCGTCCATCATCCGTAGCTCTTCCTCCAACCTCTCCTTTAACGCCGCCATTCCAACCGAGAGAACGCCACCGGACTCACTGGAATATACTGTTCAAAGGAAAAGAGTTTGGTTGCGCTGCTGTGACATACATGGCTTTAAATCCATGTAAATCCACAGGCGCGACCCGCTATTCTCCATGATGGTGCACCTTGTAAGTTTGTTGCTGTCACTTTTTCTAAAAAACATGTTCAAGTTCCCGTGATTAGGATGAGTGTCACGTAATTTGACGTTATTGGTTCATTATCTCGATTTTAACCAAACGAGAAAACGAATTTGGTTGTTATGACAATGTTGAAGAAATTCAAATTTGTCGTGTTCGGCCAAAAGAAAATTAATGGTAATGAAACAAATAAAATGAAAAGAGATTGAGAACACAAAAATTTCCGGGACAATGTGGAATTACCACATTGGCTCCGACGGGACGTTCCCTTTGGGATCGAAATCCCATGAGAAATTGTTCTTGAATTCCCGCTTCAAAAGCCAGAGCTCGTTGGTGATCCTCTGCCGCTGTCAACGTCGGCATGCGGGAACTCGTTTGAGAAACTTCTCTAATTGATGTATTTGGGCCCAGTCTTGCTGCGCCCACCAACTCCAAGCCAACTCGTTTCCTGTGTACACAAACATGTTGCAAGGATTCTGAACTATAACTGACGGCATTTGCCTGGTGGGGCTAGGGTTGGGACCAAACGTTCTGTCAGCCCTGAATCGTATCCCCCTTTCTCCTCCCTGTGTCTCTTCCTATAATACTAGGAACGAGGATGTGGAGTGGGTGCTTTAATGCTGACTTTGTGACTAGAGTCTTATGAGCGCCTGTTGGAGGTGTGGCCTGTTGCTTTGAAGCGTTGTCTATGTGGGAAATGGTATAAGTTACGCGGCCTAGAAATTTATCCTAATTGTCTAGTATAACCTATATATCTATAAATTTCTGTTTTACTTGTAGAAAAAATAATAATTACCTTGATCTGGAAGCTGGACGTCAACTGAATCCACCTGATTCTGAAATCGAATACATTTCCGCCCTCAAACCGATGAACTCCTCAATGGTCTGCCATCCATCTCGTCTCTGAATTTACCTCATCCTTCTTCATTTGTGTTGCTAAACAGCGCATGATCCGTTGGGAAGCTAGAAGGATCAAAACGGTCCTCATCTACTCTCTTATCTTGGAATAAGTCTTTGGTTTGAATTTCATGACACAAACTATCAGTGTCGGTGACTAACAATTTGATATTCTTCCCATATTCTGATTCAGCATAATAGTAATGAGAATCGTACATAACAGTTTCGCCAAGTTCCAATATGGCGAGTCCCGCGTAGATGGGCCGATTCAGAAGAAGTACGGGTTTTCTTAAATGAAGAGCTACCGATTCATTATCAAACATGTTGGAACTCGAATGCTGGGTGAGCCACTAGCTCATCCACCCTTCTCTTGTCATCAGCCAGTTAATTTTTCTCATTGTTTTGCCAAATACTGCATTATACATGAGCATAAAAGATGTTACTCAAAGTTATTGACAGCTGCAGTACGCTGTCTTGTATTGAAATCAATATAAGGTTTCAACCATGATTTCTGATTGAACGCTATACACGATGAACCTTGATAATTTTGAGACCTGGAGAAATATATTGCTCCAGATTTTCAGAGTTTGAGGTATATTGACTCTTCTTATTCGAACTTGGTACTGATCTACTAACGTTGACTGGTTTTGTACGTTCGAATTGAGTCAAAAGATTCCGACAATAATTTGAGAGCATTTTTTCGGTAATGAGAACTCTCTCAGGCGTTAGAGGATAGTCGTTGTGTAGATCATCCAGCTCTTCGGGATACTCCAAGTCAACTTTCAGAATACACCCTCTGCCATCCTCATCAGCAAGGTTCGTGAAATCAATCGACATAATTTAATATTTATCTAACCAACAAAAACCGTTGACTGGTAGATGGTCACTCATTGACACACCGTGGAGATTATTACAATCCAAATAAGCTACGATTGTGGACGGTTCATCAAAGTTGTAACCCTCTACATATTTATTGTTTGCCTTCGCAAAACATTGGGAAATCATGGCGACTCCTCCACGAATTGCAATCTCCACGAATAAATACATATCGGGATCGGTGAACAATTTTAATTCTACCTCTGTCATCTTCAAACAACTCTCCCATGGAAGACCAGGCGCTGTGTAGCAATTGACAGGTCAATACCATAATTTTCTGAACACAAGTCTGAAGTTTCCGAAAACGTTGGCCAAAGGGAGAACATCGGACTTGACGTACAAATACTGATTTCCCTCCAAATGTTGAATGTTGAACGCGTTCCAAACGTTTTTTTCATGATTATAATCCACATCACTGATGTCTTCTTGAGTGAGAGTATTGACAAAATGCTCCCGCGATGGTAGACTGATATCTCCAAATTTGGATTCGTCATCAAGGTAGTCATAAGGGAACTCCCCTTGCGTAACAGTAGAGGCAATCGATCGGCTTGAAGCTCTCTCTTGGTATTTTGAATCGATTAACACCATATCTCAATAATTTTTGAAAGAGAGTTTCCAACGATGAACTCAGAAATTGGGAAGAATATAAAGAGCGTAAATGTCCAATCGAAAAAGAAATATATTTCTGCATATTATTGTTTCAATATATGGGAATTTTCATCGATTTCTAGCCACCTGCTGATTGCCTTTTTAAACGAGTATAGTGTACTACATTTTCTAATATCTAATGGTGATTTATTGTATACATATGAACCCAGGTAATCTGCCTGTTTCTGACATAAGAGTTCATTTATCTTAGTTATACTCACAGTAAATGGAAAAGACACAACTCGTCCAGTCGTAGTGAAAAAAACTTACCTCATGTAGCCTATTGGGGAATAGTATCCCAATCCTGCTCTTCCCTGAACACACAGGGTGGGAAGACCGGATCCCTCCATTTTTGTGAGAACCACTCCGACTGCGACGCAATGCGATCACCCCAGCGCACTACTTCGCTCTCGATGGACCGGTAATCACGACCCGTATTGTCGTAGTCAGAAAACCCTTCACCGTCCTCAACGTCATCATAATTGTCGATCTGATCCCAATCCTGCTCTTCCCTGAACACACAGGGTGGGAAGACCGGCTCCCCCCATTTCTGTAAGAACTTATGCGACTGCGACGCAATGCGATCACCCCATCGCGCTATCTCGCTCTCGATGAACCGGTAATCACAACCCGTATTGTCGTAGTCAAAAAACCCTTCATCGTCCTCAACGTCATCATAATTGTCGATCTGATCTCAATCCTGCTCTTCCCTGAACACATAGGGTGGGAAGACCGGCTTCCCCCATTTCTGTAAGAACTTATGCGACTGCGACGCAATGCGATCACCCCATCGCGCTATCTCGCTCTCGATGAACCGGTAATCACAACCCGTATTGTCGTAGTCAAAAAACCCTTCATCGTCCTCAACGTCATCATAATTGTCGATCTGATCTCAATCCTGCTCTTCCCTGAACACATAGGGTGGGAAGACCGGCTTCCCCCATTTCTGTAAGAACTTATGCGACTGCGACGCAATGCGATCACCCCATCGCGCTATCTCGCTCTCGATGAACCGGTAATCACAACCCGTATTGTCGTAGTCAAAAAACCCTTCATCGTCCTCAACGTCATCATAATTGTCGATCTGATCCCAATCCTGCTCTTCCCTGAACACATAGGGTGGGAAGACCGGCTTCCCCCATTTCTGTAAGAACTTATGCGACTGCGACGCAATGCGATCACCCCATCGCGCTATCTCGCTCTCGATGAACCGGTAATCACAACCCGTATTGTCGTAGTCAAAAAACCCTTCATCGTCCTCAACGTCATCATAATTGTCGATCTGATCCCAATCCTGCTCTTCCCTGAACACATAGGGTGGGAAGACCGGCTTCCCCCATTTCTGTAAGAACTTCTGCGACTGCGATTCACCACAAACATCTTTGTTTGATTATTCGAACCGTACTGACTGCATCCATTTGGTGATACCTGAAATGTGAAAATGTATCTCCTTTTCCTCTCTTCCTTATGTCATGTTCTTGGACACCGAAAGTGGAGATGTTGAGTGAGCAGGAGTAACGCTTCTGCTGTTGTAAAATAAGATATGTAAATAATGCAATATAATGATTTACTATTATAATCAATCTGAAATAATTGTTTACCATATGAATAATCGAAGATAGTGATTTTTGATATGAATGATCTGACTGAGAGAGCTCAACATAGGCACCCACGACATGACACAGGAAATGGCGCATTGTTTCGAGGTGTGAAGAAGTGGATATAGAATAATTCCAACAAAGTCAACCAGAAACCTAATTGAAAGAACATATTAACTCATATGAGAATTTCAAATTTTGGAATGACCATGAGCATACGAGTGGATACCATTACCTTGAATCTAACGTATTTTCGTCGAACGGCAAGATGGTGACTTCACGTTGCATTATTGTGAAGACATTGTTATCAATATTACGCATCGAAAACATTTCTTCACTCTTCGTTTGTTCTAGAAATATATATTTGTGGTAGTCAGAGTGCCGGATTTTTTCTCCAAGTGTGGCTTTTGCAATTGTTTCCCCTACTTCTTGCTGACTCCACTCTTCTCCAAAAGAGAATGCATTTGAGAATGATCCATTCAACGCCTCTGTCTACTCATATTCCTCATCAACATGTCTATCACTACCACTCTATACATTTACATTACTTGTCTGGTCATCTCCATTAGACGAGACGGTCGAGTTCAACTGATTTACAACTTCTGAAATATTGCGACCGACTTCTATCTGACGAGACTTATATGTTTTTTACGGCACCTTTCAAAGAATTCACCAATTTATCCTCATTCACAGAATTAGTTGAGGGTAAAATATCGCGTTCTGAAGTTCCTCCACCAAGCAATTCACTATTTCTTGAATGATATCCTTGATATCTTTCAGAATTGGTTTTGTTACAATATTGTCTCTGACGACATCACATTTGGACAAAGTACCATGCTCACGTTTCTGGTGCTGCAGAAGGTAATCACGCCGGTTGTAGCTTTCAGTACACTGAGAACATGTGTGCAGCCTGTTGCTTGTATGCACCGTCGCTAGATGCCTCGTGAGGCTGCTGCGACGGTTGAAGCTGGATGAACATAGGTTGCATACATGTTCGCTGATGGAATTCATGATGTAGTCTGGAACATATTATATAAGTTCTATTGAACAACGTCGTTGAACCCAATAAGAATAAAATTCCCCTCTTGAAAAAAGAACTATTCAAAATAAAATAGCACACAAAACTTGAGAAAAAGTATTGGAAAACTTGTCAGAATATCTAACAATGGTTGGAAAATGATTCATCACTGGATTCAACTGATTAATGAGGATGAAATCGACTACTGGAGAAAAAATTATTCAGAAAAACAGGAATGGAATAATCTATACTAACACTGGATGGAATATTCAAATGTACTAAGATAATTTGTTGCTTGCTAATATTCACACTTATCCAAAAGATTTTGAATCATGGTTGAATATCTGTCAGGAATAAAATATTACCAATAATGAAATATATGATCATTTGTATATTGTTGTTGTCTCAACATTATTGGATAGGGAAATTAGATGATAGATGTATACTTGGTACTCACATTGAATAGTTCATTGTAGTTCAGTAGAAAATTAAGATGATGTAACTTTGAATTAGTTTGTATAACTTTTAAGTCACTTGAGAAATTTATGAGTCACTTGAGGAACTTATGACTCACTTGAGGAACTTATGACTCACTTGAGAAACTTATGACACACTTGAGGAACTCATGACTCACTTGAGGAACTTATGACTCACTTGAGGAACTTATGACTCACTTGAGGAACTTATGACTCACTTGAGAAACTTATGACACACTTGAGGAACTCATGACTCACTTGGAGAACTTATGACTCACTTGAGGAACTCATGACTCACTTGAGAAATTTATGAGTCACTTGAGGAACTTATGACTCACTTGAGGAACTTATGACTCACTTGAGAAACTTATGACACACTTGAGGAACTCATGACTCACTTGAGGAACTTATGACTCACTTGAGGAACTTATGACTCACTTGAGGAACTTATGACTCACTTGAGGAACTTATGACACACTTGAGGGACTCATGACTCACTTGAGGAACTTATGACTCACTTGAGGAACTTATGACTCACTTGAGGAACTCATGACTGACTTGGAGAACTTATGAGTCACTTGAGGAACTTATGACTCACTTGAGGAACTTATGACTCACTTGAGAAACTTATGACACACTTGAGGAACTCATGACTCACTTGAGGAACTTATGACTCACTTGAGGAACTTATGACTCACTTGAGGAACTTATGACTCACTTGAGAAACTTATGACACACTTGAGGAACTCATGACTCACTTGAGGAACTTATGACTCACTTGAGGAACTTATGACTCACTTGAGGAACTTATGACTCACTTGAGGAACTTATGACTCACTTGAGGAACTCATGACTCACTTGGAGAACTTATGACTCACTTGAGGAACTTATTACTCACTTTAGGAACTTATGACTCACTTGAGGAACTTATGACTCACTTGGAGAACTTATGACTCACTTGAGAAACTTATGACACACTTGAGGAACTCATGACTCACTTGAGGAACTTATGACTCACTTGAGGAACTTATGACTCACTTGAGGAACTTATGACTCACTTGAGGAACTTATGACTCACTTGAGGAACTCATGACTCACTTGGAGAACTTATGACTCACTTGAGGAACTTATGACTCACTTGAGGAACTTATGACTCACTTGAGAAACTTATGACACACTTGAGGAACTCATGACTCACTTGAGGAACTTATGACACACTTGAGGAACTCATGACTCACTTGAGGAACTTATGACTCACTTGAGGAACTCATGACTCACTTGAGGAACTTATGACTCACTTGAGGAACTTATGACTCACTTGAGGAGCTCATGACACACTTGAGGAACTCACTTATGACTCACTTGAGGAACTTATGACTCACTCGGAGAACTTTTCACGATGTGACTTGGAGCGTTGACGATCATCGGATGATTAATAATCACAATATTACTCCACCAAGTTAATTTTTGATTACTCACCATTTCACACGAGTGAAATCAGAAATTGTAATTGTCAAGACCAATGAAATAGCAATAGCCAGTATGCACGTCATATCGAGAAATCAAATCAAATAATTAGGTCGACCAACTTCATTCATGAAACCTTGATAAGAAAAAAAACTATCATTGCCAGCCTCAAACAAAAACTGAATCTTTGTATAGGCACCCTCAGGCTTCTTACTTCAACGTGTGAATAACACTTGAAAAGTAAACATATACCTATAGTCTCCCTACTGCCAATAATATCAAGGCAAGAATGATTATCAACTTCCTATCAGTGACGGGAGTTTTTCTCCGTGAGTTCAATTACCTCACCAGATTCCTAACACATGAACAACCTCATTAATTTATTGAAAAAGTGCAAAGTACATACATTCTTAATAACACACTTTAGATTTCCCATCACATGAACCACATAAGCAAATAATTGAAATATTGCGAACCACATGACTTTATTGGAACACACTGTTTTCCTAACACCGTCAGGCGATTTCTTGCCAAATTAAAATAAATAAGCTGAGACTGCAAATAACTTCAGAGCATTACACTTCCCAGGACAACGACATGAAAAACCTTACCTCATGTAGCCTTATCGGGGAATCGTATCCCAATCCTGCTCTTCCCTGAACACACAGGGTGGGAAGACCGGCTCCCCCCATTTCTGTAAGAACCACTCCGACTGCGATTCAATCCAATCACCTCAGCGCGCTACTTCGCTCTCGATGGACCGGTAATCACAACCCGTATTGTCGTAGTCAAAAAACCCTTCATCGTCCTCAACGTCATCATAATTGTCGATCTGATCCCAATCCTCCTCGTCCATCATCCGTAGCTCTTCCTCCAACCTCTCCTTTAACGCCTCAATTCCAACCCGAGAGAACGCCACCGGACTTACTGGAATAGGCTGTTCAAAGGAAAAGAGTTTGGTTGCGCTGCTGTGACATACATGGCTTTATTGGCGACGAACACAGTTAAATACAGCAGCGGTATTGAACCCACTCTAGCTATGACTCTACCTTTAAACTAATAGTGAGAGAGAAGAAACTAGTCCAGGCCTGGCTGGTCGCCCCTTTCACAATGAATCTATACATGCTAAGTATTTGTAGTTGACGTTCGAAGACGGAATACTCATGGACACGCCGGCCGGGTAGGTTGGTTTGGCTATTTCCCCCGTCTGGTCTCGTCCATCTTCAGTCTTCATCACAACACTTGTCCGTCGGCTTCCGTCTTCCCTGTTCAAGTCCTCGCTTCACATAGCCTCCCTCACACCCGCGTCGGTAAAACCTCACCCGTCTTGCATAGCCCAACATTGCTAGCTCAGCACGTAGAACTCCTTACGGCTGCCTCTTGTCGGGGGTGTACAATGTATCGTATCATACGACAATGTGACAATACTCAACGTCGTTCAAATGAACATAACTGATTTAGTATCTAATATTCTTATGGCTAAAATCTTCGTAACTCGCCTCTAAAGTCTGAAGGGCAACCCAACCACTCACAAATTGAGCCGCTATACCCTTCACCTTGGGACCAATGATCTCAATTTCATTGCAATCATCCCAGTTTCCTGATCGAGCTGCCTTGTCGACAGCGCCACCGACACACTGGATGTTTCCCCTTTCCATGTGTCAATGACGTTGCTCACGATAATATCCTCAAGTTAAGCTGCTATTCTTGTAGTTTGAGCATTATCGACTCTCAATCTTGCTATCTCTTCATTCAAGGTCACAATTTGATCGCTCAACTGTTCTGAATCAAATTTGAAAACCGCCATGTTTTTGAGGAATTTCTAATATTCATTCTGTTAACGCCGACTCTCTTTTGAGACCAGCCAACTCGTTTTCTCTAGCTGGTTGTCGGACTATGGAGTCATGTTCGATTGCGTCATGGAATGTTACGTTTCTACTGCAAGCACGTGTTGACCACATCACTGGAACCGGTCCTATGACGTTTTGGTCCGCATTCCACTTTCTTGTTCGCCAGCCGGCCTGCCTTATTCACCCTCTCGCCAGTGAGATTTATCAAACCCCATCTCGCCAGTCTCGCGTATGCGTGGATTGCAGTCAGGCTTTGCTCGTCAGTTGGTCTCTCTCCTTGCTCGAGTTCAGACGTGCTCTGACGTCTCTCGTTCAAGTGGGTTTATTCGCTCGGTCTGCTTCCAGCTCTCGTTGTGTGAGCATCTCCAGTTGGATTCTCTCCTTGGTCGAGACAAGACGTGCTTTGACGTCTCTCGTATTCACTCAGTTGTTGTTTCTTCATTCTGCGTCAAGCTCTGGTCGTTATGGGACCTTTCTTCCCGGCCTTTCTCGCTTCAAGTTCTTTACACTAGTTGTGTTCGTAAGCATCTACAGCGTTGGGTGTTCTGTTTTCTGTCAAGCTTTTATTTCTTGTTTACTTATTCTGATGATGTGTGGGGACATCACTCCAGGTCTAAATATTCCATTTCTGTTTGTTAGGCTTATGTTTATGAGAAGTTAACGCAGGTTGGTGAAGTTACCCTTGGTTGCTTCGGTTCTGAAACAAGGCACAATCAAGTCAGACGTGCACTTGTATTGCTTGGCTACGTCAAATTCGACGTTGTTAGTCACGTAACGTTTGAGGCGAGACGTAACCTGCCTCCAGTTTCTGTTCGCCTGATACTCAATGCCGAGTCGACATTGATTACTACGTATAATTCGCCTCACCGTAGCTCAATATACAGTCCACTGCTTTATCAATCGCGCGCCTACCATTGGCCGCAACACTGGGAAGTATCCGGATTGATAAAAGCGATCTTGAATGAAAATTGGGCCACCACTGATATGAAGAGGGATTAACTTTGATCTAGCCGGATGATTACTCCTGGTTCTGTGGATTGATGATCATTATCGCCTGGCAGTGAGCGACGGGAACGTTCACTTATAGGATATCTCACAGGATTGTATGATGAGAATGAATGCAACCTAATGAAATGAAACCTGAATGAACCCTAAAATGAACCCTACACGTCACCGTCAAATCACAATGAACATGCGTCAGTGCGTACTTCTCAACAGCCAACTGCGTAACCCGAGGATGTGTATTTGAATTACACTGAAACGAACCAAATCTCGCCAAGTCGGCAGCTTTACCTCCTTCAAAAAGTTTCCGAACAAAACTTTCCTCGCTGAGCCGGTCTGAATTGGAAACAAGTCGAGGAGGCAGACAGAGATTATTTAAATGTGGCTGGCAAGACTTAAGGTTTCTGCCGTTAATTTCAACCAACTCTTCACCACTAGCGGCAATATAAGTAGGCTCGGTACTCGAGGTACACGTAGAATTGTGCCAAGCAGAAGGAAAAGTACCAAATTCGTACAACTTCCATGCCTTACCAAGCTTAGAGATAAGAACTTGAATAGAAACCAAAACTTCATTTTCAGAAATAATGCACTGCGCCACTTCAAGTTTATACAAAGATTGCACCTCGTCAGGCCCAATAGTTAACCTGCGGTGGTCCGCCAGAAGAGCATGATCTAACCGTACCAGGTCCCCATGAGGGATTCCAGGAGGAACCACTTGAGCAGGAATTCTGCCATCCTTGCAATCAGACAAAATCTCAATCCGAATGACTGAATGAATCGTTTGAGCCAATTTATCTAAAGTCTGCAAATTTATACGCTGCGTGTGCAAAATAGCCTCACTCTGATTGTGAACTGCATTCTCAGTGGAACGCTGCAACTGCTAATAGCACCAGTAATACTGTGAAGCCTAACATTGGAGGCACTCAAGACTCGCGCCATCTGATGATCATGACCCTTGAATAACGAGTTAAATTAACCAGATCATTATAATCACGGTGGACCGACGTCTCCATTTCACGAGGGTAGAGCTTGTAACCCTTCTCGTTATGAAACACATTATCAACGTCTTGTTTCGACGCTACGGAACAGCACCACCCAAGGATGTCTGCCACAAACGTGAGCGCCCTCGTCTCACGTCTTATTGGTTTCATCGCAAACTTAAACCCCCAAGCAAGTATCCAACCATGTTAACTCCTTCCTCAAATTGTCACCATGAATTTTGAACACCCGACACTCGTGACTATAACAAACTTCCGGTTCAAGATTAGTCCTCATTGCCCCATGATTTATTGTCGGCCATACACCCTTATAGCGCAACGAAACACTCCCTTCGTAAGTTAAGGCCTCCTGTAACGGAAGTCGGAAATGACTGTTACATCATCCCCTATGACTGTCTGCAGGAAAAACGTGATGACCCCATTACTCACGACTACCAGTAGAGTAAACCACCACATGACGACTCCCCAGTAGAATCCTGCAGCACCGTTGACCCAGAGACTCCGCGAACCAAACTGTCGTGACACCACAACGCGCAGACGTCCACCTCTCGAAAGAAGTTCGGAAACAATATGAATCATTCAACCGTCAGGATATCGCGCCGTCGACAAACCAAGTACTCAGCACTAGACCAATGAGAACGCTGGGAGTTACCTGGCGTTACCAGAACTATCCCGGCGCAATGCAACATGCTATGACAAGTAGACTGACGCGTTTGATGCTACTATGATAAAGGTCGGTAAACTTATTCACCCAAAAGTTACCCTGCGTTACACTTAAACTACAAACGTTAACTATTATCTCTTCATTTTTTCCTTGAGTATCCGTTTTTTCACTGTAAAATGATTTGTCCTCACCTTCTGAGTGCTTGCGGTTGGATCCTGCACTTTTGATGTCATACATTTCTTCACGGAACGATCAAGCTTTGCCAGTCTTGGCTGTCATATCTATTCTCATATGTTTCGTGGTTGATTGTAATCTATCGTCCAACCCGTATGTCTAAAGCCATTTGGTTGGATGCTGCACTTGATGATCTATTTCTGTGCTGAATGCACTGTTCTGGTTGACGATATTGGTAATTAATCGGAATCAATACATTCTAGGAAAATGAATCGATACCTTGATAGTGAATCCTCGTATCTGCAGAGAGTGGAATGTCCAGGAGAAGGTGGAGGCACATTCACATGATACTTTTGGTCAGTGCAGTGAAATAACAAGGCAGTGAAATAACACATTTGTATAACTCATTCAAGTACGAGGTTTTGGAGGCGGAAAAATGATTGTTTTCCTAAATTTTTGACACATAAATATTTTTCCGGTTGAATTTGCGAGAACGAGGTTTTGCCATTGGAGTAATCTATTTTCATTGACTGATATCTTAAACTGATTTCTTATCTTCTTTTCCAATACTTCTTCCGAGCTTAATCAGCTGACATTGTTATTCGACACTCATTATTGAGATTATATTGTTCCGATACGAATGCTGATGTATGCTATTCTCCGCAAGTCACGTGTTACTGAGCGTGGATCAGGGTTTCGAGGGAAAGAGAGGCAATGACACCTGCCTGTCTGTCGACAGCTGAATGATCAACACCTGTTTCTCCGAACATTCAACTGTGCCTGACAACAGAGTATTACTCAATCCATTCATTGCGTGAGCTATCAGAGAGATACCGATTGGAAGTTGAGTGACCTGAGGCTGTGAGCTCTTGTGTAGCTAGTGTGACTTTGACCCCTCATGATGTCACGTGATGAATGCCTGATGAAAAATACACCCCAACTACATAACCTTAACTCAATCAACTATAGACTTTATAATATTTAATCTAAGTATCAACTTATATACAAGTAACCAATAGAATATACAAATCAATCTTTTTCATGAACAAAACCCATTTTGTAACCAGCCACAGGAATATCCACATTGGTAGGCAAATGATTGCCCCGAAAAAAACACAGAAATAAAATTCCACCCCTGTTACGATTGTTGAACCCACCTCTTCAGTCATTTTCACGAATAACCCTGTCTTTCAGCTGAGCTCTAACGAGAGTCAACTGACCCACCAGTTCGAACTGACGTCACATCTCTCTCCTCAACACTGCCCATATGAGTGCTAGGGTTGTAGGAGTGATTTCAGTTAGCTTTTGATGTTTCGCATCTTTGGTCAAAAACCAACTCAACGGCGCCCTGATGAGAAACAAGCTGAGCAACCTAGTGTTTCGTCGTCCCTCCACGAGTTTGCCTCAGCTTTGCGCTCGTACTCCGCCAGCCACTCGTGCACTGAGATCAACCCAGGACGAAACTTGTCCTGTTTTACCCGGTCTGGCATGTTCGAGCAATAAGTATTAATAGACCCAACATTTCTCTCCAAAAGCTCTTCAAACTCCTCCTGTGTTTCCCCCCTGGGTTCGCTCGGCAATGACCCTGTTCGATCACGGAAAGTATGTAGATCGCTCGTAAGCTCTGGGTTTGAATCTCGTAACCGACGACACCCCCCAGACCAAACACTCATACGGCTTATACTTAGCTCACCTAGAAGATCACTTTGTGCCTGAATCAACCGCCTCCCCCCTCCCTCAAACTTGGTATATCAAAGTATCTGAGGTGTGAAAGACGGCCTAGGCGCACGTCTGATGCAAGACGGACACTCTTTGGGATCTAGAAGTTCAACACCTTGCGAACAGAATTATGCAAGTATAGAGAAATAATTTCTAGCGATTGTATTATGGCTGGAACGGGTTAATAACTATACCTGTTGCAATAAAGTTTCAGTAAATTCAGATAACCGACCTCTCGAGGCAATACACAAGAAGAGTGAGGTATAGTTGAAGTGTCAGCGAGGCTGCAGATAATGATATTAATATTACTGACGTAATAAAATATAATTAACTCATAGTATATCGATAAGACAAGAGACAAAAAGCTCACACCTCCACCAGTGTCACAACTTGGTTTTCATGGGGATGTACACGAAGTTGTGGGATCGGGTTCGGGACCAGACCGGGTCTGCTCTCTTGAAGAATTAAATGACATACCTAATAAGAGAAGACTATTCAATGTATGTACTGGTTCACATACCCCGGAACCTTGGATTCATAGCCCTCTCAATTGGGTTAAGCTCTCAATAGAAATGAACCCACCCAATTGGAGGTCCTACCGTACAACAGTTGAGGTCACCAGAGTGGGGTCGCGATGAAGATGCTCGGAAGTCCAGGGTCGTCTCCCCTCCCGTTCAGTCTTCAGGGTCCGTCGTGATGGCCTGTACCTCTCGAATCTCTCAGATCATCTCCCAGATCAGATCGTAATTACCAGTCACTACCCATCCGGTCCTCGATAGTATCTGGTTGTGCGCATGCGTACTCCTGCCGGGTTCTGGGTAGACTGCCCGCTTAGCGTAGATGTTATTAGGCCAGCGGGTTCCAGGGTCGTCTCCCCTCCCGTTCAGTCTTCAGGGTCCGTCGTGATGGCCTGTACCTCTCGAATCTCTCAGATCATCTCCCAGATCAGATCGTAATTACCAGTCACTACCCATCCGGTCCTCGATAGTATCTGGTTGTGCGCATGCGTACTCCTGCCGGGTTCTGGGTAGACTGCCCGCTTAGCGTAGATGTTATTAGGCCAGCGGGTTCCAGGGTCGACGGGAATAGGCACTGTGGTGGCCCATGATGGATACTGAGGTATGGGCGAGGTATATGCGAATACATTTACGGATAAGAAGGGTAGAGGTAAAAGGTCCAGGGGTACGTGATGAGTAGTATATAAATGAGGTTTGCACAACTGGAGCAGGACAGCCTTATGAAGCTCTCTCAGCTGGTGCGAGTAGCTTTGCTCATTATGATAGATGTTACGAACATCTTTCTTTGTTGTTACGTCGCAACACCAACTCACTGCTTTGCCCATCCAACTTGAACCACGTTTTACTCTGTGTGAGTTTGTATCATTTACATTTGTGGACCATTTTTAACGTAGGCTTTGGTAGAATTTGTTAAGGCGAAATGACAATAATTGTTCATTAGTTATGAAAACCAAAGTGCTACGCCAGTCATCTGATTTACTAGCTTGGTCACCGAATCCATCATGAATGGAATCCGCTCTAGCCTCATTGATCATTGATGATTGATTTTTTAATAGGTTTGACACAATTTGTCCTGCCACCAAACAAGGCATCACGTGTATTTATCGGTGAGACATGTCTCACCGCATAATCTTTCAAAAATTCGTTTAGGTTAGGTGTTCGTTTGATAGTTTCTCTGAAATCACTTTCCTGAATTTCCATAACGTTATATCCGCCATCTCTTAGTATGCTCGTACGGCGCTCTGAAGTTTCAAACCTAGACTCCATTGTCACATTTTTACAATGTTTGCTTAATGTACTTTGCCTGATTTTGATGCGCTTTGAACATCCGTGAAAGTAACACCCTTGAAACTGGTACACGTTGTCAGGACCGTCTCCGACAACCTGATAGCCAACAACTTTATGTCCCAGCACTCTCTGCTCCCCTACGTTTCGAGCGTGACGTATTGAAATGCCTTCTTGGTGGGCTAGCCACTCTAACCATTGGATTGCGATATAAGAGTGTGTATCTTTCATACGATAACCACCGGTAGGTATAATAGCTATGGTGTTTAGTTTTGACACATTTTGCTGAAAGACTTGCATACAAGCTCCAGCAATGGTTACAGCCTGCCAAAAGGGGTCGATATGATTTCCAGCTATACATTCTTTCCTGAACGATACACATGATTCAAGGAAATTCTCAACATCCTTTATACAATAATCTCGAAGTTCCCCTTGAAAATCAAAAACACACTTTCTTTCAGTTTCACCGGCATGCCACGCCGTGAATGTGGCTCGGTCTTTTTCGTTCATTGAATCACAACCGTATAACCTAAGTGCAGGTAAATCTCCTACGTAGCCGTAATGATCAGAGTGATTATAAAAATGAGGGAAATACCCTTTCTGTTCTTCCAAGTTGAATGCATTGGGCAGCTTGCTGAGTGGCAATGGGGAAAAGTTAAGAGAGTCCTCAACAGTTATTTCATCCTGAGCTAGCATCATGATCTTCGCATCATACTTTATAATGACTGTTTCTAATTCCAATTTTTCATCATGTGGCGTACTACAAAGTTGAAAACATAACTTTTCATATTATGTGTGATTGATATGTTTTCTTTTACATTACGACGATACTTTCCTAATGTTTGAAAAACCCTGTGAGAGATACTGGCCCTTCAAATACTTTCAATTTCGATTCACCAGGCGAGCAAAATGAGCAAAATAGTGAATTAGATGGTTGGTCAACACAGTGCAAACACACTTGCTGCATAACTAGTACATTTGGTTCATGTTGTTTTAAATCAGGTTTGTTTTTTAGGAAGCGGTGTGTAGATTCGACTCCGGAGAATGTAAAAACGATATTTTTGTTGGAAGGAATTCTTCTAGGTTTTTATTTTCTCATATAGCCCTGGTGATTCGCATCAAAAAATTATGTACACACATTGCGATATTTCTCTATGCGACCATGTTTATCTCTGTCTCTCAAATTATAGAAACAATGACAAAAGTCACATATGCGCAAAACATCACAGAATGATCTATTGTTCGTAAATTCATAACAATAATAATAAGAAGTGTGGTATTGGCCAAGTCGAACATTACAATCATAGTCGACAAACACAACAAGTTTGCATTTCCTACGGATGAATCCAAAACCATCACTAAGTATGAAAAAAATGTGATATAATAGTAAAATGATCACTCAATTCATATGAATATGATGACATATAATAAGATTATCACATTTTCTGATATGAGAAATTAAAATTGAGCGGAATCATCAACATTGTAGAAACATTTCTGAATGAGATATTTCTTTATTGTTGATTTGAATCTGAACTCATTCTCTTCTTCAATGCATTTCGGTAAATGGTTAAGAAAAATAGAGCCAGCATAGCAAGAACAATTATCTGACATCTTGAGGCAATGTTTTTTTATATGTATATTGTCCTGTCCTCCTGTAGAATAATCATGAATATCTTTGTTTGCTGATTAAATATGTTGGTTTTCATTTACACACATGATGGACATGATTATATATAGAGAGAGTGAAGTTGAAATATGGAATCTTTTAAACATATCAGGACAAGTATCCTTGAAATGAACATCCCCACACGGATTAGAACTGGCGTTTGCTAAATAGCGTATTGCTTTTTTCTGTGGTATAAATAATCCAGAAGCGTGGTGAGAGTTCCCCCATAGTATAATTCCATATTGTGACCTAGACTGTATGTATGCAAAGTACACCATTTTAGCCGTTTCGAAATTGCAAATGTTCAGAAAACGTTTCACTGAAAAGCATCCTGAAGCAACTTTCTGGCAAACATTACTGAAATGTTTTTCCCTATTCAATGTATTGTCCACTATTACTCGAAGAAATGTTGTATGTTGTTCGATCATGCTTGATCCTTCAAGCATAATTGAAGGACTCGAGTCAATAACATTTCTTTTTGTTCCGAATTGCAGGAGTACAGTTTTCTTTGTATTTAAAAACAATTCATCATTCAAACACCATTCTTCAAGCAGCTGTAGCGCAACCCTGAATACATTCATTATTTCACCATTAACTGCACTAATAAAATGTGTCGTGTCATCTGCAAATAACGTTAGCGAACCTTTGTTGACATATGAAGTGACATCATTTATGAATATTGTCACGAATATAAGTAGTCTATAAATAATTATAGGTTAAACTTGTAATGCCTACTTATAATCAGTGATTGGGAAATGTAACCCATACGTTTGGGAGCGATTGGTTTATTATCACCTGGCATGTGAAAGGAAAGGATCCCATTCTATATAATATAAAATATAATATTCTATTATATTAATTTTATTATATCAATATCGATTTAATATGAGATAGAACGCCATGGATTCAAACTGAACAGGAAGATTATTTTGTGCTCTCAGTTCAGAATTGAATTGAACCTGAAGTAAGAGTGACTCCATATTGGGTGAGATAATATTCTATTCGCATTCAATTTTTGGTCATTTTGTGACATTGTACATTTTTTCTATAAACAGTAAGTGATTTAAAAGTATACTTTGAATGTCATGAATTCATGAAATAGTTTGCAAATTGGGTATTTGGCTTAGAACTTAAGAAGACAATCTCTCCAACTTTTTTCTCATTAGTCATAACCCATTGATTCATAACAAATCATGGTTTATCAAAGAAATTTCTTCACCTCAGGTCAAGAAAAGAAGACAGATTCAATAGTTACAATAAAAAAATGGACTATAAAATGTCCACATTGCGGCAAAAATGATATATTGAATTAGGGAGAGCATATTGAACAATATCATTCAGATATTTACCACGTATCTCCTCAAATTCTGGGTACATCATCAACTTTGTACGCAGTTGAACGACCGCAAGTTCTTTTCACTTGCAAGTTTTGTGATGGTTCGTTCAAGACAAGTCAAGATTTAAACGTTCATAGGCGCAAAACTCATCGAAATTTTTTCACAGATTCCTATTAGGGTACACTCCTAGGTACCTAATATGCTCCTTTGTCGTGACTGTCGTTTCCCCTGCCCGGAACGTGACGGCCAGGCTTTTCCTCCTGCCCCTCGCCACGATTGCCTCCGTCTTATGAGCAGCGATGGTGATACCTATGTGTGCCGCCTTCCTGAGTATGCTCTCCAGGGCCAGGCTTCCATGCTCTTCCAGTGACGTCTTGTTCTTTGCTGTGACGATCGCTATTAGGTCGTCCGCATATCCCACCAGGCTGGTATGTGGGATATTGGACCTAAGCATCTCGTCATAGAAACAATTCCACAGCGTTGGCCCCAGGATGGATCCTTGTGACACACCACAGGTCACTTCTAACCGCTGGCCCTGACTCACTTTCAGTTTCCTGTCCGAGAGGTAGCTCTTCACGATGTTGATTATACGTGAGCTTATCCTCATCCTGACTAGGGCTGACATGATGCCGGGCCACCGTGCAGAATTGATCGTTTTCTGCACGTCTATCACGATCAGGGCACTATACCATTTGTCACGATAGGTTATTTTCCGTGCCTCCACTTCTGTGGCCAGGTGTACGACCCGGCGGACTGCGTCCACCGTAGATCGCCCCTTCCGGGAACCAAATTGGTCATCGGACTGCCCCCCCTTCCCCCCCACATCCATGTTACGTTCGAGTCTATTGAGAACTAGTCTCTCATGGACTTTCCCCATGACATCCAGAAGGCAGATCGGCCTGTACGACACCGCATCCGTGTCGACTTTCTTGAGTTCCGGAATGAGCACCAAGGAGGCTTTCTTCCAGTCTTCAGGAAAGACTCCCTTCCCCAAGAGGTCATTCATCAGAGTGGTTGCCACTCTGGTTTGGACTCGCAGGAACATTCTGACTTCAGCCGGGGGATTCCGTCCGGACCTGGGGCCTTCCCGATCTTAATCCGGTCGTCTGCGGCCGAAATTTCCGCCTCTGAGAACGGTGCTGCCCCTTCCACTTCCTCCTCCCTTCGCCACGAGATGTTCGGTTGGGTCAGGGAGAGTTATCGTGCAACACGCAGCCTCTCCGTCTCGTCAAGGTCAGTGTTTTTCCTCGGAGCATTCCTGTGACAATCTCATAGGTCTTAACCCAAGGATCTTCATTGACCGTCGTTAGGAGCTCTCTCCATTTCTCCTTCTGCGAGACCTGTTTAGCCTTTCTCAGCGCTTCCTATGCCGCCTTATAGCTGTTCTTAGCTTGGCGCATCATCCGTGGATCTGATTCTTTTCTCTCTTTACCTGGTCCACCTCCTCCTCTTCCCCAGGCAAGCTCTCCGGCGTGTGGCGATCTCCTCGGACCAAAAGTGAACAGGTCTTCTCCTCTACTGCGGTCTCGTCGATGGGCACGTCCGGTTGAGGATGCTTTGAACCTCCCTGATGCACTTCTTCGGGTCTTCTGTTGACTCGTTGAAGCTTGCCGCGGTCATCTCTGCCTCCAGAGCTTTCAGTGCCTCGTCGTCGATTTTCCACATTTTTTTGCCCTGCTCCTTCCTTTGTTGATCGGCGTGTTTTTTTCTTACTCTCCCGGATGCTTCTAGGCCGAACTTGATGTAGTGGTGATCACTGAGATGCTCGATGTCAGTGTGCACCCTTCATCCGCTCAGCCTGCCACTGATGTTATGTGCGTCCAGTGTCACGTTGATGACGGAGAAACTACCACCCTTTCGAAGGTCGGGCTATCGCCTTCGTTAACCACGGCCATCGTCGTGCCCATCGTCCATTCGGCAACCATTTTTCCCCTCTCCTTCTCCACCCGGGAGCCCCAAAGAGGAGACTTGGGGTTCAAGTCTCCAGCCAGGATGACTGGTTCCCTGGCCTCTCGGGCTGTTCTTCCGATGTCGTGGAGGAGGGTTTCAAGATCTTCAAGGTCTCTGTTTGGCGAGAAGTGGGCGCCGATGATCATGCACTCTCTTGTCTCTAGCCAAACATAGCCTCTACCCTTTCCAGCCCGAGGTGTGTGTACCTGGTTGCCGAATGTTCGTATCGCCACTGTCTGGCAGGTGTCGAGGGACCATCCGCTCCTGCAGAACCTGATGTTCGGCTCACAGACGACTGCGACGTCTATGTTCCACTGCTGAGCCGTAGCATAGTCGACTGTCCGTGGTATTGGACCAAAAGTGTTATTATTGCTGAAAGATGATCGCAAGCTTCGTTTTTCCTTTTTCTTTTTGTTTCTCGTTCCCTCTTCGTTCATTCCATCTGCTATAATGTTATTTGATGATATTGATTCATTTCGAAAAGTTCAAATAAAAGTGAAGTGTTAAGGTTTCCGAAATAAATTATCCTGAACCGAATGGTACAAAACTTTTAATAAAATTATCTATTCGTTATATAAGAATTTGTCAAGAATTTGTTTCATTGCTCCATAATATATCTATATTAATATGTCATACATGTTCATTTTTAGAATAAATTTTGAATTTCCGAAATTTTCAACATGACTATTGATTCAAAGGCATTTTGAGATGAGATTTTAGATGAGGAGGAAGGGTGCTGAAAGGTGGAATAATCTGAACAATATAATAATAGAAGGAATCAGAATCAGATTGACATTATTTACTCAAAAATTTTTTTTTTCAAACTTCACTTAGTTCGTTCAACAATGGAAAAATGATACTAAATAATGTCAAGAGAATTCTTATACCTTCGAAGCCAGTTTTTTTTTTCTCTGTATAATTTTGTCGTCTTGTAACTTCATCTATTCCATAAAAAATTACCTTTACAATAGCATTGGCATTTATATCTTGAATATCTTCATCTGTTGAATTCAAGCTTTACCTCATTGAAAGAAAGAGTTTGAATGTCTCGGGCTCTGTCCGACTGTCTTCTTGAGCGTGTTCATCCAACAGCGTCATTAATAAGGGTCAACCGTATTTTGTATTTACATTAGCATTGGCGTTTATATCTTGAATATCTTCATCTGTTGAATTCAAGCTTTACCTCATTGGAAGAAAGAGTTTGAATGTCTCGGGCTCTGTCCGACTGTCTTCTTGAGCGTGTTCATCCAACAGCGTCATTAATAAGGGTCAACCGTATTTTGTCTTCACTCTTGACATGTTTACAAATTGGTATGTCTCGCCTATATTGAGATCATCTGCATGGCGTAGCGGGCAGTTATCAGTCATGTCAAATTTTTCTGCATACTCAGACATCTGAAGCAAAATCCCAATCGACAGTCAAATTATGTATACAATTCATATTTTGACATCACAAATAAAATTGAAAAGAAATCAGACTGCCTATTTCAAAATGAAATATAAAACACAAGTGATTTTGAATGCTTCCATTTATTTTATTTTTTTCTTGTTGTCAAACTCCAAAACCTCGACAATTTGATATCCCATTTAACGGCTTCCCTTATTTCATCCATCACATGGGTTGAGGAGAGCATACGTTGTTCTGGAGTGTGATTAGGGCCATCCCTATTCATTCCAGTGGCGCACGAGCGGCAGACCATGCACGATAAGGTGGCGGTGCATGATATACATCTTGACGAGGAAGAATCGAAACGGTTTTATAAAAACCGTCCATTTTCAATAGGTCTTCTGAAGGGGGGCAATCATCACCTACGTACACATGCGTAGCGTTCCCAATTTTGAATTCACCGTATTTTAGTACCCAAGGTTAAAGAGATATAGCATCCACGTATTGAATTTTCTCATCTGATTTGACTTCATACAGTAATCGCAAAGCATCGATCCTACCACCATAATAGGCATCCCTGAAGATCAAGGATGGAACCGTCAGAAGAGGGTGGTTTTCCAACTCATCTTTAAATTTCAAATCATCGTTTAAAAGTTTTTTGAATTCACGCGGCCACAGGGTGTGAACTGTATAGCCAGCGTCTTTGAACGACTGAATACGAAGTGAAGTTCGACTGTAACGGTCTGCTAATGTTTCGTCAGTGTTTACGATTGTTCTATCTCTGTTTGGTTGGCAAACATGACTGAGCACAAAGCAGCCAATAAACTCGAAGATTCTTCCGTTTCAGCACAAAAACCGTCCACTTTTGTATTTGGAAATTCGGGTAGACGAACCTCACGCCCATTTCCCGCATGCACGATTCAAATATTTCGTCATTTCTCTTCATAAATCAGCCATTGAATTGCCTCGGGTGATTGTCTGTCAGATTAACGATAGCCACGTTTCGGGAGAAGTGCATTTGATTCAGGACTCAAATCATTTCGTCTAAATATGCGACTGCATACACTGGATATCGTCATAGATTCCTCTAAGCAATCGACTTTACCTATTTCTGAATATTGTCGAAATGAGATGATTACTGAGGAGTAATGCTCATCTTCGCTTGGCAGTGAGTGACGGGAACGTTCACTCATAGGAAATCTCATGGGATCTTATAACAAGAATGAATAAGTTATCATGTCAACCAAAATAACAAGTGTGAGTTTATTCAATTCAAGGTGCCTGGTACCGGAGCTTAGATACATGGAACTCCGTTGAGTGCCGTTTGTGGTGCCTGTGACCTGATCTAGTATAAATAATAGTGCAGATACTCATCACCACTCCAACCACGACTGGCGTCTTCGCAGAGAGAAAGGCTTTGGCGATGGTACTTCTGTCTTGAGTATCTTCACGCTTCGTAGCACACACACACACACACCACAACCCGTAAGAACGATCCTCTCCTGCTCTGGCCGACAACGCACCTCTTCTTGATCTGTCCAGCAACGTATCTCTTATGATGTGCCCCGAGTCTCACTTCTCCCACAGGTTTTATCCCCGTATCCGAAGTGCTGACTCCTCATGTCTCCCATCATCGTCAATGCAACCAGGCCGTTACATCACATGAACATAGCCAGTGACACAAGGAAGTGGACTAGGAATGTGCCAACTGTCAGCTTATTATTAGGACATAGGAAAACAAAGAAAAGCATAAAAAAGGATGCCAAGGACGTATTGCGGATTAGGATGGTATGGATAGGAAACACGACTCCGTCGTGACAATATGACTGACGTGATTCTTGGCAGCCCATTCGTAAAATATTCACATCTTCTTTACAATAACTTTCCAATTCTTCTTTATTATCAAATTCTTTCCCATCCTGTTCTTCGTACCACTTCAAGAATTTTCTACGACCCTCCACCGACATATAATCCATACCGTTATATGGAGGCTATGAATATTTTCAATTACAATTTAAATTTTCAAATGTATTGAAAAAATGTGGGTAATAACTCTTCGAGGGCGACAGCTCGAATATTTTGGCCACAGATGCTGGGGGCATTGGTAAAAAAAACAAGGGAATCCACAAAATGGAGGTGCTCGACTGTTACTTAAAGTATTTTTGTACCGTTTGGAATAAATTTTGGAGTCCATTTCAGTTTAAGAAAGTGATGTAGAAGAAATTGAAAGTCAAACCCTCGACCATTATGACTTATACCGGTATTTTTGTCCATTTTTTTACTAGGCTCGTACTACACTAGATACCTCCCCCGCAACAGGTTCACGCTTGAATGTACTATCAGTTGAAAAGTGATTGAGGAAATGAAATTGCATCAATGTCCGATTGAAAGCTTCAGCTAGAATCTGAACATTATACGCATTCTTCTTAGAACGATTGTCTGTCCCTTGTGACAGTGTTAACTGGCTTGCTGCAGCCTGCACTCAACTATCCTGTTTAGTAGCTAAAGTATCAATTTGCTTGTTAAAAATTTCTGAAATATCAGAATCCATGGTGCCAAACAAACCCTTCAACCCGGCTCCAACAACATTGATTAATCCCTGTCTACTGCGTGTGGTTTTCAATATTCTTGTTAATTCATGAAGCTGTTCTCTTAACAAATCAACCCCGGATCTTACCCAATCCATTTCTGATTCTACTAATAGCTGTAGTTGATTCTCATATACGTTAATCTGAACAGAGTGGCTAGAATTACGTATCACTTTGAAATAATCATCTATAAATAAAAATGCATCGCTAACCTGATGAAGTAACCGTTCGTACTCCTCATGCTGAACGTCCAGTACTATTGTCCTATAATCGCCCGTAATGAGAATGTCTGTATCTTCCAGAAAGACTAGCCCTTGACGTAGTTCAGGCGAAGGTTGTACCTCGGCTCGTGTTGATACGAAAACCCACCCTACTGTAACAAATGATTACCCAAACTACCCAACTCTGTTCAGCATATATATGTATCACGCATTCTACTAAATAAACGATATCTATGTTCCGTAACTTAATCTCTATAATTGATACATCTATTCCTACTCCTAAGGTTATAGTTATGATTTGAGGATCCCTTCAATGTTATCCCTGGAGGCTCCACAGAACCATCTTCATTTTCAACTTCCATCCCCTCCAATCCTGGGTCTATATTCTCCCCATCTGGGGGTGAATCTGGATAAGTTGTTTCATCCTCCTTGTCCACTGTTGATGAAGACTTTGGAGCATCATTCTCGTCTGAACATGGAGATTTATCTGACTCCATCAGTGTTCTCAACTCTTTGCTCGAGAGTTCCTCGATTCCACCATTCGATTTCTCTGCCTCAACTGACTCTACGTCCTCACTGATTGTGACACATCCTCATCTTTAGACGAATACAACTTTAGTCTATTTATGTGTACTATCGACGACCTTGAGTCACTCATCCGTATCTCGTGATTTACAGCACCAAGTTTCCTCACGACTCCAAACGGTCCAGTCCAGGGTTTGCATAACTTCTTCTTATTCTGCCATCCTTACAATCCGGAATAATTTCGACTCGAAATATTGAGTGAACCGATTGAGACACCTTGCTGATCGTTTGAACTAACATCCTTTGCGTTTGTTGCCTTATTCTAGCCGTGGCTATGCTGGCCTTGTCTTCCCTAGCCCCGAACTTTGTGAAAGTTCTTGTTAGGTTCTTGATTCTGTCCTCTGACGCTGTCAGATTTTTGGACATTTGTGAATCGTAGTTTTGTATAGCCAGGGTGATATTGACCAGATTATCATGGTTTGCATGGACTGAGGATGCTATGCTGTTCAGATATTGATTGTAACTTTCCTCATTATGAAATAAGTTTCTGATGTCCGTCTTTGAGGCCACCGAGCAGCACCAGCCGAGGATGTCTGCTATGAAGGTTAACGCCCTGGGTTTTCGACGGTTATCTCTGACTTCACCTTTGCTGGTCTTATTCTCCCCTAGGCTGGAGTCTGACCATTCAAGTTCTTCATTTAATTGCTCCCTGAAAGCTCGAAAAACCTGGCACTCATGGCTATGGCAAAATTCCGGCTCGAAATTTTCGTTGACAGTAACATCGTTCATTTCTGGCCAAGTTCCTTCATAATGTAACGATATACTCCCTTCATAAGCTATGGTGTCCTCTAAAGGAGACAAAAAGCTCCGGAAATGACCGTCACACCACCTTCCATCACTGTCTCTATTGAGGCACAAAGTCCCAGTTTACTCACAGTTACCAGTGCGATGTAAATCCACAGACGCGACCCGCTATTCTCCATGATGGTGCACCTCGTAAGCTTGTTGCTCTCACTTTCTCAAAAAACATGTTCAAGTTCCCGTGATCAGGGTAAGTGTTACGTAATTTGACGTTATTGGTTCATTATTCTGATTTCAATTCAAATGAGAAAACGAATTTTGCTGTTATGACAATTTTGAAGAAATTTAAATTTGTCGTGTTCGGCCCAAAGAAAACTATTGGTAATGGAACAAATAAAATGAAAAGAGATTGAGAACCCAAAAATTTCCGGGACCAGTCGAGGCTTTGCTTTCTCGATTTTTGAAAATTCAATTAGATACACATAAATCTTGGACATTTCAACTTGAATTTGGTGGGGGGGGGGGAATTTGTTATAAAATTAGCCTGCCCTCCTCGCCGGGACAATGTGGAATTACCACATTGGCTCCGACGGGGCGGTCCCTTTGGGATCATAGTCCCAAGAGAAATTTAGCTTGAACTCTCGCTTGAGCAGCCACAGTTCATTGTTGATCCTTTTCCTCTGCCACGAGCGGCAGGCGGGGACCCGGCGTAAAAAAATATCCAATTCCCTAATGTGGGCCCAGTCTTCCTGCGCCCACCACCTCCACGCCAACTCGTTGCCGATGTAGATGGACATTCTGTTTAAGATACTGAACAGGTAGTGATTGCATTTGCCGAGTGGGGCTTGGGTTGGGACAAAAATGCTATGTCGGCCCTAAATCGTATCCCCCTTTCTCCCCCTGTGTCTCTTCCTATAATACTGGGAACGAGGATGTGGAGTGGGTGCTTTAATGCTGACTTTGTGACTAGAGTCTTATGAGCGCCTGTTGGAGGTGTGGCCCGTTGCTTTGAAGCGTCTTCTATGTGGTAAATGGTATAAGTTACACGGCCTAGAAATTAATTCTAATCGTCTAGTATACCCCATATATTTGTACATTACTGTCTAATGTAGAGAAAACAAAATAATATGTAATTACCTTGATGTGGATTGTGGACGTCAACTGTTGATCAGTCCCAGCCGATTGGTAGATCGCGTCTTAATGAACTGAGTTTGTTATTGCTACGTTTGTTTGCACGTGGTGTTAGCCTACCTGCCCTTTGGCCACCTGACGCTGCAATTTCTTCCCGCCTGTCTGCCCTTGTCTGTCCTCGTCGCTTCGATGTAACCATCGTGTTGGGATGAAACAATGATCTAGTTATCATATTAAAAGATGATTATGATCGATTGAGTTCCCTTGAGACGCGATGTTGATTATTTATCTGTTGTCAATACGAACCTTTAGTGACTAGCCTTGTGTGTCATAGATCTCCCCTTCGCCGTACACAACTATTTGCGGGTTCAACTATATTCCCATGTGCCTTTTTTTTTAACTTTCTGTCTGTTTTCTGTGTCCTGCTTTCCTCGGAATCAAGTAGGCCTATATTTAGATCTCACTAATTCTGATTGCCCGGAATTTGTGCCTACATTTGGATGTGATAATGCCTTGTTCTAACCGCTGATGTTGTGTGTGTAGTCGTTGGCTAGGTGTCTAAGATGTGTTATATAACTTTATACTCTACTTCTCCAAGTGAGCCAGGCCAAAAAAATCACCATTTCAGAATTCAAGTTCGCAGATCTTCGCCTACAGGTCGCACTTAAATATATATAATGGACCAAGATTATTCCGCTTGAAAACTGAGATGATTGACCCTACTCCATACGGTCCCGTAAAACATTATAAGTGAACTCCCTTTTTGTGCCTGTGAATATCAAAATGTGTCCATATTGTATATTCGACTATCTATGGTATTGAAATTAAGGTATTGGGCCTGTCCAAATTCGCGTTGCCAGTATGTTTTGTTTTTTCGTCCCCTGGTCATTGCGATGTAGTATGAACCGCGATCGAACCTAGGACTTTGGAATATCTACTCTTTGAACTGTGTGTACTATACCGCCGTATACGTTAGCTGTTGTGTAGTAACAAGTTGTGAGTATTTGTATTTGGCACTTTTCCCCTTGACTTGGGGAGATATCATCCCTTGCTTAAGTGTTGTGGGTTTCTTTGTTTGAAATATGTTTACACGTGTAACCGTCCCCACTTATGGTTTTCTCGTATGTTTAATTTGACTTTGATATTCGTTCATTTAATTTGTTCATTCCGTCTCGATTGTTATGTGATTAATCTAATTCTTATTGCTCAATTTTAATGTAATCCCTTGATTGTTGTCTCATCATCTTTTGTGGCTGACTTTTCGCGGAAGCAATTTCAGACGTTGGTATCTGTCTTATAAGAATTGATGTCTTGTCCGACCTATTATGTGCGAATATTTATTTTGCCCTATTTATTTTTTATGCTGAGAATGTCCTGCTTTAACATGTTTATGGTGTTTTTATGCGTCCCCGCAAGAGGTAAGTATAGCGTTGTCCTACTCTATGCGCTGTAAGCTCTCTTAAGTAGATGCCGGCTGAGCGTGCAATATGATATAGCCTGCCACCTGCAAAACTGTCAATGCGACTATAAGCGTCTACTCGCTACTTCGCCGGCTGTCCCTGACTCGAGGCTGTCCGTTATCGCCCAACGTGTGGCGTACTCGGAGCAACAGACTATCCACTTCTTCTTGGTTGTAGATGCGATCAAGGGTCCTATGAGGTCAATGGCCCATCGGTGCCCTATGTGCTCGACTGGTATGGGTTGTAGTAGTCCTGGGGTTTATTGTTTAGGTGATTCTCGACTTTGACATTCGGTGCATGTTTTTGTGTATGACTCCGTGTCTTTCGCCATGCTGTCCCAATAATATCGCTCTTTGAGCTTGCCGTATGTCTTGGCGAAACCAAATTGTCCCCCTCCTGTCTTGTCGTCATGGAGTGACCACAGTATTTCATAGCGTAGGCTTTTTGGAATCACCAGTAAAAGTTGAGAATCTCCTGGCTTTACGTAGTTTTTCTTGTAAAGTATGTTGTTCTGAATGATGTAACTGCGTGTTTGACGACGTATTTTCGCATCTGCGTACTTGGGTTGTTTATTGCATCCTTCAATTCTTTTAGAGTCGTGTCCTTGTCTTGTAAGTCTGCGATGTCCTGTAGTTGTAACGCCATTATTTTGTCATCGTGAGCCTCCTCGTCTATTAATGTATCGTGGTTTCCGTCGTCTAATGGGTTTCGACTCAGGCAATCGGGTGCTTCATGTAATCGTCCTGATTTATGATGAATTGTGAAGTCGTGATCTTGCATGAGGATACACCATCTTGCTAGGCGACCTGATGATTCTTCGGAGTTTCGAAGAAAACATAGCGAATGATGATCTACGATGACTTTGAACTTGTGGCCATAGAGATATTTTCTGAAGACTTTGAGTGCGTAGATAACCGCTAGACATTCCTGATGTGTCGTATGATACCGAGTTTCCGCATTTGACAACTTTTTCGATGCATAAGCTATAGGGTGTAAAACTCCGTCGTATTCTTATTGTAAAATGCACCCTACACCGTATTGACTTGCGTCGGTATGCACTTCTATTGGATTTCCCGACTTGAAATGACGTAAAATTGGAGCTGTTATCAGGTTTTGCTTTAACGTTCGAAGCTCCGTCTCATGTTCCTCGGTCCATTCGGAAGCTTGGTCTTTTTTGGTCAACCTAGTCAAATGTCTGCTTTCCTGTGCAAAGTTTTCTACGAATTTCCTGTAATACGAGCATAACCCTGGGAAGCTTCTGACCGTTTTGACGTTGTGGGGTTGGGGAAACTCTTTCACCGCCTTGATCTTGTCTTCACACGTACCTATGCCTTGTGGTGTCACTTTGTAACCGAGCATGGCTATTTCTTGGTGAAGAAAAGCACATTTCTTTGGATTAAGGCTGAGTTCCGCCTCTCTGAACCTGTCGAGTACATTTCGTAGGCGTATCAGGTGTGAATCGAATGTTGGTGCCATGATGAGCACGTCGTCCAGATAGACTAGACATTCGCTCCAATTCAAGCCCGCCAATACGTCTGACATTAATTCCATGAGAATCCACTGCTTGGTTGTGCGCCAAATGGTAGAAAGTTCCATTGGTATAGGCCAAAAGATGTTATGAAGGCTGTGACTTTTTTGCTGCGTTCTGTGAGCGGAATCTGCCAATATCCCGAGAATAGGTCAAGTGACGAGAAATATTGACTACCCTCTAGCGAGCTTGGTATGTCGTCAATTATCGGCAAAGGATAAACATTCGTTTTTATCACTTTGTTGACCGCCCGGTAGTCGCAACAGAATCTGTATTCACCTGACTTTTTCTTCACTAGTACTACCGGTGACGCATAACTTGACCGCGAAGGCGTGATGATTTTGTTCTTCATCATGTTGTCCACTTGTTCCCTAATGACCTGAGCCTCCCTCTGTGAAGTTCTGTATGGCGGTTTCTTCACGGGTTTCTTGTGCACCTTGTCTCCCCGCACCTCCACCAGATGGCACGAATATAAGTAGTCTATAAATAATTATAGGTTGAACTTGTAATACCTACTCATAATCAGTGATTGTGAAATGTAGCTCGTATGTTTGGGAGCGATTGGTTTGTTATCACTTGGCATGAGAAAGGAAAGGATCTTATTCATAGATTTGATCATTATCGGGTAACACTTTCTAACTAATCAGACACTGGCGTGTTAGGTAACGAACATAGATTTACTGATTGATTAGATGAGATGAGAATGCCAAACAGGCATTCGAACCATGAAAGGTTATAGATGCTATTACACGCATCACTTTGGTTATTCAACTGTCCTAACTCTGTCTAACCAATCAACCCTTCCAAAATGATGGATAATAAAGTTATTGGTTTATAATACTCATCACCCAGTGGATCTATGTACTCATTCTATTAATCTATCTGTATTAATCATATTGTTTCAACCGGGATTTGGATGCCAGGTTCTGAATAGATTGAGATGAGGGGTGTAGTCAATAATTTAGTAATAGTAGTACTTACTTTTGAATAGTGAGAGGTTGGTTGTGGGATCGTGAAGGTATAAGTGACGTAAACAGTAATTTAAAGTACAATAGATATTTATTGATGGTGTTTTAGGAACAAAACAAGACGATTGAAACAGTTGAAAATAAATCTGACGTTTGACGAAAAATGCATTTACAGTGGATCAACGATCTTACAATCTGAAACTATTTACTACATTGAGATCCATTTCATGGAATTTCACCACAAATTTGGTACTTCTATGATGATGCCTCCTATAACTGGTTACATGATGATGCTTCCCATTTAGTGTGGTATTGGAATCGTTCGACTTGAACTTGCATAGCTGTAATGGCCAGCTCATCATTGGCTGCCACCTCTCGTCCCAGTGACCGCTCCGCTTCGTCCCTCTCCGCTAGCTCACGAACCCCAGCACTTGTTCTAGATCGGACAGGGTCGTGACAATATCGACTAGTGAACTGAATACTTGAGCATTTGCAGTTGAATCTAAAGTGATTACTGATGTCCGCTGATTAATTGATTAATGGTTATTGATCAGAGGCAGGAGTAATGGATGAGGAAAGCATAAGATTGTAATTAAAAGTAACTTGACCATTTATTACACACACATATTCTTAGAGTATACATCTTTTGGAATTACACATCTATAGTTTTGTAATGACCAAATGCGAGTGTGTATATCTCATCTGCACATATGTAGCGCTTATCATCATAACAACTCAGTGTCGCCTTGCTCACTTTGATCGCATACATTCCATGGTTGAATGAGCGAATGGAATACATATCACCAGATTGTCTCGTTTGTGGAACAATGCATTTCCATAATCGATATGAATGATGTTTTTTTTTCAAAGTCGCTCCAGCAACACTTGGCAACTCTTCTGTTGGACACATTATCTGCTTCTATGATTGAATACATTTTACTACGGAGGCCTATGAACTTCTTATCACTCTGCTATCACTCTCGTCTTTGAATCTCAAGACTACTTCTTTATTGACCTCGCTATACAGTTTGTGTTCTCTCGGCTAGCCACTAGTATCACACCACTCTGAATACGCAAACATGTCATCATGGATATTACCTGTCTCAATCAGGGACGTCAGCGAATCTTTATCGGTGAATGAAGTTTGGACTTGAAACCATATTCAGCTATAGTCATAATAACAGTGATACATGTATGTTTCCGACAGTTTGAGAACTCCAAACCCTGAAAAAATGGGCATATTTGAGAATAGTTCTTTTTTCCGTGAAAGCATGGCCACAAGATCGTTGGAGAAAATTATGAATGACTCAAAAGCTGGTGACGCAATAAGTTGTTTGACACGCCTACGCCTTGTGACCAGCTCCACGTGCACGTGCTTGCGTACTTTCCGCATCGTCTTTTCGAACGATGCATTGACCATTAATTTGAAAAAATCACGTTCAAAATTAATGGTAGACTTTTGTCTTTGAACTAACTGTATTAGGGGGAGAATAGCCCAAAATGACATAGCTAAGCACTAAAATTTCGTTATATGTTATTCATTCATATGAGATTCATTCTCATGGTGAAATTTCAGTCCAAGTATTTACCAATGTAAATAATGTACTCATGATCAATATCACATCAATGAAGAAAATTTTCCGACTCTTTGAAACATTCTTATTCTAATCTAGAAATGTCTTCTCAATTGAAGCTCTCACGTCATCAATATATTCTTAACCCGACTACAATACCTATTCTACTGATCATGATCACTACCTACACACTAATATGAATCATCCAACATTCATTTGTATTTCCTGCATCATTCGTGAGTATGAATTGTTTCCCAATCGTGGACTCATATATTCCATCGACAAATTCGACCCATTTCAGAATATCTGTGGAATAAATTTTTAATTCAGAAATGAAATCAGGTATAACTGCTACTATGAAATTAATCATTGTTAATCAAATGGGTATACTTCAATCAAATAAATCTATTCATATCAATTTTGTATAATCAAATCTCCATAATGAATCATTTCAGAATAAATTCTCTATTATCATAATGAAATTTCATTCCAAGTTCTTACCAATTTGATATTTATCTTGATCAATTCAATTTCATTGATGAAAAATATTTTTGGAAACTTTCAATATGACAAAATTATCAACTGTTCACCTCATGATGGATGTAATCTACCATCACGTATCGAATTATCAATTTCTCATTTTCAATCGATAGAATTCAATTATTCCCTGATGAATGATGATTAAAATGAATCTAATGAAACTGGAATATTGACGTATGCTCAAATTTTGAAAAATATTCAATGGCGTCAAAATATTCCGAAATTGAATAGATCAATGGAAATCCGAACCTTGAACGTAATGTCATTAGAAGTCTCATACCAATAAAACCACTCGGGTTTGAAATCTTGGAAAATACGATATCTGATATGAAGTACTAAAATATTAAAACTAATTATATCCCACTTATTCAATACGGATCGAGTACTAGAATATATGTTTAGGAGAACAAGATGTAAAATCAATAGAAATCATGAAATACCTCAACCTATACAATCTCAAGTTATAAAATTGAATGTCATATTTAGTCAGTTTTAATATTAATGTTCATTTTTTTTATCGGTCACTTTCAAGATCATTTCAATATTATATGTGATTCTATTGGAAACAAACAACACATAATTCAATATACCTTGAGACTGTTGAGTCGATTTTCCAGAGATATCGTTTTTATGATTAGTTTACTTTGGATAATGGGAATTTCATTTACAGGTTCTCACATTTTGACTTCACACACTTCTGTTCAAATATGATCAAATCTGCGGCGTTTCCAGTACCACACTGTTTCTTCCCCTCATAAATAAATACTATAGGTCTATCCATATCAATAGAGTGCAGTATTTACTTGTCTGTCATCGAGGCAAAGCGTGATGGTAAAAACACTTCGAAATCTGTTGAATGTATTAAGACTTTTTCACCTTATATGGAACTGACTCGTTCGGCTCTGAGGATGGGATATCCCATGTCAATAACTAGTTCAGAAAGGTTCACGCGTGTTTGATTCCAGCATTCCAATTATATGCAAGGCATCCATCTTGAACAGTAACGATAAACATGTTCCATCCAGCTTATTATGGTGATAGATTTCAGGGTCGAATGTAGCAGGCCTGTTTTACACTCAAAACTTCATAAATTACACAAATCAATCCCATTCGAGCTCAGAGTTGAAGCCTTTATGTATAAAAAACACCAATATTACTGATGAATAGAATTTGTAGGATGTAGATAGTTTAATGATTGAATAAATCATGAAATAAATCATGAATCTTTGAAATGTAGTTCAAAAATATCAATATAAATGAAACCCACTGGTTGACCTGGATAATAGGAATTCCATATACAGATTGTCACATTCTGAGGCTACTTCTGTTCAAATATGATCAAATACATTTTATCACTCGAAGAAGAATCATTCAGAATGAAACACCTCATAAAACAAAAGAAATAAAGGATTCAAAATTCAAAAACTTCGGAAAAATAATCAAATAAACTCACTTTCCATCTCTTTGAAATAATCCATTCGAAACTGGTATTCGCACTCGTTCAAACACGATGTGTCAGGTTTGAATGCGTGGAAATCTCAGAAGGAATAAAAAAGATCGGAGTTTATTCATACCGTACTGTAGAATACGTTAATCAATCCAAAGTTCGAATGAATTGAATGTGATGAAATCACTACAACAGAAAAAATGGATGAAAAATAAACTGATGAACAAATGCGAATTATCAGAATGAAAAAAATTGAAATTTATTTATATTTTGAATATATTTCGGAAAAATGAAGATGATCAGAATCTATCTTTTTTAAATTATTCAATTTTGAATATAGTGAAATATTAACATTCAGACAAATTTAATGAAGAATGTACTTGGTGCTCACATGCATAAGTCGATTGTAGCTCAGTAGAAAAATAAGATGAGAAACTTTGAAGTAACTTTTACAACTTACTTGAGGAACTTATGACTCGCTTGGAGAACTTTTCACGATGTTAACTTCAGCGTTCACAATGATGGAATGATTAAAAACCGCGATATGACTTCACCGAGTTAATTCTCGATGACTTATCATTTCACACGAGTGAATTTGAAAATCGTAATTGTCAGCAATTATTCTTTCAGATAGAATCTCCGATTGTTTTCTAGAGTCTGCATGTGCATTTCGCTGATGCTGCATTTCATCAGGTTGAACTAGAATGTTCGTGAGCCAATACTAATCAACTCACTCTAATTTATTCAAATCTTTATTTTTATTTCAGAGAATATCTAATTTTGTAGGAGGTAAAGTTTTATTCTTATTCAGTAATTCATTTTGAGTTAATATTTGATAGTACCGGCAAAAGTCGTACCAGCCACCGCGGTTACACAGAGGGTCCAAGTGAATATCGTTAGTTTATAGTTACATGAGTAATAAAGGAGAAATTAAAAATAAATTTATCAAGTGAAATTTTGAATTCAAATAATTTCGTATAACATTTTATAGAGACAGTGAGTTTCAAATATTGGACTGGGATTACATAAATAAACTTGAGTGGTAAAAGTTATGTGCTTGAAACTCAAAGAATTTAGCGGTGTTTTTGTCCTCTCAGAGGAACCTGCCCAGTAATAGATAATCCTTACTCAGTTATAACCTTACCTAATTTGGTTCACAGCTTCCATAACACCGTCGTCAAAATGTTCTTTTAAGGTTTTAGTTTTCTTCGCTGAAAAACAAATTGTGGATTACACTCAAACATATAGGAATGAATTTGAAAAATCAATCTCATTCGAGCTCAGAGTAAAAGTCGTCATGAGTGAGGATACTATATACCACTGATGCATACAATTTGAAAAATGGAGACAAAGCTATATAAAATGATGAATAAATAAATCATGTCCAATAAAGTTCGAATATCTCGATATAAATTAATCTAATGGTTCACCTATAGTTATACCTAGTATGAAAACTGATATTTCAATGATATTTCTAATATATGAATCAGTGTCGTATCATATCAAGTAATTTCGATTGAATCCTACTTGAAGAAAACTGTTTTCAGAAAAAAACTTTCTCTTCTTATAACGTGGTTGGTTTTCAATCAGCACCATGAAATTAATAACAGCTCATTTCACCTCAGAATCTGAAATATCTTTCCATTCAATGCTCTAACTTATTCAATATTTTGTTAAATCAATATGATTCCCATTTTACTGATTTTGAAAAAGCAAGCAAGGTAACAATTCTACAAATATGCTTCTGAATGTATGTCGACTGTATAAGGATTGAAAGTGATGATTACATACAATATTCAGAACACTTGACTCAATGTACTGACACGTTCGATTTGAGCCAAGTAAACCTGAGCTTGCATTTTATTTTTGTAACCAATAGTGAGCTGACACCATAGAAACCAATATAAGGGAAGCTGTATCGGCATAATAGCACCTCGATATAGGTGGCTATTGTGTGAGAATCTAAATGTGTTATGAACTCCGATGTTGAGAATGTTATGATGAAATATAGTCGAATACATAATGATATTCGATATTTTCAAATCAAACCACTTCATAACATTGAGAGAAACAGAAAAACTGGCTTCCATCTGTCAGCGTATCAGTTAGTACGCAACTATATTTATCATGTATTCAAGTTTGATGGTCTGTTCAGATTCATTGCTAGGTTATAAACTAGGTTATAACCTAGCTAGTTATAATTACACTAACTAACAATAACTAGGTATTAATTATAGCTAGGTATTAGCTAGGGTATGACTTCATCTAGGTTATATACGCGCAGAAATAATCGCGTTTCAATTTCGATAATATGCTTCCATGAATTATCACATGCAAATTCAATTTCGGTATTTTGTATCCATTCAAATCAGGTTCAACGACGTACTATAATGATAATTCGGAAATATTCTTCGTGATGAATCTAATTTTCCATAATCGTGGCTTATAGAATGCATTGATCCATTCATTCATTCTTATTTTTCTACGCGTTGATTTGGAAATAACTATCGACCAGTGGAAATATTGCAATCCTCCGAATTATGAATAATCAAATATTTCATATGAATAATTTTAAAATAAATTCTCCATTAATTCATTCCAAGTATTCAACAATTTGATATTTTTCGCGATCAATATGAATTCACTGATGGAAAATATTTTCTGAATCATGAAACATTTTCATCCGGATAACTTTATTTCACCATTTGAAACCGGAAATATGTTTTCTCAATAATTTTCAATCTATGACAACAAATTTGAGATGAATCAGCTCAGGAGCGGGTATGAGGAGAATTAAACATAGATTAGAACACACTTTTCAACTTTTCATATTCATGAAATTATGAAATATATAATCAAACTTCATAAAATGAATATGAGTATTGTTTGTATATGCTCATGATATGTGTATATGTGATGGTGTAGTTATAACCTTCTGGACCTATGAAATAAACAATCCAAAATAATAGTTGATCATGTAATCAGTTAGAATAATAATCTACTATATAATCAGTCTGAAATAATTGTTTTCTATCATGATTTTCTATAGTATGAATAATCTAGATGAGAGATAATATGATACCATGATATAAGAAATAGTGCATTGTTTCAAAATATGACGTGGATGTTGACATGATCACAATACAAATTAGACAACGTCAATTGTGAAACCCAAATTTGGAGGACGGTCTTCATTTACTTGCATATATTCGAATATATATTCAGTTTGAATCTCATAACATAATGAGTCGATCTGTATATGCGAATAATAATTTGATATGCTCATCAAATTTGAATTCAGAAAATCAATGAAATCAAGTTTGATTCGTTCAGAAGAATCCATTTCGATAGGTGAGTTCGAGGTTTGCATCCTCATTGATTTATTCAATTTCAAAATATTTTACCGACACTGATTATTTTCCAAATAAGATGATTACTGGGGAGCAATGCTCATCTTCGCTTGGCAGTGAGTGACGGGAACGTTCACTTATAGGAAATTTCATACGATCGTATAACAATAATGAATAAGTTATCATGTCAACCAAATTAACAAGTGTGAGTTTATTCAATTCAAGTTGCCTGGTACCGGTGCTTAGATACATGGGACTCTGTTGAGTGCCGTCAGTGGTGCCTGTGACCTAATCTAGTATACATAATAGTGCTGATACTCATCACCATTCCAACCACGACTGACGTCTTCGCAGAGAGAAAGGCTTTGGCGATGGTACTTCTGTCTTGGTATCTTCACACTTCGTAGCACACACACACACACCACATCCCGGGGGAACGATCCTCTCCTGCACTGGCCGACAACGCACCTCTTCTTGACCTGTCCAGCAACGTATCTCTTCTTGATGTCACCCCGAGTCTCACTTCTCCCATAGGTTTTATCCCCATGTCCGAAGTGCTGACTCCTCATGTCTCCATCATCGTCAATGCAACCAGGCAGTTACATCACATAAACATAGCCAGTGACACAAGGAACTGGACTAGGAATGTGCCAACTGTCAGCTTATTATTAGGACATGGCAAAACAAAGAATAGCATAAAAAAGTATGCCAAGGACGTATTGCGGAATAGGATGGTATGGATAAGACACCCGACTCCGTCGTGACAGTCCTCCCTCTCAACTAAATTTTGTCCTGAAATTCCGAGTCCAACCACTCCAGTGATTTGAGGTTCGGAAGCGAATCTTCCTCACGATGCGTAGATTGTGCATGTGTGACGTGTACAACAATCGTCCCAAAGAACCTCCTCTTCGAGTCTTCATCCTCTTGAAGCTAGCCCATCTCTCCACGAACACCCCAGTTCATGTGCGAGCATGGTGAGCCCCTAACTCTCTAACCTACAAATATAACAAAGGAACAGACACAAACCATTTCTCCTGATTCCAAGCACCAACTGACTGAATTCACAATAAAATAAAACCTTAAGTAAAGCGTGCAACATGCACTTAAATGATAACATCAACTTGAAATACATCACTTGAAGAGTGCACACACTTCATGTGATTGTCCAACAGGATGAAATAATTCACTGTTCATGTGCTTCATTTGCAAAAACACGGAATGTTCATATGCGTGCCACTCATTAAGCAAAAAAATTAACTTAAACTCATATTCAACTAACACCTAAGAAACCAATATGTACCTAATCCGGCTCCACCACCGATAACATATGAGAGTCTACATTACATGGCTATCATTACTTTGAGATGTACCTGCACTGACACGATTCATCAAAATCACTGAACCACCTACACCCATTTTTGCAATACGTAACTCCTGGCTACGAGAACTGATTCCGGAACTACACATCGCGAGAATTCAATGGATCATCCCTTCCAAAACTTCAAAGATCAAGTTGAACCCGTTCACGGTGTTGGTGCTTCCGCAATGATGATGTACCGCGTCTCGGAGCTTTGGCCCACTCTCCCCCACGAAAATCAGCCACAGCAGCCACATCTCCGTGAGAAACAGCCACCCTCCGATGCATACGCCACTTCATATCTGTAAAATATCACAAAGCCTTGAAATTGATCAACAAACCCACACCCTACAATGTAACCAATTTACCTATCCCCCGCGCTAACGGTAGCATCTACACAAGGCCACCTTAGTGGTAAAATAAAACAAAACAAAAATTACAATCACAAAATAACTGTGAAATTACATGAAAGACACATTGAAGATGTGCAACCCTACTTCTAATGCTCGAAGCATAGATACTATCGCTATGTAATTCTCTCCAGACATAATGTACTTTCACATTTACGATTGACCCGAGCAAAGTTATACATTGAACAACAATTAACTGACTCAGCCGCACCACATATCCTATACTGTTTTTTTACACTTTACTGTACTAACTTGAAAACTAACAACGTGAACGAGAACAAATGCACTACCCTTTCCAAGTGCCAGTATAGCTGGTGGAGAAACAAACAATAACTTCCCTAATAATCAAATCTGTTCGCTATCATACATTAACTACTTCTAGAAAACACCATACACCGCAAAGAACTGAACTCAATAAAAATTAGCGAGATAAAAAAAACATGCACCGGAATACGTAGTAAATTGAATTTCATTCACTTTGACCACCGGCCTCCTGACACAACCAGGTGTAAGCCTATACCTACTGATTAATCAACAAATTCATTTCATTACTATGGCAAACCTTTTTCACATACTTGATATCTACTGTACGAAATGTACACACTACATTTACAATGAAACCAAGAATATCGGTTCCCTAACGTAATACAAAGTATACAAGATCTATATTGAATAATATGCCTCTTATGATATCCAGATCACACTATATTCAATCAATTGATATTTTCGTATAATAACGCTACCTTGACCATCCTTCGTTTGATAGCTAAAATTACTGAGATACAACAACAAAAACTCAGCTCATAATCTGGTTGACACAACCAAAGCTGATCATCCTGTAACAGAGGTACAAAAACACGTCCGGTAATGAGCCCTAGAGACATGTCAAGTAGCAACATCGGCGTGGAGCTCAAATCTACAGCCTCAGCTGGCCCACCGAAATAAGGAAAAACTAAATATGGATTTCTGATTACTATCACTGAAACCACTACAATCACAGCAAAATGAATCAAATTGCTCCCCGCCGAATGTCGCCATGGTGTATGTATGAGACATTAAATCAAGCGGCAGATGCACCGGCAGTGGCGTAGGCGTGGAAATATTTATATGCGGAATTTTAAACATCCAATCTTTATCAAGACAAACCGATAAATTATCATACCTATCAATATACTTGGCACCATTGATAGCCGCCCGCAACACATTCACAGTAGACCATGCATGTGGCAACACATGAGTGACAGACAATCTGGCAATCGACCGAGCGTCACAGGGATATAACTCAGGAATGAATAACTCCGAGTTGACGTATAACTCACAGTCACAAGGTATTTCCACCTCGATTTCCCCCGTGACCAGATCGACTGGGATCCTGATATAACCCTACATGTCACCGTCAAATCACCATGAACATGCGTCAGTGCGTACTTCTCAACAGCCAACTGCGTAACCCGAGGATGTGTATTTGAATTACACTGAAACGAACCAAATCTCGCCAAGTCGGCAGCTTTACCTCCTTCAAAAAGTTTCCGAACACAACTTTCCCCGCGGAGCTGGTCTGAATTGGAAACAAGTCGAGGAGGCGAACAGAGATTATTTAAATGTGGCTGGCAAGACTTGAGGTTTCTGCCGTTAATTTCAACTAACTCTTCACCACTAGTGGCAGTATAAGTAGGCTCGGTACTTGAGGTACACGTAGAATTGTGCCAAGCAGAAGGAACAGTACTAAACTCGTACAACTTCCATGACTTACCAAGCTTAGAGATAAGAACTTGAATAGAAACTGGAACTTTATTTTCAGAAATAATGCACTGCGCCACTTCAAGTTTATACAAAGATTGCACCTCGTCAGGCCTGATAGTTAACCTGCGATGGTCTGCCAGAAGAGATGATCTAACCGTACCAAGTCCTCATGAGGGATTCCAGGAGGAACCACTCGAGCAGGAATTAGCTGTCATCCTTGCAATCAGACAAAATCTCAATCCGAAAGACTGAATGTCTGAAATACTTCCTGCCTGTCTGCCCTTGTCCGTCTTTGTCGCTGCGTCTGCTTGCACGTGGTGTGAGCCTACCTGCCCCTTGGCCACCTGACACTGCACTTTCTTCCCGCCTGTCTGCCCTTGTCTGTCCTTGTCGCTGCGTCTGCTTGCACGTGGTGTGAGCCTACCTGCCCCTTGGCCACCTGACACTGCACTTTCTTCCCGCCTGTCTGCCCTTGTCTGTTCTTGTCGCTGCGTCTGCTTGCGCGTGGTGTGAGCCTACCTGCCCCTTGGCCACCTGACACTGCACTTTCTTCCCGCCTGTCTGCCCTTGTCCGTCTTTGTCGCTGCGTCTGCTTGCACGTGGTGTGAGCCTACCTGCCCCTTGGCCACCTGACACTGCACTTTCTTCCCGCCTGTCTGCCCTTGTCTGTCCTTGTCGCTGCGTCTGCTTGCGCGTGGTGTGAGCCTACCTGCCCCTTGGCCACCTGACACTGCACTTTCTTCCCGCCTGTCTGCCCTTGTCTGTCCTTGTCGCTGCGTCTGTTTGCACGTGGTGTTAGCCTACCTGCCCCTTGGCCACCTGACACTGCACTTTTTTCCCGCCTGTCTGGCCTTGTCTGTCCTTGTCGCTTCGATGTAACTATCATGTTGGGATGAAATAATGATCTAGTTTTCCTATTAAAAGATGATTATGATCGATTGAGTTCCCTTGAGACGCGATGTTGATTATTTATCTGTTGTCAATACGAACCTTTAGTGACTGGCCTTGTGTGTCATAGATCTTCCCTTCGCCGTACACAACTATTTGCGGGTCTAACTATATTCCCATGTGCCTTTTTGACTTTATGTCTGTCTTCTGAGTCCTGCAACCCTCTGAATTAAGTGGGCCTATATTTAGATCTCACTTATTCTGATTGTCCGGAATTTTGTACCTTCTTTTGGATGTGATAATGCCTTTTTCTAACCGCTGATGTTGTGTGTGTAGTCGTTGGCTAGGTGTCTAGGATGTGTTATAAAACTTTATACTTTACTTCCCCAAGTGAGCCAGGCCAAAAAAAATACCATTTCAGAATTTAAGTTCGCAGACCTTCGCATACAGGTCGCACTTGATTATATAATGTACCAAGATTATTCCGCTTGAAAACTGAGAGGATTGACCCTACTCCCTACGGTCCCGTAAAACATTATAAGTGAACTCTCTTTTTGTGCCTGTGAATATCAAAATAGGCCCATATTGTATATTTGACTATCTATGGTATTGAAATTAAGGTATTATCCAAATTCGCGTTGTTGGTATGTTTCGTTTTGTCATTGCGATGTAGTATGAACCGTGATCGAACCTAGGACTTTGGTATGTCTACTCTTTGAACTGTGTGTACTATATCGCCGTATACGTTAGGTGTTGTGTAGTAACAAGTTGTGAGTATTTGTATTTGGCACTTTTCCCTTGATTTGGGGAGTTATCATCCCTTGTTTAAGTGTTGTGGGTTTCTTTGTTTGAAATATGTTTACACGTGTAACCGTCCCCACTTATGGTTTTCTCGTATGTTTAATTTGACTTTGATATTCGTTCATTTTCATTTTTCATCCCGCCTCAATTGTTGCGAAGAACCAAATTGTTTTTGTTCAATTTTAATATAATCCCTTAATTGTTGTCTCATCATCATTTGCGGCTGACTTTTCGCGGAAGCAATTTCAGACGTTGGTATTTGTCTATAAGAATTGATGTCCTGTCCGACCTATTATGTGCAACTATATATTTTGCCCTATTTGTTTTCATGCTAAGAATGTCTTGATTAGTTTAGGCACTTTTAGGTCAGCTTTATGTAGATTTGGGCTCTGTCCCAATGCTATTGTGGATGCTGCTTCTGCATACGTAATGTTATTAGACTTTTCTGTTTCATGGTTTCCAGTTCTGACGCTGTCATTTGAGTTTGTGTCTTCCATATTGTTACAACCTGATTTTGTATGTCGAAATTTAGAAGAGATTTGGACTGAGGGTGTAGCGAGGTATTTAGTGAAGTAGCTCTTGCTTATGAATTATGAGAGGCAGGTTGTGGGATCGTGAAGATAAAACACAAGATTTAATTATACTGACTTTGGTTATTTTATTGGCACTGAACAGGAGAAATGAATTGAACAATTGAAATTGAATTAACGTGTATCAATAATGAAACCAATAACGGACCGACGAGCTTAGAATTTATAATAGTGGAGATAAACGGTCAACAAGACCGATACTCAGCCCGCGAAGGTTGACCTGGCCCAGGAGAGTACGTCGAGATAAACAGCGGCACGCGTGAGATGTTGACGACAGCGGCTCGACTGTTCCTCTTGATCACTATCTTCCAAAAGAGACCGAGTTCCCTTATCACACACGCATTTATACACACACCTCACTTGATGTTAAGTGTCCGGTCAGTCGATACAGCGGCACGCGTGAGATGTTGACGACAGCGGCTCGACTGTTCCTCTTGATCACTATCTTCCAAAAGAGACCGAGTTCCCTTATCACACACGCATTTATACATACACCTCACTTGATGTCAAGTGTCCGGTCAGTCGATACAGCGGCACGCGTGAGATGTTGACGACAGCGGCTCGACTGTTCCTCTTGATCACTATCTTCCAAAAGAGACCGAGTTCCCTTATCACACACGCATTTATACATACACCTCACTTGATGTTAAGTGTCCGGTCAGTCGATACAGCGGCACGCGTGAGATGTTGACGACAGCGGCTCGACTGTTCCTCTTGATCACTATCTTCCAAAAGAGACCGAGTTCCCTCATCACACACGCATTTATACATACACCTCACTTGATGTTAAGTGTCCGGTCAGTCGATACAGCGGCACGCGTGAGATGTTGACGACAGCGGCTCGACTGTTCCTCTTGATCACTATCTTCCAAAAGAGACCGAGTTCCCTTATCACACACGCATTTATACATACACCTCACTTGATGTTAAGTGTCCGGTCAGTCGATACAGCGGCACGCGTGAGATGTTGACGACAGCGGCTCGACTGTTCCTCTTGATCACTATCTTCCAAAAGAGACCGAGTTCCCTTATCACACACGCATTCATACATACACCTCACTTGATGTTAAGTGTCTGGTCAGTCGATTGGGCCATTCACGCTGACTGAGTGAATGTATAGTTCATTCTCCCTAACGACCGACGTCGGAACATTCAGCGTGATAAATGTCGATGAGTGGTTAATGGTCGATTAGAATGGAAATTATAAATAAGAATAACAGTAGTCTTGACTACTGTGACACACCCCGTTTTCCTTTGATACTCGATCCGAGTGTCAGGGGTGAACTCAAAATTAATATAATGAGAAAAGAATGGAAAAAATAAGAAAGAAATAACATGGATGATTTGAATTGAATGATAAAAACACCAAATAAACAAATAAAAATGAATGATGATATTCATAATCAGTTTTCCCATTAAGAAGTGTATGTGCGTGTGCGACGAGTGCGTACTCCCCGAGTCCTGGCTATTACATACGTGGGCTGATGAAGTGAAGTGACTGTTGAAAATGGGGAAGTCTTAGATAGAATACGAAATGTCGGTCCGGTTAGTTTCATCGCTGATAGAGATAATAAGTCGATATAATAAAAAATTGAAGATCCCCCAATGATGACGAAGGTAATATATAAGAAACAATGATAATAGGCAATAATAATTCAATACATAAATGAGCTGTCCATCGAATTCGTTGAAATTAAGAAGTGTATGAATAATTAAAATCTAAATCTAAACATTGGCTAAACCTTTTATATTTCAACGCACTATTTCGGATTATTATTGCTTGAAGGATAATCGTACGCTTCGGTCTTGATCCTTCAGGCTCCTCAAAGGTTGGATTGAAGATGGTGATTGATAGGGTCACCGCATCTTCTCCGCTCGGTGGAAGTCTGCGTGTAGACGAAACATAATATTAGCTGTCATCAAATATCTAGTGACACACAGGTCAAGTCCTCAAAGCAGAACAATTTCAAGCTTCGATAATAATATCCTCAGTCGGTTGGCCATCTGCACCAGAAATCTCAGCCTCCCATCGCTGGCCCGATCTGATAGTGCCGATTTCATTGAACGTAATCACTCTACGAGCCACTGGAGGATTTCCAGAGTCTATCAGTGTAGGGTTGGTACCGTGCCCTATATCCACCTGGGAAGAAGCCATGACATTTTCCTTGTGGTAGAAATTCCAAATATCCCTACCGAATTTGAATATTAGAAAGATAACGAGAGAAAAAACAATACAAACAAAAATTATATAATTTATTTTGATTAGTTCAATCGTATCCTGTGCTTGATCCGATGCCGCGGCTGGTCGTGGGACCCATGGCAGGACCAAGTATGGATTTCTAATAACTATAATTCCTACTAAAAATATCGTTAGTCCGTTGATTACTCCTCCCCAAAATGAATGGTCCGTTAGATCTTCCCAATGAGACAAGTGGAGAAAATGTGGAGCAGACGGTTGGACTATGGGTAACGGTGTAATTTTGTCCACATAAATGTGTGGTATCTTTTGAGTCCAATTGAAGTCTGAGCAATCCGAAAGATTATTATATAATGGTCTGAAGATCGAGTCCGTCAGGGCTGGCTGTACTCCATGCATGTGGAAGTATATGCGTGACTTTCACCTGTTCAATTGTCTGTGAGTCACACAGATAGAGTCCAGGGATGATTATCTCCCGTCCAACTTTAACCTCACAGTCACATGGGATATGTATCTCCAACGCACCCGTGGCATTTATTGAAGGAACAGTAATGTCTCCACTTCCGTGTAACCAACAATTCACTGACAGGTTTTGTCTTATGTGTGTCAACGCATATTTCTCGCTTGACAATTGCGTTACAATTGAATCAGTATTCGCTACGCAATGAAAAGAGCAATAACGCGATAGCGAACAAGTAGAGCAACCCACGAAAAACTTTCGAACACAGCTACTGACTAAGTCTGAATTTAATTTTGATAATAGCCTTGGCAAGAGACAGAGACCCGAAATGTATGGATCGCAATGTTGCAAATTGTTTCCCGTTATTTCAATCAGTGTATTGTCACTAATCGCGAGCAAAGTATACTTAATATCCAATGAGCAAGTTTGATTGGACCAGGCAAATGGAATATTTTTAAAATCGAATAATCGCCAATTGCGATTTAAAGTTTGAATCGGAACTTTGACTGTGATCAAAATTTTATCTTTCGAAATAATACATGTTGCAAGATTCAATTTATAATATCGTGTTATCTCTTCGGGGTGCACCGACAACTGACGGGAATCAGCTCGCAACTTTGCTTGTAATTTCACTGAATCGTTATATAGAGTGTCCGGGCTGACCACTACTTTTGGGATATGTCCGTCCTTAAAGTCAGCTAATATATTAAACCGAAAAATAGACTGCACAATTTGAATTTGCCGTAGTGCCAAGGCTACAATCATACTGACTTGTTGTTTACTTTTTACCATAGAATATTCCGCTACCCTATCCGTTTCGTTTTTCAATAGCTCCAAAGATTTGTTGATTTGATTTTGATAGGTATGTCCGGTATCAGTAATATAAGTTGTCAATTCATTATCAAATTTTTCAAGAGATGACATTAAATTTTTAAGTAAACCGTGGTCCAAGTGAACGGCATTATCAAGCTGTTTTAGCTGATGCGCGTAGCTTTCTTAATTGTGATAAATGTTACGAACATCTTTTTTCGTAGCCACATCGCAACACCAACTTACTGCCTTGCCTATCCAACTCAAACCACGTTTTATTATGTGTTTATCTGCATTATGTAAGTTTGTGGGCCAGTTTTCACCCAGGCTCTGGTCCAATTTTTAAATGATAATTGTTCATTAAGTGATAGAGACCAAAGTGCTATGTCACACTCCTCTGATTTATTAATTTAGTCACAGAAGCATGTATGAAAGGAATCCGTTTAAACTTTCTGAATCATTGACGGCCATTCGCCTTGATGAACAATAGGTACCGTTGATGCATATGGTAAAGAATTTTGAATCTCCGACCAGAAGCCTCGTGATACCACCGCCACCCCTAGATCATAGAGAAATTGGAGATCGGCATTGGTCCTAGTCGTCCCATTGCCGACCCTACTCACTGCGCGTGACCCAGTTATTAATGCTACCCAGCACGATAATATCCACCAGCATGACGTGTTCATGATGTCCTAGTCGAATAGCTGACTCGTGTAGACTTATACTAGGGAAAGATGAACAAAGTATCAATAACAAATATCACAAATCCTGCCAAACCAAATCAACATAAATACTTGAGTTGTCCTCTAGCAAATATAAATATATAAAAATATAAATAGTAGGCCTGAATATAATAAAATCCAGGTGTACTGTATACAATAATGAAACAATCCGAATATCAGCTATCAATAATAATATTTGAGAATAAAGAAATAAATTATCGATGGTACCCGAAAGTGTACCAGCCGCCTATCTTTTATCTCATGAACCTGTTTAACGACCATCTCAGCATCGTCAGAAATATCGAGGGTTATCTTATACGTTGGGTTCGTCCCCTTCCCGGACATTAGCAGTCGGACAAAATCTTTGGGTCGGTTGGCCTATAGCTGATACTATCATATTAGAACAAAAAATTCCCAACAGAAAAAAACATTCACATACAAACAACAACAGCAACACAAATTCAAAAGAAAAAGAAAAGAAACAGAGTCAATTCCACTCGAGAAAAACGATAATTTCAATCCGAAATAAATTCAAAACTTCGCGATGAAAGGAAGTTAAAAACGCACCTCCACCAATGTTACAACCTGATTTTGTATGTCGAAATTTGGAAAAGATTTGGACTGAAAATGTAGCGAGGTATTTAGTGAAGTAGCTCATGCTTATGAATTATGAGAGGCAGGTTGTGGGATCGTGAAGATAAAACACAAGATTTAATTATACTGACTTTGGTTATTTTATTGGCACTGAACAGAAGAAATGAATTGAATAATTGAAATGAAATTAACGTGTATCAATAATGAAACCAATAACGGACCGACGAGCTTAGAATTTATAATAGTGGAATTAAACGGTCAACAAGACCGATACTCAGCCCGCGAAGGTTGACATGGCCCAGGAGAGTACGTCGAGATAAACAGCGGCACGCGTGAGATGTTGACGACAGTGGCTTGACTGTTCCTCTTATCACTATCTTCCAAAAGAGACCGAGTTCCCTTATCACACACGCATTTATACATACACCTCACTTGATGTTAAGTGTCCGGTCAGTCGATACAGCGGCACGCGTGAGATGTTGACGACAGCGGCTCGACTGTTCCTCTTATCACTATCTTCCAAAAGAGACCGAGTTCCCTTATCACACACGCATTTATACATACACCTCACTTGATGTTAAGTGTCCGGTCAGTCGATACAGCGGCACGCGTGAGATGTTGACGACAGCGGCTCGACTGTTCCTCTTATCACTATCTTCCAAAAGAGACCGAGTTCCCTTATCACACACGCATTTATACATACACCTCACTTGATGTTAAGTGTCCGGTCAGTCGATACAGCGGCACGCGTGAGATGTTGACGACAGCGGCTCGACTGTTCCTCTTGATCACTATCTTCCAAGAGAGACCGAGTTCCCTTATCACACACGCATTTATACATACACCTCACTTGATGTTAAGTGTCCGGTCAGTCGATACAGCGGCACGCGTGAGATGTTGACGACAGCGGCTCGACTGTTCCTCTTGATCACTATCTTCCAAAAGAGACCGAGTTCCCTTATCACACACGCATTTATACATACACCTCACTTGATGTTAAGTGTCCGGTCAGTCGATACAGCGGCACGCGTGAGATGTTGACGACAGCGGCTCGACTGTTCCTCTTATCACTATCTTCCAAAAGAGACCGAGTTCCCTTATCACACACGCATTTATACATACACCTCACTTGATGTTAAGTGTCCGGTCAGTCGATACAGCGGCACGCGTGAGATGTTGACGACAGCGGCTCGACTGTTCCTCTTGATCACTATCTTCCAAAAGAGACCGAGTTCCCTTATCACACACGCATTTATACATACACCTCACTTGATGTTAAGTGTCCGGTCAGTCGATACAGCGGCACGCGTGAGATGTTGACGACAGCGGCTCGACTGTTCCTCTTGATCACTATCTTCCAAAAGAGACCGAGTTCCCTTATCACACACGCATTTATACATACACCTCACTTGATGTTAAGAGTCCGGTCAGTCGATACAGCGGCACGCGTGAGATGTTGAAGACAGCGGCTCGACTGTTCCTCTTGATCACTATCTTCCAAAAGAGACCGAGTTCCCTTATCACACACGCATTTATACATACACCTCACTTGATGTTAAGTGTCCGGTCAGTTGATACAGCGGCACGCGTGAGATGTTGACGACAGCGGCTCGACTGTTCCTCTTGATCACTATCTTCCAAAAGAGACCGAGTTCCCTTATCACACACGCATTTATACATACACCTCACTTGATGTTAAGTGTCCGGTCAGTCGATACAGCGGCACGCGTGAGATGTTGACGACAGCGGCTCGACTGTTCCTCTTGATCACTATCTTCCAAAAGAGACCGAGTTCCCTTATCACACACGCATTTATACATACACCTCACTTGATGTTAAGTGTCCGGTCAGTCGATACAGCGGCACGCGTGAGATGTTGACGACAGCGGCTCGACTGTTCCTCTTGATCACTATCTTCCAAAAGAGACCGAGTTCCCTTATCACACACGCATTTATACATACACCTCACTTGATGTTAAGAGTCCGGTCAGTCGATACAGCGGCACGCGTGAGATGTTGACGACAGCGGCTCGACTGTTCCTCTTGATCACTATCTTCCAAAAGAGACCGAGTTCCCTTATCACACACGCATTTATACATACACCTCACTTGATGTTAAGTGTCCGGTCAGTCGATACAGCGGCACGCGTGAGATGTTGACGACAGCGGCTTGACTGTTCCTCTTGATCACTATCTTCCAAAAGAGACCGAGTTCCCTTATCACACACGCATTTATACATACACCTCACTTGATGTTAAGTGTCCGGTCAGTCGATACAGCGGCACGCGTGAGATGTTGACGACAGCGGCTCGACTGTTCCTCTTGATCACTATCTTCTGAAAGAGACCGAGTTCCCTTATCACACACGCATTTATACATACACCTCACTTGATGTTAAGTGTCCGGTCAGTCGATACAGCGGCACGCGTGAGATGTTGACGACAGTGGCTCGACTGTTCCTCTTGATCACTATCTTCCAAAAGAGACCGAGTTCCCTCATCACACACGCATTTATACATACACCTCACTTGATGTTAAGTGTCCGGTCAGTCGATACAGCGGCACGCGTGAGATGTTGACGACAGCGGCTCGACTGTTCCTCTTGATCACTATCTTCCAGAAGAGACCGAGTTCCCTTATCACACACGCATTTATACATACACCTCACTTGATGTCATGTGCCCGGTCAGTCGATACAGCGGCACGCGTGAGATGTTGACGACAGCGGCTCGACTGTTCCTCTTGATCACTATCTTCCAAAAGAGACCGAGTTCCCTTATCACACACGCATTTATACATACACCTCACTTGATGTTAAGTGTCCGGTCAGTCGATACAGCGGCACGCGTGAGATGTTGACGACAGCGGCTCGACTGTTCCTCTTGATCACTATCTTCCAAAAGAGACCGAGTTCCCTTATCACACACGCATTTATACATACACCTCACTTGATGTTAAGTGTCCGGTCAGTCGATACAGCGGCACGCGTGAGATGTTGACGACAGCGGCTCGACTGTTCCTCTTGATCACTATCTTCTAGAAGAGACCGAGTTCCCTTATCACACACGCATTTATACATACACCTCACTTGATGTTAAGTGTCCGGTCAGTCGATACAGCGGCACGCGTGAGATGTTGACGACAGCGGCTCGACTGTTCCTCTTGATCACTATCTTCCAAAAGAGACCGAGTTCCCTTATCACACACGCATTTATACATACACCTCACTTGATGTTAAGTGTCCGGTCAGTCGATACAGCGGCACGCGTGAGATGTTGACGACAGCGGCTCGACTGTTCCTCTTGATCCCTATCTTCCAAAAGAGACCGAGTTCCCTTATCACACACGCATTTATACATACACCTCACTTGATGTTAAGTGTCCGGTCAGTCGATACAGCGGCACGCGTGAGATGTTGACGACAGCGGCTCGACTGTTCCTCTTGATCACCATCTTCTAAAAGAGGCCGAGTTCCCTCATCACACACGCATTTATACATACACCTCACTTGATGTCAATTGTCCGGTCAGTCGATACAGAGGCACGCGTGAGATGTTGACGACAGCGGCTCGACTGTTCCTCTTGTTCACTATCTTCCAGAAGAGACCGAGTTCCCTTATCACACACGCATTTATACTTACACCTCACTTGATGTTAAGTGTCCGGTCAGTCGATACAGCGGCACGCGTGAGATGTTGACGACAGCGGCTCGACTGTTCCTCTTGATCACTATCATCCAAAAGAGACCGAGTTCCCTTATCACACACGCATTCATACATACACCTCACTTGATGTTAATAGTCCGGTCAGTCGATACAGCGGCACGCGTGAGATGTTGACGACAGTGGCTCGACTGTTCCTCTTGATCACTATCTTCTAAAACAGACCGAGTTCCCTTATCACACACGCATTTATACATACACCTCACTTGATGTTAAGTGTCCGGTCAGTCGATACAGCGGCACGCGTGAGATGTTGACGACAGCGGCTCGACTGTTCCTCTTGATCACTATCATCCAAAAGAGACCGAGTTCCCTTATCACACACGCATTTATACATACACCTCACTTGATGTCAAGTGTCCGGTCAGTCGATACAGCGGCACGCGTGAGATGTTGACGACAGCGGCTCGACTGTTCCTCTTGATCACTATCTTCTAAAAGAGACCGAGTTCCCTTATCACACACGCATTTATACATACACCTCACTTGATGTTAAGTGTCCGGTCAGTCGATACAGCGGCACGTGTGAGATGTTGACGACAGCGGCTCGACTGTTCCTCTTGATCACTATCTTCCAAAAGAGACCGAGTTCCCTTATCACACACGCATTTATACATACACCTCACTTGATGTTGAGTGTCCGGTCAGTCGATACAGCGGCACGCGTGAGATGTTGACGACAGCGGCTCGACTGTTCCTCTTGATCACTATCTTCCAGAAGAGACCGAGTTCCCTCATCACACACGCATTTATACATACACCTCACTTGATGTTAAGTGTCCGGTCAGTCGATACAGCGGCACGCGTGAGATGTTGACGACAGAGGCTCGACTGTTCCTCTTGATCACTATCTTCCAGAAGAGACCGAGTTCCCTCATCACATACGCATTTATACATACACCTCACTTGATGTTAAGTGTCCGGTCAGTCGATACAGCGGCACGCGTGAGATGTTGACGACAGAGGCTCGACTGTTCCTCTTGATCACTATCTTCCAAAAGAGACCGAGTTCCCTCATCACACACGCATTCATACACACACCTCACTTGATGTTAAAAGTCCGGTCAGTCGATACAGCGGCACGCGTGAGATGTTGACGACAGCGGCTTGACTGTTCCTCTTGATCACTATCTTCCAAAAGAGACCGAGTTCCCTCATCACACACGCATTTATACATACACCTCACTTGATGTTAAGTGTCCGGTCAGTCGATACAGCGGCACGCGTGAGATGTTGACGACAGCGGCTCGACTGTTCCTCTTGATCACTATCTTCCAAAAGAGACCGAGTTCCCTTATCACACACGCATTTATACATACACCTCACTTGATGTTAAGTGTCCGGTCAGTCTATACAGCGGCACGCGTGAGATGTTGACGACAGAGGCTCGACTGTTCCTCTTGATCACTATCTTCCAAAAGAGACCGAGTTCCCTTATCACACACGCATTTATACATACACCTCACTTGATGTTAAGTGTCCGGTCAGTCTATACAGCGGCACGCGTGAGATGTTGACGACAGCGGCTTGACTGTTCCTCTTGATCACTATCTTCCAAAAGAGACCGAGTTCCCTTATCACACACGCATTTATACATACACCTCACTTGATGTTAAGTGTCCGGTCAGTCTATACAGCGGCACGCGTGAGATGTTGACGACAGCGGCTTGACTGTTCCTCTTGATCACTATCTTCCAAAAGAGACCGAGTTCCCTTATCACACACGCATTTATACATACACCTCACTTGATGTCAATTGTCCGGTCAGTCGATACAGCGGCACGCGTGAGATGTTGACGACAGCGGCTCGACTGTTCCTCTTGTTCACTATCTTCCAGAAGAGACCGAGTTCCCTTATCACACACGCATTTATACTTACACCTCACTTGATGTTAAGTGTCCGGTCAGTCGATACAGCGGCACGCGTGAGATGTTGACGACAGCGGCTCGACTGTTCCTCTTGATCACTATCTTCCAAAAGAGACCGAGTTCCCTTATCACACACGCATTTATACATACACCTCACTTGATGTTAAGTGTCCGGTCAGTCGATACAGCGGCACGCGTGAGATGTTGACGACAGCGGCTCGACTGTTCCTCTTGATCACTATCTTCCAAAAGAGACCTAGTTCCCTTATCACACACGCATTTATACATACACCTCACTTGATGTTAAGTGTCCGGTCAGTCGATACAGCGGCACGCGTGAGATGTTGACGACAGCGGCTCGACTGTTCCTCTTGATCACTATCTTCCAAAAGAGACCGAGTTCCCTTATCACACACGCATTTATACATACACCTCACTTGATGTTAAGAGTCCGGTCAGTCGATACAGCGGCACGCGTGAGATGTTGAAGACAGCGGCTCGACTGTTCCTCTTGATCACTATCTTCCAAAAGAGACCGAGTTCCCTTATCACACACGCATTTATACATACACCTCACTTGATGTTAAGTGTCCGGTCAGTCGATACAGCGGCACGCGTGAGATGTTGACGACAGCGGCTCGACATTTCCTCTTGATCACTATCATCCAAAAGAGACCGAGTTCCCTTATCACACACGCATTCATACATACACCTCACTTGATGTTAATAGTCCGGTCAGTCGATACAGCGGCACGCGTGAGATGTTGACGACAGCGGCTCGACTGTTCCTCTTGATCACTATCTTCTAAAAGAGACCGAGTTCCCTTATCACACACGCATTTATACATACACCTCACTTGATGTTAAGTGTCCGGTCAGTCGATACAGCGGCACGTGTGAGATGTTGACGACAGCGGCTCGACTGTTCCTCTTGATCACTATCTTCCAAAAGAGACCGAGTTCCCTCATCACACACGCATTTATACATACACCTCACTTGATGTTAAGAGTCCGGTCAGTCGATACAGCGGCACGCGTGAGATGTTGACGACAGCGGCTTGACTGTTCCTCTTGATCACTATCTTCCAAAAGAGACCGAGTTCCCTCATCACACACGCATTTATACATACACCTCACTTGATGTTAAGTGTCCGGTCAGTCGATACAGCGGCACGCGTGAGATGTTGACGACAGCGGCTCGACTGTTCCTCTTGATCACTATCTTCCAAAAGAGACCGAGTTCCCTTATCACACACGCATTTATACATACACCTCACTTGATGTTAAGTGTCCGGTCAGTCGATACAGCGGCACGCGTGAGATGTTGACGACAGCGGCTCGACTGTTCCTCTTGATCACTATCTTCCAAAAGAGACCGAGTTCCCTTATCACACACGCATTTATACATACACCTCACTTGATGTTAAGTGTCCGGTCAGTCGATACAGCGGCACGCGTGAGATGTTGACGACAGCGGCTCGACTGTTCCTCTTGATCACCATCTTCTAAAAGAGGCCGAGTTCCCTTATCACACACGCATTCATACACACACCTCACTTGATGTTAAGTGTCCGGTCAGTCGATACAGCGGCACGCGTGAGATGTTGACGACAGCGGCTCGACTGTTCCTCTTGATCACTATCTTCCAAAAGAGACCGAGTTCCCTCATCACACACGCATTTATACATACACCTCACTTGATGTTAAGTGTCCGGTCAGTCGATACAGCGGCACGCGTGAGATGTTGACGACAGCGGCTCGACTGTTCCTCTTGATCACTATCTTCCAAAAGAGACCGAGTTCCCTCATCACACACGCATTTATACATACACCTCACTAGATGTTAAGAGTCCGGTCAGTCGATTCAGCGGCACGCGTGAGATGTTGACGACAGCGGCTCGACTGTTCCTCTTGATCACTATCTTCCAGAAGAGACCGAGTTCCCTCATCACACACGCATTTATACACACACCTCACTTGATGTTAAGTGTCCGGTCAGTCGATATAGGGCCATTTACGCTGACTAAGTAAATGTATAGTTCATTCTCCCTAACGACCGACGTCGGAACATTCAGCGTGATAAATGTCGATGAGTGGTTAATGGTCGATTAGAATAGAAATTATAAATAAGAATAACAGTAGTCTTGACTACTGTGACATACCCCATTTTCCTTTGATACTCGACCCGAGTGTCAGGTGTGAACTTAAAATTAATTAAATGAGAAAAAAATGAGAAAAAAAATGAATGACATAGATAAATTAAATTTAATCGAATGATGAAAACACCAAATGAACAAATAAAAATGAATGATGATATTCATAATCAGTTTTCCCATTAAGAAGTATATGTGCGTGTGCGACGAGTGGATGTCTCGGTGCGTACTCCCCGAGTCCTGGCTATTACATACGTGGTCTGATGAAGTGAATTGACAGTTGAAAATGGGGAAGCCTTAGATAAAATGCGAAATGTCGGTCCGGTTATTTTCATCGCCCATAGAGAAAATAAATCGATATAATAAAAAATTGAAGATCCCCCAATGATGACGAAGGTAATATATAAGAAACAATGATAATAAGCAATAATAATCCAATACATAAATGGGCTGTCCATCGAATTCGTTGAAATTGAGAAGTGTATGAATAATCAAAATCTAAATCTAAACATTGGCTAAACCTTTTATATTTTAATGCACTATTTCGGATTATTATTGCTTGAAGGATAATCGTACGCTTCGGTCTTGTTCCTTCAGGCTCCTCAAAGGTTGGATTGAAGATGGTGATTGATAGGGTCACCGCATCTTCTCCGCTCGGTGGAAGTCTGCGTGTAGACGAAACATGATATTAGCTGTCATCAAATATCTAGTGACACACAGGTCACGTCCTCAAAGCAGAACAATTTCAAGCTCCGATAATAATATCCTCAGTCGGTTGGCCATCTGCACCAGAAATCTCAGCCTCCCATCGCTGGCCCGATCTGATAGTGCCGATTTCATTTAACGTAATCACTCTACGAGCCACTGGAGGATATCCAGAGTCTATCAGTGTAGGGTTGGTACCTTGCCCTATATCCACCTGGGAAAAAGCCATGACATTTTCCTTGTGGTAGAAATTCCAAATATTTCTACCGAATTAAAATATTAGAAAGATAACGAGAAAAAAAACCCAATACAAACAAAAAGTATACAATTTATTTTGATTAGTTCAATCGTATCCTGTACTTGATCCGATGCCGCGGCTGGTCGTGGGACCCATGGCAGGACCAAGTATGGATTTCTAATAACTATAATTCCTACTAAAAATATCGTTAGTCCGTTGATTACCCCTCCCCAAAATGAATGGTCCGTTAGATCTTCCCAATGAGACAAGTGGAGGAAATGTGGAGCAGACGGTTGGACTATGGGTAACGGTGTAATTTTGTCCACATAAATGTGTGGTATCTTTTGAGTCCAATTGAAATCTGAGCAATCCGAAAGATTATTATATAATGGTCTGAAGATCGAGTCCGTCAGGGCTGGCTGTACTCCATGCATGTGGAAGTATATGCGTGACTTTCACCTGTTCAATTGTCTGTGAGTCACACAGATAGAGTCCAGGGATGATTATCTCCCGTCCAACTTTAACCTCACAGTCACATGGGATATGTATCTCCAACACACCTGTGGCATTTATTGAAGGAACAGTAATGTCTCCACTTCCGTGTAACCGACAATTCACTGACAGGTTTTTTCTTATGTGTCAACGCATATTTCTCGCTTGACCGCACCTCCACCAATGTTACAACCTGATTTTGTATGTCGAAATTTAGAAAAGATTTGGACTAAAGGTGTAGCGAGGTATTTAGTGAAGTAGCTCTTGCTTATGAATTATGAGGGGCAGGTTGTGGGATCGTGAAGATAAAACACAAGATTTAATTATACTGACTTTGGTTATTTTATTGGCACTGAAATGCCTGAAGAAATGAATTGAAAAATTGAAATGAAATTAACGTGTATCAATAATGAAACCAATAAAAGACCGACGAGCTTAGAATTTATAATAGTGGAATTAAACGGTCAACAAGACCGATACTCAGCCCGCGATGGTTGACCTGGCCCAGGAGAGTACGTCGAGATAAACAGCGGCACGCGTGAGATGTTGACGACAGTGGCTTGACTGTTCCTCTTGATCACTATCTTCCAAAAGAGACCGAGTTCCCTTATCACACGCGCATTTATACATACACCTCACTAGATGTTAAGTGTCCGGTCAGTCGATACAGCGGCACGCGTGAGATGTTGACGACAGCGGCTCGACTGTTCCTCTTGATCACTATCTTCCAGAAGAGACCGAGTTCCCTTATCACACACGCATTTATACATACACCTCACTTGATGTTAAGAGTCCGGTCAGTCGATACAGCGGCACGCGTGAGATGTTGACGACAGCGGCTTGACTGTTCCTCTTGATCACTATCTTCCAGAAGAGACCGAGTTTCCTTATCACACACGCATTTATACACACACCTCACTTGATGTTAAGGCTCCACTAGTCACTCTCAAAACTATTTCGGGCAAGATAGGCAAGCCCTTTATACAGGGACGAAATTTGAGTTGCCTAGATAGGTTACAGGGTTTGACCCGTCAGCTGACAAATTGGTAGTTTGATTTATTACTGTCAAAGCAAAATATGCCGCCGAACGTTTTGCAGGATTGAAGCTTCCAACCGTTAGTGATAATTGTGATGATAGACGGTCAATTGAGACCCTCAATACAGTGGAATGAAGATATTAAAAGTGATCGAGCTCAAGAATAGATCAGGTTACAGCGTTATCAGCTGCTCTGACGTGATATTTATTATGGACGATTCACTGGACGCGAGGGAAAAACAATCATGAACTCGCAATCCTGTGTTGCTGAACGTGTAGTTTACACGAATGATGAATTTGTCAACAAGTTTTTTATATTCTAATATTTGTATATTTATTCATTCATTTCATTTTCATGTATATATTTATTTTTACTCTACATCTATCTCATATTGATAGATTTCTATTTTTTTAATGTATATTCAATCAAAAAAGTTGATTTCTACAACCAATGGTCGCCTAATCTTTAGGGTCCAAATCTGCAGTGGATATAAAAAAAACGCTTTCTCAATTCAAAATCAAAAATCTACTTGTTTTCTAAAAAATATTTACCTTTTAATCTATCATGAACATTTTAATGATTTTCACTAATTTATAGGCTCATATATAAATACTTGAGCCCTGGAGAGGATGAGACCATTGCTCGTAAGTCGTAGGGTCGATTAAGTAGGCCTACACATTATCACGATTAAATAATCCAATGTTGTATATTTTATTTATGAGATGGAATAACTTTAAATGTTATCTGATTTCATCTGTAAAACGGAGAACTGAAGAAACTCTCCATATAGGACTGTCTATAAAATAATTAATGTAATATCATTTTTTGAATGAATACATTATTTGAAGTGTTGCCGTTCAATCAAGAAATTGTAAGCGATACCGAATAGTGCTATATCAAACATTTCAGAAAATCAGGAATTCCATTCGAACGAATCGAAATGATGATAGGCCTATTGAATATCGATCGAAATTATCGATTTTTTGGTGTCTAAATCACGTTTTTTTTTAAAGTTTTCGAAATTATAAAAGTCGTGATAAAAGTCCGCCTCTACCGAAACTTGCCAGCCACAGAAGTCTTCTACTCCCGAAAAGATTTTTCTCAGAGGCGGACTTTCTATTCCTCCAACTTCCGAAGCCCAATCACAACATTCTCGCCAAAGACAAACTGCGAGTTCGCGGGAATCGAACCCCGAACACCCCCGGGAAAGTTTTTTTCGCCTTCGGTGAATGTCGTACACCAAAAAAGTACGATAAAACACCAACTCTTGCCGAAAACCGTCGCGGGGTTCGGGGTTCGAGTCCTGCGGACTTGTCTTTGATTGCCGCAAAAACGAGTTTTTCACAAATATCTTCCGCAAATGTCCGACGACTATGAAATTTTCCCCGGTGATAGAGGTGATCGATGCCCGCCAGAATCTAGAAACTGCATTCCCCTTTCGCACTTCCGTCGACGGCGGCGGCGTCGAAAGTCCGCGGGACCGCGCCGACACGTACCCGGTCGAACCAGGAGTCCCATCTTATTCGACCGGCACTTTTATGAAAGGACTCGACTAGACCTATCCGAATCTGTTCATCTCGAGTTCGTGCGTTTGTCTGGTAACCCGCAATATCACCGGGAAGGTGAGCACTCTTCGGCCGCCGACACCATTGCTCGGAAAATAGATTTTCCGAAAATAGTTCGGGAAAACGTCGTCTCCTATCCTGTGGTTTTAACCCCGATCGATTTGGCCCACCCGTTTACCCGCCACGGCATGTTTTTCTTTGTGACCACGGCGGCCGACACATTTCAAAAAAAAAAATCGTCAATCGAATTGAATGCGAATTTTTTTTCGATAAATTCGTACATTATCTTATCCGAATTCACGTGCTGGAAAACTCACTGAATCGGGTCACCGATGTGGAAATGGCGAGCATTTCACTTTCGAAAAGATCTGTTCCGTATTCGAGATCAAGGTATAGGTGGGTATTGCAAATCCTACCCCGACCTGATTGGCCACTTTGAAACCCAGAAATTAATTTCTTCTAATCGCCTTTCTCGTCCCGATGGTGGCCATTTTTGGTCATTTTTCGTGTAAACGGACTTTGCAGGAGGGTCCGTATAGCAGCCGGCGGCCGTCCTTCGGCCGTTTCGGACGTATTTTCCGGTCACAACTTTGGCAACGTTTATTGCCGACGGTGAAATTTTCATCGGCTCCAGAGGCAAGATTAATTGCCGCCTGAATCTGAAGACCGCATCGCGCTACCGCACTCGGATCGACGACGACGCCGCCGCCCGGCATCGAAATAACCGGCACCTTCAGGCGACGTTGCGGTCGATTGGAATTTTTTAGCGAGATTTCGTGTCCAGATTCAGATCCAGCGGACTATTTTACGTCTCGAAAAATTTCAATTAAAAAGTGAAAAATCAAAAATCTACTCAATTATTTTCAGGAAATTGCAATTGTTTCATTTTTTCAATATAATTTATAATTTTTTCGAAAACGACCGAACCAAATTAATTGTAACTTCGTAAAAACATGTAGGTAAGGGTCTTTTGAGATCATATTACCATTCTGTTGAAATTTCATCTCGGCGTTTGAATAAAATTGACAAAAATAACCCCTTGTTATTCTCTTATGGGAATTTGCCAAAATACCCGATTTTACTCAAAACCAGTTGAGGTCTATTCTGGTATGACAGCAATCAGCAAATACTTGAACCCTGAAGAGGATGAGACCAGTTACTATTATAAGTCCATGATGAGACCTTTGCTCGTAGGGTGGATTAAGTACACATTATCACGATTTAAATAACCCAATTTTGTATACTTCATCTACGAGACACACACACATCACTCAACTTCAACACATACACACACTCAATACCATCATCAACTTCAACTACATACATACAACTTCATATACTATCTGATTTCGTTTGTAGAACAGAATACTGAAGAAACTGTCCATTAATACAATTTTTTGAATGCATACATTATTTGTAGGGTTGCCGTTCGAGCGAGAATTTGTGAGCGATACCGAATAGTGCTTCATCGAAAATCGATCGAGAATATTGAAATATTAGGAATTCCATTCGATCGAATCGAATTGATAAATGGAATATCGATCGAAATCATTATCGATTTTTTGGTGGTCTGAATATTTTTGTTGTAGTTTTCCGTAATTATTTTGTGACGCGCATAAGGAATTGTCAGTCCCGACATGCACACTCCCAGCGTCAACACAGGACTATGACGTGAGTCCTGACCGAGGATAAGAACCACACAGAATGGTCTCTCTCTATGATGTCTTGTTCGGTAATCCCAAGGGGGAGAAGGACACCAAAAAAAATTTTAGAAGTACTAGGAAAACGCGGGATGCGCGTTGTTAGACGAGCTTATAGGGGTATAGAAATCTAGAATGAAAAATAATTTGTCAACCCAATCTACATCTACAGACCTTGGATCACTCCAAACGTTCAAAAACCTTACGAGAATCAGTTATGTCACGGCCTCCCTCTTCATTCATTTCAATCGTTTTGAATTAATTGGTGACACATTGTTGCTATAGATTTAATTGGTTCCCGTAATAGCCTAAATTGATGGGAAAATGCTTTATAAATGCGTTTTCTTCGTTATTTCTCATCCGATTGATGCGAAAAATCTCTCAAAATGTGCTTAATAGTTTCCTTTATATTCGGCGAAAATTTGAGAGGTCTTGAAAAATTTTGATTTTTCAAGTATTTTCCTCCGGGTTATTCTAATGGGGATTTTTGAAATTTCTAAAATTCATAAAAAAAAAAGTTACGACCCGATAATGCCACAAAACTATACAGATCTAAGTTAGATGAGGAACCATGACGAAACAAAGTTTGAAGTTGATAGCTGTAGCCGTTTGACCTGTGGAGAACCGACAAAAAAACATGAAAAAAAACAAAAAAAACAAAAAAAAAAGAAAAAACATAAAAACGAACACCAATTTTTTTCAGTATGTCAAATTGAATCCTCGCTAAAGCTCGTCTAATTATTACGTTTTATCAACATATTTATTGTGACATTTTTATTTTTTAATGTTAACGGCCAAATTGGTTCTTTGCTTTCGCTCATCCAAGATTATGTGATTGAATCATAAGAAATGAGAATTCTCGTTCTCCTTACGTGATGAATGAATCGTTATACGAATTAAAGGAATAAGGATGAGTGAAATGGCGAAAGGTCGTGGCTCCTGGCATTAGTGACCTATATTTCGGAAGGCCTTCAGCTTCGTCTTGGATATTTACTGTGCAACTGTCACTGGTGGTCGAGTGGCTAGCGCACTGAACCATAATTCAGGAGACCGGGATTCGATTTCCGTCCTGGTCGACTATCCTGACTGAGGTCAGAGGTGCATCGTGCTTGATGCCCTCTTTCGTTCAGGTTGATACATGGAACAGGCCAAGGACGACTCCTTCCCACTATCCCCAAAAAGCATAATAACATAACTTTTCTTCTCATTATCCCAGAATCTCATATATCATTCACCAAAGCCAATAGATCAGGCTGATCATCAGTACAATCCGTCGTTAAACCCAATATAAATAGACGATATCGACTGCCGCGCGGCGCCGTATATAATGATCATTTTCAATAATAACAATAACATGACTATTTTTTATTTTTCATTTTATTTAGTCCAAAGATTCGTACATGGTACAAATATAGGAAATATAAAAACTTACAACTAGATATAAAAATGAGGAAACAGAGAGATATGATTGAAGAAGACAGAATGATATTATATAGGACTATGCTATGATGCAATGATTGTCTAACTCTAGTGTGACTTTGAAGTAAGGAATTCATTGAGGACATAGGGTTCTGGAGTAGGAAAGATTTCAGGTTGTATTCGATAGATGAAAGTTTGGTGAGGCTAGTTATGTGGGCAGGTAGTTTAAATGTAGAAATAAATGGCAAGAATCATATAGATCCCATAAAACTTGTTAAAACATGAATTCGTAAATGATTGTGCAAAGATGGAGAGGGCTGTGTGTGAAAAAAGCGTGAAAAAACTAATAACAGTCAATAATTGATAACAATGTTCTATGACCGTGAGGTGACAACTAACCAACCTAGGCATAAAACAAGTATGTTTAGTAATTACCAATTTTTTAATTGGTTTCATAATTCAATACGATTACCTAATCGATAGCATCACATTTTTGGAATAGTAATGTATGTAAAGTAATGTTTTGGTTTGAGACTTCTAGGTCATTTTGTACCGATAAATGAGAAAAAAAATTCTGCGAAAACATACTCACAGTCCACATGGCCAAATGATTGCTTTAGCAATCTCTACTTTTAGCCGACTTCTAGTTGATACGTTTTGACAAAATGACTTCTAGTCTGAATGTGAAAGAACCGATTGAGCGTCTCCACCATCAATTAGCACAAACGGCTTGGTGTGTCGATACGCCAAATGGGGTAGCGGCAAATATCATCTGTCCTTTGCGTTCTTATCTTGACATATTTGTGCTAATAAATAATCTCTTTTGACTCGGCGGTGAATGACTGTGTACGACGTGTTATCGGGTGACATCGATAGACTACCCAATGTACAAATATGTATAAGAAGGCGTATACCCCTCAGGCGTTTGACTTTCTTTAGATATATTAAAAAATGTGTAATGTGGTCACACGAGAAAAACACGCTAATTGTAAACAGTAACTGTGAAGAAACCAATCAAGCGATTGTTGTCAAATTTTTGGGGTGTATAGTTAAAGGATGTATCTTGACTGTAACGTAAATTAAATGTCATGTGTGCGCGATCACCGAGGCGCTATTACATGACATGAAATCAGAAAAATCACTGAATTTCGCCTTAGTTCGATTGAAGTTTATATATGAACAAAAAAATATTTGAGGAACAAAAGTACCTCGTTAAATCAGATTGACCTGGGACTGAATCACATTCGAGATTTGAAAGTCATCGAACGTGTCGTTGGCTCACGAGAGTTGAATGAAAATACATCCATTTTATGCTGAAATCGCGACCGACTAGTAGCATCTTAAGTGTCCGGTCAGTCGATACAGCGGCACGCGTGAGATGTTGACGACAGCGGCTCGACTGTTCCTCTTGATCACTATCTTCCAAAAGATACCGAGTTCCCTCATCACACACGCATTTATACATACACCTCACTAGATGTTAAGTGTCCGGTCAGTCGATACAGCGGCACGCGTGAGATGTTGACGACAGCGGCTTGACTGTTCCTCTTGATCACAATCTTCCAAAAGAGACCGAGTTCCCTCATCACACACGCATTTATACACACACCTCACTTGATGTTAAGTGTCCGGTCAGTCGATACAGCGGCACGCGTGAGATGTTGACGACAGCGGCTTGACTGTTCCTCTTGATCACTATCTTCCAAAAGAGACCGAGTTCCCTTATCACACACGCATTTATACACACACCTCACTTGATGTTAAGAGTCCGGTCAGTCGATACAGCGGCACGCGTGAGATGTTGACGACAGCGGCTTGACTGTTCCTCTTGATCACTATCTCCCAAAAGAGACCGAGTTCCCTTATCACACACGCATTTATACATACACCTCACTTGATGTTAAGTGTCCGGTCAGTCGACTGAGTAAATGTATAGTTCATTCTCCCTAACGACCGACGTCGGAACATTCAGCGTGATAAATGTCGATGAGTGGTTAATGGTCGATTAGAATAGAAATTATGAATAAGATCAACAGTAATCTTGACTACTGTGACAATATCATGTTTCACATATCAATAGCAATATTTCCTGACTTTAACAATTATCAAATTTGTCACCCCATCTACTTCGATTGATAACTTAATCATTCATGTGTCGTGAAATCTTTCCCAACCCAAATTGGGGATTTTTTTTTGTCCCTGACCTTCAGTTTTTCTACCTCCTTCTGTCAAAAAAAAAGGAATAAATGAATAAAATGAAAAATAACATAAAATAGAATAAACAACTTATGGAATACAACTTAGCTTTTATGGGGATGTATACTAAATTGTGGGATCGGGTTCGGGACCAGGCTGGGTCTCACCTCTCAAAGAACTAAATTACATAGTTAAAAAGAGAATACTATTTAATGAATGTAACTGATTTACATACCCCGGAACCTTAGAATTAGAGCCCCCCCCCATTGGGTGAAGCCCTCAATAAAAATAAACCCACCCAATTATAGGTCCTACTCCTACCGTACAACAGTTGAGGTCGCCAGAGTGGGGTCGTGATGAAGATGCTCGTCGGAAGTCTAGGTTCGTCTTCCCTCTCGTTCGATCTTCGGGGTCTGTCGTGATCACCTGTCTCCCTTGAATCACTTAGATCAACTCCCAGATCAGAATCTAATTAGAAGTCGCTACCCACCCGGTCATCGGTAGTACCCAGTTCTGCGCATGCGCACTCCCGCCGGGTTCTAGGTAGGCTACCCGCTTAGCGTAGATGTTATGAGGCTAGCGGGTTCCAGGGTTGACGGGAATAGGCACTGTGGTGGCCTATGATGGAACTGAGGTATAGGTGAGGAATATGCGCATACACGTACAGAGGCAAGAAGGATAGAGGGTAAAAGGTCTAGGGGTCTCAGGTGAGTGGCCATAGAGATACGTATCTTCGTGACACACCTCCACCTCCCTTGAAAATCGGCCCGATTTTCCGTCTGGGACACTCTATTGTCCATATACAACCAATTCTGCTCAGGTACCGCTGGTCGCATCCTCTCTATCACTTGGTTGGGGAGTCCTTCTTTCTTCACAGAATCTATCCGTCTTCAGTGTTCTCTTCAACTCGATGCCACTCTGACGTCCCTCACCTGCTGGAACTACCTAGGCGGCTTTCATAAATCCATAAATTAAAATGACCCCAATAGTAACAAAGTGATGATACAATATACATTAATCCAATTGAAGGTTTCAGGGAAAATACATGTTTTCAGTAGGTATAATAATTCCATATATCTTATTTTCTATCTGAAAATGTACCGTTGCTATCAGAAAAAAAAGAACATTCATCCCAATCAATTATTATGATAATACCCACAATAATGGTATGAAAAACATAGTGAATTATGTTAAAATAAGCACAAAGATTTGTCACTTCACTTATGAAATAAATATAGAATGTCACATCAGTGTCTATATAGTGACAACAATGTCGTGATAAGTCCAGTGGAGATGAATCTATCAAATATCATCCCATCATAATCATGTTATATTCACATTATTGAAGTGTGAAACGTAGTGGATCATGCTGAAATATAATCACATGTAATTGTCACTTTCACTTATGAATTCGATATTGAAGGTCACATCAGTGTCCATAGTGACAACAATGTCATGGTAAGTATAGTGGAGATGAATCTTTCTTCTGAATGTCTTTCATTCTTCATCACTATTACTATATGCACTTTCAAAAAGCAGCCGATTCACTGGTACATTCCATGGACCATCGCCATCCGACTTCTCTGACGGCGATCAACTGTTGTTTTCCTTATACAAAATGGATCCCCAATAAAAATAATATAAATTGTGAAGCAAATTTTGACATCAACGTCAAGGAGAACAAAGAAATGTTAGTAAATGCATTAATAATTATGTCATTATGTGTTCATTAAGAAAGAGGTGGTAGTTTGAGACCTAGTCCCTCCCACACAATGATGGCTGCTGAGTGTACGTGCTTTCTCTGTTATGGTTGACAGATTGTATGACAATCATCTTTCCCTATCAACGACACCTACACACACATGGCTCAGTTGGCTCTCATTGGACGACAAGAAGAAGATTACCATAAGCAAACTAGATATCCACTAACCACCTAATCATAAAACTGACAACTATGTACTCGCCCTGTTAGATCTATCGAAATAAATCTAAATCAAAATCGAACAATAAGACAAATTGAATCCAAAAATTGCGAGTCGACGTGCATATCTCCTTTGCTCATACGCTTCGAAGTTATTCTGCAGTAAGCATCATCCCACCTACCAATCAGTTATCAATCCTAGATCTCATGCTCTCTATGAATCGAAACCATTCGCCACCATACCAACTGGAATTCGTTTGAATCATATTTTGGTCGAAGAGTAATTTGTATACCCTCGAGTCTATCCAATTCAATTTAGTGATACCACCCCTTGGTTGGCTCCACGTCCGGAGTGCTTGATGAACTTGTCATCAAGTACGAAGGCAAGCACGAGTGAGGAAGAGTATAAGCAAAAATACCTAGAGCTCTGCACACACTACCCCGGACATATTAAATACTACACGGACGGATCAAAACTGAACGGCAAAGTTGGCTGCGCATTCGTTAGCGAATCCTCCACTGTTAGTATCAGATTAGGTTCGATGAGTAGCGTATATACAGCCGAGTTGTTTGCAATTGTCACCTCTCTACAGCACATTCAACAACGGCCTGAGAAGTGCTTCCTGATCTGTTCCGATTCTTTGAGTGCACTCCAAGCCATGACTCAGATCTTCCCAACTCACCATCTAGTCCAGAAAATACAGACACTCCTGACCGCCCTTGCCTCGCAGGATGTCAGTGTAGTGTTCTGCTGGGTACCTGGACACGTGGGGATTGGTGGTAATGAGTCAGCGGACAGGGCTGCCAAAGAAGCGACGGAGAAAGAAGATATTGATAACCCGAGAGTACCTTTCAATGATTTCAAGGCGTATTTCAAACTACTTTTCAAATCTCGTTTCCAAAAAGAGTGGGACAAGGAGACCAACAACAAGCTGAAAGAGATTAAGCCAACTGTTAGTGCTTGGGAATCTTCAATCCGAGGTTCACGGAGGGAGGAAGTAGTTCTCACTCGTCTGCGAGTGGGACACACACTTTTAACCCATTCCTATCTCTTCACCCCCGATAAAATCGTCCCTAGATGTGAGATTTGTAACGAGATTTTAACTGTTCGACACATATTACTGGAGTTTCAGAAATATACTGCTCTGAGGAGACAGCTTCGTATGGAAGACACAATGTCAAAGATTTTAGGGAATAATTCAAAATCGATAGATACCATATTCAGCTTTCTAAGATCATCGAAGCTATTGGATCTCATTTGACATGCTCGTGGATCTGCGTTAGACGATAAAGTCGTCTTGCTACCAGTATCATTTTTCAAACTGCCCGAATCAGGACATTTCCATGTCCGTTCAAGATGACGTTGTTTGTGCAATCATCTTTCACCAATGTACTGCTTCTTGACATTTGATACTTATTCTTGATGCCGATCTCTTGGGATAGACATCAGGAGTATTTTAAATCAAACCATATTCCACCATATATCTATTATGGTTTGTCGTTCCTCCACTCCTATTTGAGGGAGAGTTTGAACTGAGAACAAGTAATAAAACGTTCTCATCCTAGTCCCATGGGTGTGACCCTTTACAGCACACACATGTTCGGTTTTAACAAATTAGTGTATAACGTCTTTAGACACTGTAGACATAGTTTAGTCTTAGTCTTAGTTTAATGTATTTAGGTGTTCTCATCAAAATTTCACTTCCACCTTTATATCACACTTTTCACCTTTTGTTGCAACATATTTCGACAGGCGCTAAATGACCTCGCTGTCGATGCGCCTTAAAACTCTAATATTCATTCATTCCAAAAATTGCAATTAAATTAATTTCAATTTTCCACATAGACCTAAAAGATATACATTCACATCATGTGCCTGATTACATAAGTGTCAAAGATACAAATACATCAATATATACATTTTGTCAGAACCGAATTAATTCACCCAAAGTCAACGGACATCAACGACCTTGAATTGGTTCCATCAAATTTCATTTACATGGTTTGCAACCGTGGTTCAATATGATGGCCTGATAAACTGTGTCGTATTCTAGCTACCATGAGCAGTGTTGATGAGAATACATATCGTATTTTAAATAGATTGCATAATACATCAGATTTCCCCACATCAGCACCTAGAGTCATTTCATCAGGTGTGAATTGCTGATTCATATCCCGTGAGTCGATGGACTTGAAACGCCTGACGCGTCTCATGTCAATACTACATGTTGCAGATCGCACGATCATGTGTGCTGACACATTCAAGAACAAAAAACTAACAAATATTCGATTACAGAGTGGAGACAGAAAATATCGCATAGCCAATATCTTGTTTTGTATAGAGGTGTCTACTTATAAAAAAAATGCTCGTGTTGAAACAATTGACATGCCACGACGTTGAACAAACTGAAGCCCTACCCTCAAGAAGTTGATAATTAAATGCCGGTATAATTGAAACAACAATACACAGAAAAAAAGAAGTTTTTTGTACGAAAAAAAAAAAAAAATAGAACCGAAAAAAAAATGCGAAACGAGTACCGTACTATCCCAATTTCTTTCTCAGGCGTGCACTCCCAAGAAACAAATATAGTGTAGTGTCAACCAATAATACAAATAATTTTCTCCGTGCACATGGAGACTACAAAATGTACTATTAGTATTTTTTCGTTTTGTTTGATGAAAATGAATGAAATCAGAATTGAAAATTACTATTTGTGAAAGCTACATTATTAGACGTCGTGAATGTAAACTATACCAAGTTGGGAGCGACCCTACTCACAACACCCATAGCCCATTACACCCCTAAAATCCCATTTGTTATGGTTCACCCATGTGTAACCTATAACATTCAATTCACTCGACTCCGTAAAACAAACCCACATTCAAATCAAATCCATTTGATTGAAATTACTTGAAAAGTTTTTTGCTCTGCGTGTTGCTACATCACGCCGACCTTGTGACGTAAACACTGTATACGAGACACTGATTCTCAGTCACTATACTGAAATATTATTCCTACATAATTTCACTTTGAAAAGAAATACAAGACACACCTTTTCTAGCATACTCACTTCCAACAGAGTAATGTACAATAATATAGGGAAAAAAAAGTCTGAAGTTACACCACGTGTAGTAAGTAGTAACTATGAATTTCTAAAATAACATCTGTAATTATAACTCTATGATGATAATTATAGCTATAATAACTTCATGGATCATCTACCCACATTTGTATTCATTTACTGATTTCTCCCCTAAACGCCAATCATCTGGAGAATAGAATGGTTTCAACCTACTGACATGAAGGGTGTCTTTAACTAGCTTTCTACCCTTTTTGATCATGACCACGTAGTTGAGGTCAGATAACCTGCGAACGACACGATAAGGACCTCTCCATCGTTTTTGGAGCTTATCTGATAGACCCACTTTTCTTGTCGGAAAATAAACTTTCACCAATTGATTGACCTTGTATTCTGCGTGTCTATGTTTACCGTCATATCGTTCTTTCTGTTTTCCTTGGGCTGACTTTATTCTTTCAGCCACGAGTTTACGGGCATCGTTGACTTTAGTTATCACGTCCTGTGCATCCTCTGTCAAATCCAACCCTTGTCGGAGAGACACGTCTATAGGCAAGACTGGCTGACGACCGTATAGTAGGTAAAAGGGGGAGTAACGTGTGGTTTCTTGGGTTGCCGTATTATAGGCAAATGTCACTAGATCTACGAAGTAGTCCCAATCGTTGTGCGCCGAATTGACGTACATTGAAATCATTTGTGCCATTACCCCGTTGAATCTCTCTACCAATCCGTTTGTGCTTGGTTTGTAAGACGTGGTGAATGAGCTCCGAGTGCCCAACCCCTGTAATATACCGGTAACTAGACTCGATTGGAAAACTTTGCCCCTATCTGTCAAGATTTCCTTAGGGCAGCCATGTTTACAAATGGCATGTTTTACAATAAAGTCAGCCACATCGGCGGCTCCTCCTGTAGGTAGGCATCCGGTTACGGACCATTTTGTTGTATAGTCTGTACAACAGATCACGTACCTATTAACTCTGTCTGTTTTTGGGAACGGACCTAGAATGTCACACCCACACAATGTGAACGTGAAGCGACCCTATCTGTAAAAGAAGCTTGCACCACTCCATCACAAAATAACGGACGTTCCTAATTAACACTCGATAGAAATACCCGACAAAAAACTACTGAACACACCTGGCCACGAACCCATACAATATCGATGAAACATAACTCAAAGAAAGCTCGCACCTCCACCAGTGTTACAACTTAGGTTCTCTGGGGATGAATACTAAGTTGTGGGATCGGGTTCGGGACCAGACTGGGTCTCACCTCTCAAAGAACTGAATGACATAGTTAAAAAGAGAATACTATTTAATGTATGTAACTAATTAACATACCCCGGAACCTTAGAATTAGAGCCCCCCCCCCCCCCCCCCATTGGGTGAAGCCCTCATAAAAATAAACCCACCCAATTATAGGTCCTACTCCTACCGTACAACAGTTGAGGTTGCCAGAGTGGGGTCGCGATGAAGATGCTCGTCGGAGTCTAGGTTCTCCCCTCTCGTTCGATCTTCGGGGTCTGTCGTGATCACCTGTCTCGCTTGAATCACTTAGATCAACTCCCAGATCAGAATCTCATTAGAAGTCGCTACCCACCCGGTCATCGGTAGTACCCAGTTCTGCGCATGCGCACTCCCGCCGGGTTCTAGGTAGGCTACCCGCTTAGCGTAGATGTTATGAGGCTAGCGGGTTCCAGGGTTGACGGGAATAGGCACTGTGGTGGCCTATGATGGAACTGAGGTATATGCGCATACACGAGAGGCAAGAAGGATAGAGGGTGAAAGGTCTAGGGGTCTCAGGTGAGTGGCCATAGAGAGACGTATCTTCGTGACAATATTGAATACATATCACAGAATGTGACCGTCGTACCAGAGTAAATACCATTTAGTGAAATCTGTGGCAAATGTGAGGATTATTCATCATTCAAAGGGAATAATGTCTCTGGTATTTGACTTGGATGAGAGTAAATAATTTCCTGAAATATAACTGTTCAAATTGAAAAAAAATGAATAATAATAATAATAATGATAATGATAATAATGAATAGAGAAATAAATGAATGAATAAATTGAACACTTGATACAAATATGGCTTCTGTAAACGTACGCTAGAATATTCCGACTTTTGGAACTGTAATGGTCTGAGGACATTTTCTCTTTTTTCCCCCAACTTTTCCCTCCTGGAATAAGGGTGCTGTGAAAATGGAATCCTTGACCTATATTCAACCTGAAGCTCCGTCCTCCGGGATCTCTACCGTACTTAAGTTCGGTAAATTCAAATAGGCGTTGGACCCGTGTATTTGCAATTGGAGTGGCTTGCTTCGAGCAAGTTTGATTGCAGCCTCCCATTGCAGATCGGTCAGCTGAGCGTACGTTGTTGCTGACATGGCCTCCCTGGGGGTTGGTATTGGTGGATTGTTGACATCCGCCCCCCGGTTGTCGATTGATTGCTCCAGAATCGTCTCCTCTGTAGCCTTCTGCATTGCCGTCACCGTTATTACCGATCCTCCTCGTTTATTACAGAAGTACCTGATCGTCCTGTAACATATGAGAAACAGGATGAACAGTATGGTTGCCAGAAGAAATCCCATCGACCAGTCAAGGACATTCATCGATATCTGGCTCGCGTGATTAGCATCGCCCGTTCTGGCGAACAAGAACAGATCAAATATGGATGTCTAATCACAAATATCGCGACCAAAATGAGTAATGCCGCATCAATTAAGCCTCCCCAGGAAGAGTACAAGGCTACTGTGTCCGAGGGCAACCATGAGAGCGGAACGGGTTGACATTGCAAGGGTATTATAGGGTTTGGAGTAGAAACGTTGACGTGAGGGATTCTCATCATCCACTTCTCATCGAAACTCACCGACAAGTTGTCAGAATGCGAGACGTATCTCGCCTCCTCGACAGCCGATTCTAACGTGCTGACAGTCGACCAAATATGTGGTAATATTGTTACGACTACGTTTTTACCTGTGCCATGGGGATGTATAGTGAGAGGGTAGTCGTAAGGGATTTTGAGGTTACAGATAAACTAGGTTGTTAGACCTTTGAACATTGGTTTATTGAAAGATAATTTTGACTATAAAGGCCGAAAGAGGTTATGCACTAATTTACCTGAATCTAAGAGAAGGTGGAACACGAGTGCCTGGGCTGGTTACTCCCCTTTCAATAGGGTTATTTGACTATACGTTACAACAGAACGGCGTGGCGAGTCTCGTGGAGTGGTACCGAAGGCGAGGTGCGAACCCTGGACTCGGGCATCTTCCCTTCTTCTTCCCGGCCGCGTCTTGATGAGGTCCACTCCCGGAACACGTCCGTCCCTGTCGATAGTTGATTTCAGAGAGACCGACAATGGCGTTTCCGCGGAGTGAGACGCGTATGTAGAACAGCTGATCCACAAGTGCATTCACCTGGCTTTGCAAGCCATGCACTTTATGGATACACGAGTGGGTGCGAGTTGTCTACAGTTCTTTCCACTCGAGTTGATGTACCTATAGTCTCTTTATCCGATGATGAAGCGGGAATGAGACTATAGGCTGCTGTTTACATGCGCGGGGTCGCAACGATACTTCATTATCGTGACAATACGTGTGTTATCGTCGCTCGTGCAATTGACCGAGCATCACATGGGCACAGTTTGGGTATTATGAGCTCCTGACCAATGAGTTACTCACAATTACAAGGAATTTCCACCTCCATTGCCCCTGGATCATTGTCAATAAAAATGTCATGGTGGCTGTTATTTAGTATTCCACATGTTGAAGTTAAATTGCCGTGTACATGTGTCAGGGCGTATCGTTCCATACCCAACTGTGTCACTTGAGGGTACGTAGTGGAATGACATAGGAATGAACAGAACCTAGCCAGGGCAATGGCGTTGCCCCCTTCAAAGAGTGTGCGTACACAGCTACCACTGTGGATACTGTCACTGTGCGTGACAAGCCTACGTAAAAGATATAGGTTGTCTATGTGAGGTTGGCAGTTTTTCAAGTTACGCCCCTTTATCTCCATGAGGTCGTTGCCATTAGCCGCAATGTATGATGATTCTGTCTGTAGGATACAGGTAGAGTTTTTCCACCCAAAAGGTATGGTGGTAAATTCGTAGAGTTTCCAAAATATATTTTGTTTCAGAATAGGAATTTGGATAGTGATTGGAATCTTATCTCCCGAGATCACACATTGCGCTATTTTTAATTTAAATAAGGATTGTATATCTTCTGGATTAAATGCTAGTTGACGTTTGTCGGCTTGAAGAACCTGATTCAGTTTGATTAGATCTTTGAAGAGGATTTCGGGACTAACAATTATTGATGGTATTCTACCGTCTTTACAATCAGACAAAATCTCAAGCCGTATAGTTGAATGAACTGATTGAGTGATTTAAGACATCGCCTGAAGTAACATGCGTTGAGTTGATAATACCGCGTCTGTACCTGTGTGGTATGTGTGTGATGGGATTGATCGCCTCCGCCAGCTCAATAACTCTGGCGTTGTTAGCCGTCATCACCTCAGTCATCTGCAGATCATAGTCTTTGACTGCCTTTGTCAAATTCACCAAACTGTCATGGTCACTATGGACTGAAGTATGTATCTGTTTGAGATAAATCTTGTAACTCTCTTGACTGTAGAACAGCTTTGAAATGTCGTTTTTGGACGCTACAGAACAACACCAACCTAATACATCCGCCACAAAAGTGAGGGCCCTCGTCTGACGACGTTTGGGTTCCACCTGCGAGCCACTTGTCCTGTTTTCCCCCATACAGGTGTTTAACCATGCTATTTCCTGCTCTAATTTGGAGTTCAGGCTTTGAAATACAACACACTCATCATTAAGACAAGATGGCGGCTTGAGAAGTTTGTCTAACTGGCCGTCACTCACGCCAGGCCATGTCCCCTCATGTCTTGAGGGAACACTACCCTCGTACACCACAGCACCTTCTACCTGGGTGCAGGATATTATAGTCACCCCTCCCTTCTTGACTGGTTCCTGGGCTCTGCCTACATATACATTACCCATCAGCACCAATATGACTACGAACGACTGGACGGCGGTTTGAAGGTCCATCCCCGCTGTTGATTGACGTGGATCTTAATGTGGCTCCTGCCTGTCTCACTGATGCTGCAGCCGTCTCCAGAGCGGATCGTTTATCTTGTTGAACTCCCACTGTCCCGAGTTCGCACTGTCCCGAGTTGGGTTTACTACCTGAAATTTGAAGACCTTTGCCGTATAATGAACGGTTATGTTTGTTTAGGTGGATGAGATTCTTATTCCTAGTATTATGTTCATGATCAATGGGAGGGAAATCTGTTTCATTGTTATGTATGAACATGAGCACTTTGTATACATACGTGGACGCCACAGTCATAATTTTGAGTTCTTGAAATTTTTCCTTACAACTGGGCATGATCAACATCTCATCACTGACTTTACCCGATGCTGAATTATCATTTTTAGGCATGTCATCATTAGTTGAAATCGATGTGATTTGATTGATTCTTTTTATCAGGTAGAATACATGGTCTCACATTGTATGTAAGCATCTGGTGGCCCTACTAAGAATATGTCCAGGAGGTTACATTTACGTGACGTTCCAGTTACCCTGGTCCCCTGTGTTACTGCTTGTTCAAGGTCGAACTTTGAGAGTAGTCGTGATACTAGTATTTGTGCGTGGCCCTTGCTTATTACTGCACTGTCCCATACAACTGTTGGTAGATTGAGATCTCCCCCAATTATTGTTATCTTCCTCGGGTTTTGTTTACATTTAATAGAATCTAGGTATCGATCTGGTGTTTCTAATATTAACAAGTCTTCATTAGGAGGTCTAGCTGTAAGCTGCTATCACAGTTGTTGGTTGTTTCCATATATTTACATTTACGCTCATCAATTCACTTTCTTTGTCTATCCACTTGATACAACGTGGGTAAATAGCCTTAACTGTCACGAAAATCCCTCCCCCTCTACTACCACGGTTTTTTCTGTGTATAACGTACCCATGTTCAAATATTTCACTATCCAGAATGCTTTCATTAAGCCACGATTCTGTTCCTATTATTACGTCCGCATCATGAGTTTCCACTAGGTGTAGATATTGCACTTCTTTTTTCACTATACGGCGGCAGTTAACTTGTAGTATGGAACTACATTTCTTGCTGCTTGTATTGACACTAGTTGATTGCTACCTACTGACATTTTCGCTTAGAGACTTCTTGTATGCCAGTAACACTGGGCAATTCCTGTCTATGCTCGCATGGTTCGGTACATATCCACGGTTATTTCTCTCATTTTCCCTAATGCAGTTGATACATTTGGGGTTTTCGGTATTTTCACATTTAAGGCTGTCATGGTCCCCTGCACACCACTGACAACTTACTTTGTTTCGCATGCACACACGGGCTGTATGGCCTAGGTTTGAACACTTGAAGCATTTGATAGCATGAAACAGTTTTGTTTCCCCTTGCATTATCTCCCTCTTTGTTTCTACGTCTATTTCTATGACTACACGATTATCCCTTTTTGTTGAATATCTTTTAACGATTTTCAGCTTGGTTTCATCACTTATCTTCAGGTTGTTTCTTTGTTTGAGTTGTTTGACTAGTTCACCTTCATCTTCCGTAAGTATTTCTCCTTCTACGCCAACAATTACCAGTTTTGGATAGATTTTCTTTGTAACTTGTTCCATTTCGTACGACTTATCACATTTATCATTTGATGCAATCTTGATTGCTTCAAGCTGGGTATCACTTTGTTTGTTACACTCAATTGTAATTGTTCCGTTCTTCAATAGCTTTATTCCTGTTACTCCTCCTTCAAAGATGGTGGGATCCAGATTTTTTTAAATATCAGCCTTTGTTTTTCACTTGACTGACTGTCGTTCTTGGGTTTCCCGATTGCCTGTTGACAGGGTGTTGTCGTTGATCATCACTGCGTTTATGTAAACTGTTTTTCGAGTATATTGGTCGATATGCTTGTCTTCTTGATTAATTTAGGCACGTTTAGGTCAGCTTTATGTAAATTTGGGCTCTGTCCCAATGCTATTGTGGATGCTGCTTCTGCATACGTAATGTTTTCAGACTTTTCTGTTTCATGGTTTCCAGTTCTGACGCTGTCATTTGAGTTTGTGT